>CM077148.1:46898570-47245113 GCA_039583875.1 Platanthera guangdongensis | reverse complement strand
GAATTCATTTTTAGCCGACTGAAATTAGAGTCTGATACCAAATGTAACACCCACTATCGTCGAATAACATATAAACAGTAGGTCCAGCCGGGGCCCGACGCCATATACCACAGACAGACCAGGTGGTACTCAATGAAAACATCCAACTAATATTCCAACATCTACATAGAGTCATTCTAGCGGAAGCTATTTAAAGTGCAATAATAATAACCAAACACGAGCAGAATGAAAAGATATAGTACCTAAACACCTAGAGGGGGGGGGGGTGAATAGGTGACCAAATTCTTTTTAAACTTTAATGGCAGCAATCAGTTTTAAACACAGAATCTAATTACTTTTGCACAGCAATCACATAGTATTCACAGCAAATCACAGCACACAGAAGACACACAGTTTTATAGTGGTTCCCAAGCTTTGGGTACATCCACTTTCCCCCTTCGCCTATCTAGCAGTGTACTAGATTCGACCAAACTTCTCCAATATCTCAGAACCCAAACTGGTTCCTACACCTCAGGACCAAGGCCCTACAACTCAGCTTTCCACAAAGCCTACACTCAGCCACAAAGGCCTACACTCAGCCACCAGGCCTACACTCAGAGATTTCAATCTCCTACACTCAGGCTCTCAAGCCCTACACTCAGCCTTTATAATTATAGGATTACAAACTCAGATCCAAAGGATCCTACAAGATAAAATGTATATAACAATGTTAACTCAGCAACCCAAAGACAAGATAGGGGAGTTGTGAGTTTCTTGATGAGTTCTTGGAAGAACTCAGCTGGAATCAATCTGACTTAGCTTTCTTCAAAGCTTCTTGAAAGTAGAACTCAATAAGACTGACTCCTTCTGTAGTTGATCCTTGATCTCTGCTTTAAGATCCAGAATAAATCTGAACCCTTCTTCTCAGCCTAGTTCCAATGGCTGATTTCTTGGATGGAGCTCTCTCTCTCCAACTTCTTAGATCTTTACTTGATAGCTAGATCTTCTTTAAATTGAACTTGATCTGTGTTCAATCTCTTCAAAAACTTGTTGATCAATCTCTTCTGTAGACAGCATAGGTCTATTTATAGGCCTTCTTCAAGGTAACCGGCTGGTCCGGTCCATAACTGAATTCTGACAACTCTGACAGGTGCTGTAGACCGGCTGGAATGGCAGCTGTCAAGTCATCCAGTCAGTTCTTGAAAATGTTGTAATGTCTTTAAGTGTCGAGACTTTCTGTCTTTAAGTGTCGACACTTATAGACCAAGTGTCGACACATGTGTCTAAGTGTCGACACTAGTCTACAAGGTGTCGACAAACTCCTTGTGTTGTTGATTCTTATCTCGACACTACTCTCCTTATGTGTCGACACTGAAATTGAGTGTCGACACAAGTACTTATTCTTCAGAATTTGCTGAATTCTTCTAAGTGTCGACATAACACCTTTGTGTCGACACATCTTTATGTGTTGTATCTGTCAAGTGTCGACACTGCTTCTTGGTGCCGACACATGTCTTTATGTTGATACTTATTGAGTGTCGACACATTGCTTGGGTGTCGACACTTACATCTTCAGTCGAGACTCTGGCTGAGTGTCGACACATTCCCTTAGTGTCGACACTTGTACTTAGAATATTCTTGAGCTTTGCTGTTCTTTGCTAAGTGTCGACACAGCTCCTTGTGTCGACACTTCTTCAAGTGTTGAGTCTTCAGCTAAGTGTCGACACATTGTTCTGGGTGTCGAAATTACTTCCAGTGTTGACTCTTCTGCTAAGTGTCGACACATTGTTCTGAGTGTCAACACTTGTACTTAGTCTCTGCTGATTTTGCTGAGTGTCGACACAGCTCCAAGTGTCGACACTTTCTGATGTAGACACAGCTTCACTGGGTGTCGACACAATTGTAAGTGTCGACACAGTTTTACTGGCTTTTCTTCATTGAGTGTCGACACAGCTCCTTGTGTCAACACTTTCTGTCTGGTGTCGACTCAGCATCCCTGGTGTCGACACAATAACTCCATGTGTCGACACTGCTTGCCTGGGTGTCGACACAAGTCTTCTAAGTGTCGACACTTTCCCTTTGGGTGTCGAACATGGACTTAGAAACTTTTCATCATTCCTGCAAATAATTAACCTACACATGTAACTCAAAATACATCAAATACATTTTGATGTATATCATTGAGTTGGGTGAGGCTTCTTCAAATATGGTACATTTAGACCAATGTACCAACAATCTCCCCCTATTTGGATAAGTCATAACCTTAGTCAATGATATACACCATTCATAATTAAATTACAAAATGATGTAAAGCAGGATTATATACAGCAGGTAAACATAAATATGTATTAATCATACATGTATACAAATATATCATCACAGAACAAATATGAAATAGACATAGACATCATCACAGAGCAAATATGAAATAGATTTAACATATAACACATTGTTTTAATATCTGTCATATTCATTTTCAGAAGTTCACAAAATGTTTTACATCAAAAAGATTACAAAGTAAACTTCAAGAAAATTCTAATTCTATTCTGTTCTGGCTCCTTAATCACTATTCCTTTGCCAACTTGAACTTAGCTTGAACAGGAGCATCAGTAACGTCAGCATCAGCAGGCTTCTTGACTTTCAAGTCTTTCTTCTTAAGCTCTTCTGCTTTGATCTTTTGTCTTTCAAAGTAATGGTATGGCTTGGAAAGTACTTGCTAGGCTCCTGAGCAGTAGGAGGTAGCTTTCCCATCTTGGCCTTCCTTCTGTATTGAACTATTGCTCCTGTCTAGTCTCATGTTTTCTCCATCAGCCTCAGAAAACCATTTGTTCATGTCATGCACATTATCTTTGCAGCTTTATAGGCAGTCAAAATGATATTCTTAAGGTAGGGCTCCACTGTTCAAAAGTCTGGCCGTTGTTCAGCTTGTTCCCTAAACCTCTTCTTAGACAATCTTGTCTCTTCTTCTTTCTATAGTGCCTTTGCATGGCTTCAGATATAGGCTGAACCACTTTCTCAAGAATGACATTGACTTCCCTTCAGTTGGGCTATACATGGATGAATATCAGCTTGCACCATGTCAAAATCTGGTGGAGGATAGATCACTTGAGCTACTTCTGGTTGCTCACCTCCAAGATAGGCAGGGTAATTCCAGATTCTGCTACATTATCATCATCACAAAGAGGAGGATAGCCCAGTGTAGCTCTGATGGAATTAGATATCATTTGGCATGATCAGAGCTAGCTTTGACTAAAACTCTCTCCCCTTTATGACTTCTCTAGCCATGTGATCTCTGACATCATCCTTCTGAATCTGATTTGACTAACCAAGTATCTGACTCCATCTTTAAAGAAAGGTTTAAGCTTATTAAGTTGTTCAGATATGGCCTTCTGGGAGTCTTGAATGACAGTCTAACAGCAGTGATTTCTTCTTGGAATACTTTGTCAAATTCAGCTTTAACAGCAGCAGTAGAGGTAGAAGGTCCAGCACCTATATTCTTTAATTCTGTGACAATTGCATTATGAGATGCTGTCAGATTGTCATTCATCCTGAGTTGATTTTAAGTACATAACCTTGCTTCACAGCTATGTCATCCACTGGGCTTTTATCTTCTCCTGATGAGTTGCAAGATAGACTACTGCATTCCCACCCTTGTGGAAGCAGTCAGTCATTTCCTTCTTGTTAAGATTCATTTCAAATCTTATTGATTTATGTCCTAGGCTAGATCAAACTGTAGTGATTTGTGCCTTCATCAACATACTTTCAATGGCCTGCCTTTGCTCATCCAACTTGACTTGCATTGCAACCATTAAAGCACTATAATCCACAGTTGGAGCTGGCTGTGCTATAGGTTGTGGAACAATAGATTGTAAGCCTTCTTATAACTTTGGCTCCTTCTCTTGAATACATAAAGTTTCTTTTTCTTAGCTCTTTCTGTCTCCTCATCTTCAGAAGCTGAGGAGCTGGCTATATCTACCCTTTCCTTGGTAGTTCTTCAACAGGTTGGGGCTTGTCAGTCTCATGCTTACAGGCTCTTCAACAAGTATAACTTGCTCCCCCTCAACTGGAGCATTCTCCCTCTCAGCAGCATCAGTTTCTTGTCAAAATCCTCTTGATCCAGATTTAGAAATAAATCTTCCATGGTAAATTCTTGGGGTGAATGAGCGGAGAAAGTCTCGGCTCTTCAACCACTGAATCAGGAACTATTGGAGCTGCAACAGATGTGTCTTCCAAGACAGCATATGGGACTTGGTTATCCAGCTGAGTTTGCTGATGAACATCAGACAAATCAGTATCTTCCATAGGAAATTCTAAAGTATTGAGTTCAGTGAGTACCTCTAGGATAATGGTGGTTGCTTGTTCACTTTCCAGTGTAGTGGGTTCATCTACAACTGGAAGCTCCCCTGGCTTTGATCCTTGTGTATGGGGCTAGCTTGAGGTAGCTCCCCTGGATCTCAGCATCATCTGAGGAGCAGGAGACTTCACAGCAGGCTCTTCTCATTCTCATCTGGAGTGAAGACAACCTGTTCTTCACTATCTGAGCTGCTAGTGGACTCTTGAGCCACTGGGGAAATTTTCCTTTTCTTCTTTAGTGGAATCTCCTCTCAGAAACTATCTTCTCAGGGGTTGGAATCTCCTTAGTCAACACCCTGTCCCATCTAGAGAACAACTACATGTCCATTTTCCCATATGGTTTATCTGCTTCCAGCAGCCTGATGCATAACCTCTGGTATGGTACCAGCTAGGTATAGAATTAAAATCTGCCCAGTTTGGGCTTCTTCAAGCTTTCCTAATCTTCTCATAAACTACATAGACCAGTCAGTTTGCAGAGAGAAGATATCCTTGTCATAATACTAAACATATAGGCAGACACTCTGTCATGCCCTCCTGGCTTGCTGAGTATGACTTTGCCAAAAATCTCTGAAAGGAATTTCCCTTGATTGTTCATTCCCTTCCTGAGAAACACTAATCCAAGCTTCATCTAGGATCCAGTCCACACCAGGTTAGAGCTTCCCTGGTCTTTGTAGCTGTAACCTCATCTTCTCTTTAATTCTTGGTAGCTGTAGAATCTTCCTCAGACTTTTAGATGATACTTTCACCTTCTCACCATGAACCCTGGATTTGATTTTGAATCCAGTTTCGTCTATCTTAGCTCCACTGAGAAATTCTAGTACCTCTTTCTTCCAGATTTTAGTAGGTTCAGAAACAAGATATTCTAATCATGAATCGACTACTAGGGTTACGACAGCCTTAATTTCTTGATCGGCATCTTCAAAAGCACCGCGCACCAGGTCGTATCCTTCATTGACATTCTCCTCAAGCTTGGCGCCATTAGGGTTTGTAGAATTGTCTGAGAGAAGAGATGTGTCGACACAGAAGTTTGGTCTCGAAACTTTGAAAGCGTGTTGACAAACTAAGGCAAAACTCTATTTATACCTCTCTAATTTTGAAGATGAACAGGCGGGACAGCTAACTTAAATTGTGTCGACACTGGCAATAAGTGTCGACACTGACTTATAATGTCTCGACACATATGTGTCGACACAAGTTTAGTCAACAGATTATATGTGTCGACACTTGTTTACGTGTCGACACTACATAACTCGACACATAGTCGAGACTTTACTTAGAGAATTCTGAGTAAATACTAAGTGTCGACACCATATTGGATGTGTCGACACCTACTTGACATGTGTCGACACTAATATTCAGAAGTGTCGACACAACTTCCTAGATGTGTCGACACCTTTTTCCTGAAGTGTCGACACCACTTTTCTGTGTCGACACAGAAATCTCTATGTGTCGACACCTTTTTACTTAGCAATTTCAATACTATAAACTACTCTAAGTTTATCATTCCTAGTTCAATCTTAAACCTATTGAACTTAGCTTCTTCTAGGGGCTTAGTATACATATCAGCTAATTGTTTATCTGTTTTAACATATTCAAGTAAAATATCTTCTCTTTCTACATGCTCCCTAAGAAAATGATATTTAATTTCAATATGTTTTGTTCTACTATGGGATATAGGGTTATTAGCTATTGAAATAGCACTTGTAGAATCACAAAAGAGTGGAGTTCTACTTACCTGAAATCCATAGTCCTCTAGCTGATGTTGTACCACAGAAGTTGAGCACAACAACTTCCTGCAGCCACATACTCTGACTCTGCAGTGGAGATAGCCACACTTGTTTGCTTTTGCTACTCCATGAAATTAGTCTCCCACCTAGGAATTGACAGGTTCCAGTAGTGCTTTTTCGATCTTCTTTACATCCTGCAAAGTCTGCATCTGAATAACCTGTTAGTTCAAAATCCCCATTCCTAGGGTACCAGAGGCCTAGATAAGGAGTGCCCTTTAGATATCTCAATATTCTCTGACTGCTGTCAAATGAGACTCTTTAGGGCAGGCTTGATACCTTGCACAGACACATGTAACATACATGATATCTGGTCTACTAGCAGTCAAGTATAATAGGGAGCCAACTATCCCTCTATACAAGGTTTCATCTACAGGTTTCCCTGCATCATCCTTGCTAAGAGATATACTTGACCCCATAGGAGTCTTCATGGTACTCGATGAATCCATACCATACTTCTTTATGAGTTCTAGGGTGAACTTAGACTGACAAATGGATTAACACTCTCAGTCTGTTTAACTTGGAGACCAAGAAAAACTTCAGCTCTCCCATACTACTCATCTCAAATTGACCTTGCATAAGTTTTGCAAACTTTTTGCAAAGGCTGCTTTCAGTAGACCAAATATAATGTCATCTACATATATTTGGACTAGTATAACTTTGCCTCTAGATTCCCTAAGGAATAGAGTCTTATCTATTTTCCCTTGAGAACTTGTTCTCAATGAAGAAACTAGATAGGGTTTCATACCAAGCCCTAGGGGCTTGCTTTAACCATATAAAGCTTCCTAAGTTATAGACATGATGAGGTAGAGTTGAATCAACAAAACTGAAGGATGTTCCACATAGACTTCTCTTTAAGATTACCATTCAGAAATGCTGACTTGACATCCATTGTAAACTTTGAATCCTTGATAGGGTGCATAGGTAAGAAACATCCTATGGCTTCCAGTCTGGCTACTGGAGCAAAGGTTGATCAAAGTCAATACCTTCTTCTTGCCTATATCCTTTAGTAACAGTCTTGCTTTATTCTTAATGATGACCCCTAGTTTATCCATCTTATTCCTATAGATCCACTTGGTTCCTATTATATTGTGGTCTTTAGGTTTAGGAACAAGTTCCCAGACCTTGCACCTCTTAAACTGATTAAGCTTTTCTTGCATTGCTTCAGTCCATTGTGGATCTAGTATGGCTTCTTCAAAATTCTTAGGTTCAACTTGGGATAGAAAGCTGGAGTAGACAGCTGCATTCAGGTTTCTGCTCCTTGTTTGTACCCCTTGTCTTAGATCTCCAATAATCTGCTCTACTGGATGATCTTTAAGATGCCTATTGGCTGGAGGCATCCTGACTTCTGGTTGAACCTCTTCAGTTTCATCATCTTGCTGTACTCCTTGAACTTCATCAGCAATTGGTACATGTAGTTCTCCCCCTGGACAACAACCACTGTCTTCTACTTGCTGTCTTGCAGTAGGTACTTCTTCTATAGTAAGCTTGTCCATCTTCTTTGTTAAACCTGTGGGGCTGCATACACTACTAGAAACTCATTGTTAATAAGTTTAGTCTCATCAAAAACTACATGTACAGATCTTCTACAACTTGTGTAGACAAGTTGTAGACTCTATAAGCCTTACTGTTATTGCTGTACCCAACAAAAATCCCTCTTGGGACTTGGCAGCAAACTTAGTCAAGTAAGACTTTCCATTATTAAGTATGAAGCATTTGCAACAAAGATCCTGAAGTAGGATAGGTTTGGTTTCCTGCCTTTCACAACTCATAGGGGTCTTGTTGAGGCTTTAATGATGGTAGCCCTATTTATAACATGAATGCAGTGTAACTGCTTCAGCCCAGAAATACTCTGGCAGTGATGTATCACTTAATAGGGTCCTACCAGCCTCTATCAAGGTCCTATTCTTCCTCTCAGCAATGCCATTTTGCTGAGGTGTTACTAGGTGAAGAAAACTCTTGAAATATCCCAAGGTCTTCACATAGTTTTGTCATGCTATCAGACTGAAATTCAGTACCATGGTCACTTCTAATCTTGACCACTGTACTATTTAGTTCATTCTGAATTTGCTTGACAAAGCTATAGAAGACATTAGGTGTTTCAGATTTCTGTCTTAAGAAGAACACCCAGGAAAACCTTGAGTAGTCATCTACAACTACAAAGGTATAGACCTTCCTACCTAGGCTGTGAACTGGCATTGGACCAAAAAGATCCATATGCAAGAGGTATAAACACCTCACAGCATCTTTGTTTCTATGCTTCTAAAGATGGATCTAGTCTGCTTGCCCTTTTGACAAGCTGAGCAAATACCATCTTTAACACACTTAACTTGAGGACCATTCCTCACTAACTCTTTGCTAAAGAGTTTGCCAATTGTCTTGTAGTTTAGATGGGCTAGCCTCTTGTGCCATTTGACACAATGAGAGACTGTCTCATCGCTATAAGACACACTTGAGAACCATTGGTCTCACACATAATGTCTAGGAAGTAGACATTCCTCTTTCTATAGCCAGTCAAAATGATCTCTTGATCAGTTGACCTCTTGATATGACAACCATTTTTAACAAATGAGATGTCATACCCTACATCACTTAATTGACTTATACTTATTAGATTGTTTTTCAACCCTTTAACATAAGCCACTTGAGTAATGGTAACCAAGTTGCTAGAAATGTTACCAAATCCTTTGATGATTCCTTTTCAGAACCACCAAAGGTGACTTTTGGACCATCTTTAATTGGAATGTATTCTTTAGTAGTCCCTAGTTTCAGTCATATGTCTGGAACATCCACTGTCCAAGTACATATTGGGGCATGGCAACTTGGACTCACCTGCAAAATAGATTAATGAACCTTAGAACCAAAGTATTCTTGGGTCCTTGGTATTTGTTAGTTTGCATTCTGACAAAGCTACCTGCAGGATTTCTACAGACAGATTGTACTCACTTTGGCACTAGAATTGTGCCAACAGTTCATGCAAAGTGGCCAACCTTGCCACAACACCAACATTCAAACTTATTGTACCTTTGCTTAGGTACTGTCTTTGATGTCTTATCTACAGCTGACTTGTTGAATGTTGGGGCTTTTCCTTGGACTTGGACTGGACAGTCATTGCAGGTTTAATAAAACCCAGTCCAGCTTTACCCTTGTGATGAGCAAATTCATCAATTATGGGTAACACTGACTTAGGTTGGAAAAACCTAGCAACAAGCTCTCTTCTCCTTCTGAAGATTGATCTCCAGACTCTTGATTTGATCATTCTTATAGGTGATAGTCCCCATCTGAATCACTGTTATGTGTTTCAGTCTGGCTATCTCATTAAGCTTTTGATCAAATAACTTCTCAGAATCTGTTGCAGCAGCTTTGAGATCAGCAATTCCTTTGCCTGACTTTTGGCTAGGGACTTGCTCTTCTTGTAAGCTTGCAACAGTACTTATATTCATCTATCAGCTGATGAATATCTTCCTCAGACTCAGATACACTATCATCATTTGACGATGATGAATCTGATTCTGTACTGGAACAAGAAACTGAACTAAAGTTGAACTTTGTACATTACTGGGTCCTGGCTGCTCCAAGATTCTATCACTTTCTGTCAAGCCATTAGCCCTTGGCATTGACTGTCTTCTTGTTCACATATAGACTCCAAAATCTGCATGAACTCTTCTTCTTCTTCAGCAAACATCCCTATGTATGCCTCAGCATCGACTCAGTTTCTGAAGAAGAAATATCTGACAGAGTCTTCTTCTTTTGGCAACAAAAGACTTCTCTTTCATGCCTTGAAATGAGTCTTCTTCCTGTCACCAGACTCCTTTCTCTTTTCTCTTTATGGACAATCTGCAACAACATGGCCTTGTCTATTGCAGCAATAGCACACTATTTTGAAACAGTTGTCTTATAGATTTAGTCCTCTCTGTCCTTCTTTGAAGCTTCTTTTGCTGATAAGAATCTTCCTTTCCCTATGATGTACAAGGCTAGACCTCCACTGTTTCTTCTTCAAGAACTTCTGAAAATTTCTAGTGAAGGCAGCAAAGTCTTCATCACTTTCACTGCTTTAAGACTTTGTGCTGACAGTCTCATCTGACTCTGATTCAGCAACCTTTGGAGGTGGAGTTGGTGACTTACCTCTGTACTTTCTGGGGGCTTCTGTCTTGAAAGCTACTGTTCTTTCCTTATGTTCATTTCTTGTTGATTTCTCCTCCTCTTTCCTCACTGTCAACTGCATTTCATATGACAGCAATTTGCCAAACAGTGTAGGTGGAGGAATTTCTCCCAACTTAGCCATTTCTCTAATGGCACAGATCTTGGTGTCCCAATCTTTAGTTAGGGACCTTAGAAACTTGTCATTTAGTTCATTATTACTGAACTCTCTTCCATATGACATGAGTTCATTCACTATCCTATAGAACTTCTTATAGCACTCAGTTATGCTATCACCCTTTCCTTGTCTAAAACTTTCATACTCTTTATTTAACAAGGATTTTCTGTCTTGCCTAACTTCTTCAGATCCTTCCATATACACAATAAGGGTATCCCACATCTCTTTGGCTGTCTTACAGTGTATAAGATTCTGAAAAGTTGCATCATCTATGACACTCACTATAATGTTTTGTGCCCTTTTGTCCATGGTGGCTAGGACAATCTCATCCTTTGTCATTTCAGAGAAATCCTTTGGTGTTCTCTGATTTGCAATCTAGAACTGATATCTTCATGGGCACATATGACCCTCTTTTACTGTGATGTAAATCCTAGGATTTGAGGCTTCCATAAACAGCCTTACCCTTTCCTTCCAGATCCCAAATATCTCTTTCCTACATAGAGGTAATTTCATGGATCCCAATTCCTTGTGATTCTCAGAGGAACACATGTTCTGATTGTCTTGAATCTGTAATTTGACTTAGACTGAATCTGCCAATCAGGATCTCCTACGACTGTTAGTCCTTTTTGAGGAACCTCGCTTTGATACCACTTGAAAGATATAGTACCTAAACACCTAGAGGGGGGGGGGGTGAATAGGTGACCAAATTCTTTTAAAACTTAATGGCATCAATCAGTTTTAAACACAGAATCTAATCTACTTTTGCACAGCAATCACACAGTATTCACAGCAAATCACAACACACAGAAGACACACAGTTTTATAGTGGTTCCCCAAGCTTTGGGTACATCCACTTTCCCCCTTCGCCTATCTAGCAGTGTACTAGATTCGGCCAAACATCTCCACTATCTCAGAACCCAAACTGGTTCCTACACCTCAGGCCCAAGGCCCTACAACTCAGCTTTTCCACAAAGCTACACTCAGCCACAAAGGCCTACACTCAGCCACCCAGGCCTACACTTAGAGATTTCAATCTCCTACACTCAGGCTCTCAAGCCCTACACTCAGCCTTTATAATTATAGGCTTACAAAACTCAGATCCAAAGGATCCTACAAGATAAAATGTTTATAAAATTGTTAACTCAGCAACCCAAAGACAAGAGTGGGGAGTTGTGAGTTTCTTGATGAGTTCTTGGAAGAAATCAGATGGAATCAATCTGATTAGCTTTCTTCAAAGTTCTTGAAAGTAGAACTCAATAAGACTGACTCCTTCTGCAGTTGATCCTTGATCTCTGCTTCTTAAGATCCAGAATAAAATCTGAACCCTTCTTCTCAGCTAGTTCCAATGGCTGATTTCTTGGATGGAGCTCTCTCTCTCCAACTTCTTAGATCTTTACTTGATAGCTAGATCTTCTTTAAATCTGACTTGAACTTGTGTCAATCTCTTCAACAACTTGTTGACAATCTCTTCTGTAGACAGCATAGGCCTATTTATAGGCCATCTTCAAGGTAACCGGCTGGTCCGGTCCATAACTGAATTCTGACAACTCTGACAGGTGCTGTAGACCGGCTGAAATGGTAGCTGTCAAGTCATCCAGTCAGTTCTTGAAAATGCTGTAACTGTCTTTAAGTGTCGAGACTTTCTGTCTTTAAGTGTCGACACTTATAGACAAGTGTCGACACATGTTGTCTAAGTGTCGACACTAGTCTACAAGGTGTCGAACAAACTCCTTGTGTTGTTGATTCTTTATCTCGACACTGCTTCTCTTCATGTGTCGACACTGAAATTGAGTGTCGACACAAGTACTTGTTCTCAGAATTTTGCTGAATTTTTCTAAGTGTCGACACAACATCTTTGTGTCGACACATCTTTGTGTGTTGTATCTGTCAAGTGTCGACACAAGAAGAGTGTCGACACTTGAAGATACAACACACAAAGATGTGTCGACACAAAGATGTTGTGTCGACACTTAGAAAAATTCAGCAAAATTCTGAAGAACAAGTACTTGTCGACACTCAATTTCAGTGTCGACACATGAAGGAGAAGCAGTGTCGAGATAAAGAATCAACAACACAAGGAGTTGTGTCGACACCTTGTAGACTAGTGTCGACACTTAGACAACATGTGTCGACACTTGGTCTATAAGTGTCGACACTTAAAGACAGAAAGTCTCGACACTTAAAGACAGTTACAGCATTTCAAGAACTGACTGGATGACTTGACAGCTACCATTTCAGCCGGTCTACAGCACCTGTCAGAGTTGTCAGAATTCAGTTATGGACCGGACCAGCGGTTACCTTGAAGATGGCCTATAAATAGGCCTATGCTGTCTACAGAAGAGATTGATCAACAAGTTGTTGAAGAGATTGAACACAAGTTCAAGTTCAGATTTAAAGAAGATCTAGCTATCAAGTAAGATCTAAGAAGTTGGAGAGAGAGAGCTCCATCCAAGAAATCAGCCATTGGAACTAGGCTGAGAAGAAGGGTCAGATTTATTCTGGATCTTAAGAAGCAGAGATCAAGGATCAACTGCAGAAGAGTCAGTCTTATTGAGTTCTACTTTCAAGAAAGCTTTGAAGAAAGCTAAATCAGATTGATTCCATCTGATTTCTTCCAAGAACTCATCAAGAAACTCACAACTCCCACTCTTGTCTTTGGGTTGCTGAGTTAACAATTATTATATACATTTTATCTTGTAGGATCCTTTGGATCTGAGTTTGTAAGCCTATAATTATAAAGGCTGAGTGTAGGGCTGAGAGCCTGAGTGTAGGAGATTGAAATCTCTAAGTGTAGGCCTGGGTGGCTGAGTGTAGGCCTTGTGGCTGAGTGTAGGCTTTGTGGAAAAGCTGAGTTGTAGGGCCTTGGGCCTGAGGTGTAGGAACCAGTTTGGGTTCTGAGATAGTGGAGATGTTTGGCCGAATCTAGTACACTGCTAGATAGGCGAAGGGGGAAAGTGGATGTACCCAAAGCTTGGGGAACCACTATAAAACTGTGTGTCTTCTGTGTGTTGTGATTTGCTGTGAATACTGTGTGATTGATGTGCAAAAGTAGATTAGATTCTGTGTTTAAAACTGATTGATGCCATTAAAGTTTAAAAAGAATTTGGTCACCTATTCACCCCCCCCCCTAGGTGTTAGGTACTATATCTTTCAAGTGGTATCAAAGCGAGGTTCCTCAAAAAGGACTAGCAGTCGGAGGAGATCCTGATTGGCAGATTCAGTCTAAGTCAAATTACAGATTCAAGACAATCAAGAACCATGGTTCCTCTGAGAATCACAAGGAATTGGGATCCATGAAATTACCTCTATGTAGGAAAGAGATATTGGGATCTGGAAGGAAAGGGTAAGGCTGTTTATGGAAGCCTCAAATCCTAGGATTTACATCACAGTAAAGAGGGTCATATGTGCCCATGAAGATATCAGTTCTAGATGCAAATCAGAGAACACCAAAGGATTTCTCTGAAATGACAAAGGATGAGATTGTCCTAGCCACCATGGACAAAAGGGCACAAAACATTATAGTGAGTGTCATAGATGATGCAACTTTTCAGAATCTTATACACTGTAAGACAGCCAAAGAGATGTGGGATACCTTATTGTGTATATGGAAGGATCTGAAGAAGTTAGGCAAGACAGAAAATCCTTGTAAATAAAGAGTATGAAAGTTTTAGACAAGGAAAGGGTGATAGCATAACTGAGTGCTATAAGAAGTTCTATAGGATAGTGAATGAACTCATGTCATATGGAAGAGAGTTCAGTAATAATGAACTAAATGACAAGTTCTAAGGTCCCTAACTAAAGATTGGGACACCAAGATCTGTGCCATTAGAGAAATGGCTAAGTTGGGAGAAATTCCTCCACCTACACTGTTTGGCAAATTGCTGTCATATGAAATGCAGTTGACAGTGAGGAAAGAGGAGGAGAAATCAACAAGAAATGAACATAAGGAAAGAACAGTAGCTTTCAAGACAGAAGCCCCAGAAAGTACAGAGGTAAGTCACCAACTCCACCTCAAAGGTGCTGAATCAGAGTCAGATGAGACTGTCAGCACAAAGTCTTGAAAGCAGTGAAAGTGATGAAGACTTTGCTGCCTTCACTAGACATTTTCAGAAGTTCTTGAAGAAGAAACAGTGGAGGTCTAGGCCTTCTACTTCATAGGGAAAGGAAGATTCTTATCAGCAAAAGAAGGCTTCAAAGAAGGACAGGAAGAGGACTAATCTAGTAAGACAACTGTTTCAAAAATAGTGTGCTATTGCTGCAATAGACAAGGCCATGTTGTTGCAGATTGTCCAGAAAAGAGAAAGGAGTCTGGTGACAGGAAGAAGACTCATTTCAAAGGCATGAAAGAGAAGTCTTTTGTTGCCAAAAAGAAGAAGACTCTGTCAGATATTTCTTCTTCAGAAACTGAGTCAGATGCTGAGGCATACATAGGGATGTTTGCTGAAGAAGAAGAAGAGAGTTCATGCAGATTTGGAGTCTATATATGAACAAGAAGACAGTCAATGCCAAGGGCTATGGCATTGACAGAAAGTGATAAAATCTTGGAGCAGCCAGGACCAGTAAGGTACAAAGTTCAACTTTAAGTTCAGTTTCTTGTTCCAGTACAGAATCAGATCATCATCGTCAAATGATGATAGTGTATCTGAGTCTGAGGAAGATATTCATCAGTGATAGATGAATATAAAGTACTGTTGCAAGCTTACAAGAAGAGCAAGTCCCTAGCCAAAAGTCAGGCAAAGGAAATTGCTGATCTCAAAGCTGCTGCAACAGATTCTGAGAAGTTATTTGATCAAAAGCTTAATGAGATAGCAGACTGAAACACATAACAGTGATTCAGATGGGGACTATCACCTATAAGAATGATCAAATCAAGAGTCTGGAGATCAATCTTCAGAAGGAGAGAGAGAGCTTGTTGCTAGGTTTTCCAAACCTAAGTCAGTGTTACCCATAATTGATGAATTTGCTCATCACAAGGGTAAAGCTGGACTGGGTTTATTAAACCTGCATGACTGTCCAGTCCAAGTCCAAGGGAAAAGCCCCAACATTCAACAAGTCAGCTGTAGATAAGACAGCAAAGACAGTACCTAAGCAAAGGTACAATAAGTTTGAATGTTGGTGTTGTGGCAAGGTTGGCCACTTTGCAATGAACTGTTGGCACAATTCTAGTGCCAAAGTGAGTAGCAATCTGTCTGTAGGAAATCCTGCAGGTAGCTTTGTCAGAATGCAAACTAACAAATACCAAGGACCCAAGAATACTTTGGGTTCTAAGGTTCATTAATCTGTTTTGCAGGTGAGTCCAAGTTGCCATGCCCCAATATGGTACTTGGACAGTGGATGTTCCAGACATATGACTGGAACTAGGGGACTACTAAAGGAATACATTCCAATAAAGATGGTCCAAAAGTCACCTTGGTGGTTCTGAAAAAGGAATCATCAAAGGATTGGTAACATTTCTAGCAACTTGGTACCATTACTCAAGTGGCTTATGTTAAAGGGTTGAAAAACAATCTAATAAGTATAAGTCAATTAAGTGATGTAGGGTATGACATCTCATTTGTTAAAAATGGTTGTCATATCAAGAGGTCAATGATCAAGAGATCATTTTGACTGGCTATAGAAAGAGGAATGTCTACTTCCTAGACATTATGTGTGAGACCAATGGTTCTCAAGTGTGTCTTATAGCTGATGAGACAGTCTCTCATTGTGTCAAATGGCACAAGAGGCTAGCCCATCTAAACTACAAGACAATTGGCAAACTCTTTAGCAAAGAGTTAGTGAGGAATGGTCCTCAAGTTAAGTGTGTTAAAGATGGTATTTGCTCAGCTTGTCAAAAGGGCAAGCAGACTAGATCCATCTTTAGAAGCATAGAAAACAAAGATGCTGTGAGGTGTTTATACCTCTTGCATATGGATCTTTTGGTCCAATGCCAGTTCACAGCCTAGGTAGGAAGGTCTATACCTTGTAGTTGTAGATGACTACTCAAGGTTTTCCTGGGTGTTCTTCTTAAGACAGAAATCTGAAACACCTAATGTCTTCTATAGCTTTGTCAAGCAAATTCAGAATGAACTAAATAGTACAGTGGTCAAGATTAGAAGTGACCATGGTACTGAATTTCAGTCTGATAGCATGACAAAACTATGTGAAGACTTTGGGATATTTCAAGAGTTTTCTTCACCTAGTACACCTCAGCAAAATGGCATTGCTGAGAGGAAGAATAGGACCTTGATAGAGGCTGGTAGGACCCTATTAAGTGATACATCACTGCCAGAGTATTTCTGGGCTGAAGCAGTTAACACTGCATGTCATGTTATAAATAGGGCTACCATCATTAAAGGCCTCAACAAGACCCCCTATGAGGTTGTGAAAGGCAGGAAACCAAACCTATCCTACTTCAGGATCTTTGGTTGCAAATGCTTCATACTTAATAATGGAAAGTCTTACTTGACTAAGTTTGCTGCCAAGTCCCAAGAGGGAATTTTTGTTGGGTACAGCAATAACAGTAAGGCTTATAGAGTCTACAACTTGTCTACACAAGTTGTAGAAGAATCTGTACATGTAGTTTTGATGAGACTAAACTTATTAACAATGAGTTGTCTAGTAGTGTATGCAGCCCCACAGGTTTAACAAAGAAGATGGACAAGCTTACTATAGAAGAAGTACCTACTGCAAGACAGCAAGTAGAAGACAGTGGTTGTTGTCCAGGGGGAGAACTACATGTACCAATTGCTGATGAAGTTCAAGGAGTACAGCAAGATGATGAAACTGAAGAGGTTCAACCAGAAGTCAGGATGCCTCCAGCCAATAGGCATCTTAAAGATCATCCAGTAGAGCAGATTATTGGAGATCCAAGACAAGGGGTACAAACAAGGAGCAGAAACCTGAATGCAGCTGTCTACTCCAGCTTTCTATCCCAAGTTGAACCTAAGAATTTTGAAGAAGCCATACTAGATCCACAATGGACTGAAGCAATGCAAGAAAAGCTTAATCAGTTTAAGAGGTGCAAGGTCTGGGAACTTGTTCCTAAACCTAAAGACCACAATATAATAGGAACCAAGTGGATCTATAGGAATAAGATGGATGAAACTAGGGGTCATCATTAAGAATAAAGCAAGACTGGTTACTAAAGGATATAGGCAAGAAGAAGGTATTGACTTTGATCAAACCTTTGCTCCAGTAGCCAGACTGGAAGCCATAAGGATGTTTCTTACCTATGCACCCTATCAAGGATTCAAAGTTTACCAAATGGATGTCAAGTCAGCATTTCGAATGGTAATCTTAAAGAAGAAGTCTATGTGGAACATCCTCAGGTTTTGTTGATTCAACTCTACCTCATCATGTCTATAGACTTAGGAAAGCTTTATATGGGTTAAAGCAAGCCCCTAGGGCTTGGTATGAAACCCTATCTAGTTTCTTCATTGAGAACAAGTTCTCAAGGGGGAAAATAGATAAGACTCTATCCTTAGGGAATCTAGAGGCAAAGTTATACTAGTCCAAATATATGTAGATGACATTATATTTGGGTCTACTGAAAGCAGCCTTTGCAAAAAGTTTGCAAAACTTATGCAAGGTCAATTGAGATGAGTAGTATGGGAGAGCTGAAGTTTTTCTTGGGTCTCCAAGTTAAACAGACTGAGAGTGGTTAATCCATTTGTCAGTCTAAGTTCACCCTAGAACTCATAAAGAAGTATGGTATGGATTCATCGAGTACCATGAAGACTCCTATGGGGTCAAGTATATCTCTTAGCAAGGATGATGCAGGGAAACCTGTAGATGAAACCTTGTATAGAGGGATAGTTGGCTCCCTATTATACTTGACTGCTAGTAGACCAGATATCATGTATGTTACATGTGTCTGTGCAAGGTATCAAGCCTGCCCTAAAGAGTCTCATTTGACAGCAGTCAAGAGAATATTGAGATATCTAAAGGGCACTCCTTATCTAGGCCTCTGGTACCCTAGGAATGGGGATTTTGAACTAACAGGTTATTCAGATGCAGACTTTGCAGGATGCAAAGAAGATCGAAAAAGCACTACTGGAACCTGTCAATTCCTAGGTGGGAGACTATTTCATGGAGTAGCAAAAAGCAAACAAGTGTGGCTATCTCCACTGCAGAGTCAGAGTATGTGGCTGCAGGAAGTTGTTGTGCTCAACTTCTGTGGATACAACATCAGCTAGAGGACTATGGATTTCAGGTAAGTAGAACTCCACTCTTTTGTGATTCTACAAGTGATATTTCAATAGCTAATAACCCTATATCCCATAGTAGAACAAAACATATTGAAATTAAATATCATTTTCTTAGGGAGCATGTAGAAAGAGAAGATATTTTACTTGAATATGTTAAAACAGATAAACAATTAGCTGATATGTATACTAAGCCCTAGAAGAAGCTAAGTTCAATAGGTTTAAGATTGAACTAGGAATGATAAACTTAGAGTAAGTTTATAGTATTGAAATTGGCTAAGTAAAAAGGTGTCGACACATAGAGATTTCTGTGTCGACACAGAAAAGTGGTGTCGACACTTCAGGAAAAAGGTGTCGACACATCTAGGAAGTTGGTGTCGACACTTCTGAATATTAGTGTCGACACATGTCAAGTAGGTGTCGACACATCCAATATGGTGTCGACACTTAGTATTTACTCAGAATTCTCTAAGTAAAGTCTCGACTATGTGTCGAGTTATGTAGTGTCGACACATAAACAAGTGTCGACACATATAATTGTTGACTAAACTTGTGTCGACACATATGTGTCGAGACATTATAAGTCAGTGTCGACACTTATTGCAGTGTCGACACAATTTAAGTTAGCTGTCCCGCCTGTTCATCTTCAAAATTAGAGAGGTATAAATAGAGTTTTGCCTTAGTTTGTCGACACGCTTTCAAAGTTTCGAGACCAAACTTCTGTGTCGACACATCTCTTCTCTCAAGACAAATTCTACAAACCCTAATGGCGCCAAAGCTGAGGAGAATGTCAATGAAGGATACGAGCTGGTGCGCGGTGCTTTTGAGATGCCGATCAAGAAATTAAGGCTGTCGTAACCCTAGTAGTCGATTCATGATTAGAATATCTTGTTTCTGAACCTACTAAAATCTGGAAGAAAGAGGTACTAGAATTTCTCAGTGGAGCTAAGATAGACGAAACTGGATTCAAAATCAAATCCAGGGTTCATGGTGAGAAGGTGAAAGTATCATCTAAAAGTCTGAGGAAGATTCTACAGCTACCAAGAATTAAAGAGGAAGATGAGTTACAGCTACAAAGACCAGGGAAGCTCTAACCTGGTGTGGACTGGATCCTAAGATGAAGCTTGGATTAGTGTTTCTCAGGAAGGAATGAACAATCAAGGGAAATTCCTTTCAGAGATTGTTGGCAAAGTCATACTCAGCAAGCCAGGAGGGCATGACAGAGTGTCTGCCTATATGTTTAGTATTATGAAAGGATAATCTTCTCTCTGCAAACTGACTGGTCTATGGTAGTTTATGAGAAGATTAAGGAAAGCTTGAAGAAGCCCAAACTGGGCAGGAATTTTAAGTCTATACCTAGCTGGTACCATACCAGAGGTTATGCATCAGGCTGCTGGAAGCAAGATAAACATATGAGGAAAATGGACATGTAGTTGTTCTCTAGATGGGACAGGGTGTGACTAAGGAGATTCCAACCCCTGAGAAGATAGTTTCTGAGAAGGAGATTCCACTAAAGAAGAAAGGAAAATTTCCCCAGTGGCTCAAGAGTCCACTAGCAGCTCAGATAGTGAAGAACAAGTTGTCTTCACTCAGATGAGAATGAGGAAGAGCCTGCTGTGAAGTCTCTGCTCCTCAAGATGATGCTGAGATCCAGGGGGAGCTACCTCAAGCTAGCCCCATACACAAGGATCAAAGCCAGGGGAGCTTCAGTTGTAGATGAACCACTACACTGGAAAGTGAACAAGCAACCACCATTATCCTAGAGGTACTCACTGAACTCAATACTTTAGAATTCCTATGGAAGATACTGATTTGTCTGATGTTCATCAGCAAACTCAGCTGGATAACCAAGTCCCATATGCTGTCTTGGAAGACACATCTGTTGCAGCTCCAATAGTTCCTGATTCAGTGGTTGAAGAGCCAAGACTTTCTCCAGCTCATTCACCCCAAGAATTACCATGGAAGATTTATTTCTAAATCTGGATCAAGAGGATTTTGACAAGGAAACTGATGCTGCTGAGAGGGAGAATGCTCCAGTTGAGGGGGAGCAAGTTATACTTGTTGAAGAGCCTGTAAGGCAGAGACTGACAAGCCCCAACTGTTGAAGAACTACCAAAGGAAAGGGTAGATATAGCCAGCTCCTCAGCTTCTGAAGATGAGGAGACAGAAAGAGCTAAGAAAAAGAAACTTTATGTATTCAAGAGAAGGAGCCAAAGTTATAAGAAGGCTCTACAATCTATTGTTCCACAACCTATAGCACAGCCAGCTCCAACTGTGGATTATAGTGCTTTAATGGTTGCAATGCAAGTCAAGTTGGATGAGCAAAGGCAGGCATTGAAAAGTATGTTGATGAAGGGCACAAATCACTTACAGTTTGATCTAGCCCAGGACATAAATCAATAAGATTTGAAATGAATCTTAACAAGAAGGAAATGACTGACTGCTTCCACAAGGGTGGAATGCAGTAGTCTATCTGCAACTCATCAGGAGAAGATAAAAGCCCAAGTGGATGACATAGCTGTGAAGCAAGGTTATGTACTTAAAAATCAACTCAGGATGAATGACAATCTGACAGCATCTCATAATGCAATTGTCACAGAATTAAAGAATATAGGTGCTGGACCTTCTACCTCTACTGCTGCTGTTAAAGCTGATTTGACAAAGTATTCCAAGAAGAAATCACTGCTGTTAAGACTGTCATTCAAGACTCCCAGAAGGCCATATCTGAACAACTTAATAAGCTTAAACCTTTCTTTAAAGATGGAGTCAGATACTTGGATAGTCAAATCAGATTCCAGAAGGATGATGTCAGAGATCACATGGCTAGAGAAGTCATAAAGGGGGAGAGAGTTTTAGTCAAAGCTAGCTCTGATCATGCCAAATGGATATCTAATTCCATCAGAGCTACACTGGGCTATCCTCCTCTTTGTGATGATGATAATGTAGCAGAATCTGGAATTAACCCTGCCTATCTTGGAGGTGAGCAACCAGAAGTAGCTCAAGTGATCTATCCTCCACCAGATTTTGACATGGTGCAAGCTGATATTCATCACTGTATAGCCCAACTGAAGGGAAGTCAATGTCATTCTTGAGAAAGTGGTTCAGCCTATATCTGAAGCCATGCAAGAGGCACTATAGAAAGAAGAAGAAGAAACAAGATTGTCTAAGAAGAGGTTTAGGGAACAAGCTGAACAACGGCCAGACTTTGAACAGTGGAGCCCTACCTTAAGAAATATCATTTTGACTGCCTAGAAAGCTGCCAAAGATAATGTGCATGACATGGAACAAATGGTTTTCTGAGGCTGAATGGAGAAAAATGAGACTAGACAGGAGGCAATAGTTCAATACAGAAGGAAGGCCAAGATGGGAAAGCTACCTCCTACTGCTCAGGAGCCTAGCAAGTACTTTCCAAAGCCATACCATTACTTTGAAAGACAAAAGATCAAAGCAGAAGAGCTTAAGAAGAAAGACTTGAAAGGCAAGAAGCCTGCTGATGCTGACGTTACTGATGCTCCTGTTCAAGCTAAAGTTCAAGTGGCAAAGGAATAGTGATTAAGGAGCCAGAACAGAAATAGAATTAGAATTTTCTTGAAGTTTACTTTGTAATCTTTTGATGTAAAACATTTTGTGAACTTTGAAAATGAATATGACAGATATAAAACAATGTGTTATATGTTAAATTATTTCATATTTGCTCTGTGATGATGTCTATGTCTATTTCATATTTGTTCTGTGATGATATATTTGTATACATGTGGATTAATACATATTTATGTTTACCCTGCTGTATATAATCCTGCTTTACATCATTTTGTAATTTAATTATGAATGGTGTATATCATTGACTAAGGGTTATGACTTATCCAAATAGGGGGAGATTGTTGGGTACATTGGTCTAAATGTACCATATTTGAAGAAGCCTCACCCAACTCAATGATATACATCAAAATGTATTTGATGTATTTTGAGTTACATGTGTAGGTTAATTATTTGCAGGAAATGATGAAAAAGTTTCTAAGTCCATGTGTCGACACCCAAAGGGAAAGTGTCGACACTTAAGAAGACTTGTGTCGACACCCAGGCAAGCAGTGTCGACACATGGAGTTATTGTGTCGACACCAGGGATGCTGAGTCGACACCAGACAGAAAGTGTTGACACAAGGAGCTGTGTCGACACTCAATGAAGAAAAGCCAGTAAAACTGTGTCGACACTTAACAATTGTGTCGACACCCAGTGAAGCTGTGTCTACATCAGAAAGTGTCGACACTTGGAGCTGTGTCGACACTCAGCAAAAGTCAGCAGAGACTAAGTACAAGTGTTGACACTCAGAACAATGTGTCGACACTTAGCAGAAGAGTCAACACTGGAAGTAAATGTTCGACACCAGAACAATGTGTCGACACTTAGCTGAAGACTCAACACTTGAAGAAAGTGTCGACACAAGGAGCTGTGTCGACACTTAGCAAAGAACAGCAAAGCTCAAGAATATTCTAAGTAAAGTGTCGACACTAAGGGAATGTGTCGACACTCAGCCAGAGTCTCGACTGAAGATGTAAGTGTCGACACCCAAAGCAATGTGTCGACACTCAATAAGTATCAACAATAAAGACATGTGTCGGCACCAAGAAGCAGTGTCGACACTTGACAGATACAACACATAAAGATGTGTCGACACAAAGGTGTTATGTCGACACTTAGAAGAATTCAGCAAAATTCTGAAGAATAAGTACTTGTGTCGACACTCAATTTCAGTGTCGACACATGAAGGAGAGTAGTGTCGAGATAAAGAATCAACAACACAAGGAGTTTGTCGACACCTTGTAGACTAGTGTCGACACTTAGACAACATGTGTCGACACTTGGTCTATAAGTGTCGACACTTAAAGACAGAAAGTCTCGACACTTAAAGACAGTTACAAACATTTTCAAGAACTGACTGGATGACTTGACAGCTGCCATTCCAGCCGGTCTACAGCACCTGTCAGAGTTGTCAGAATTCAGTTATGGACCGGACCAGCCGGTTACCATGAAGAAGGCCTATAAATAGACCTATGCTGTCTACAGAAGAGATTGATCAACAAGTTTTTGAAGAGATTGAACACAAGATCAAGTTCAATTTAAAGAAGATCTAGCTATCAAGTAAAGATCTAAGAAGTTGGAGAGAGAGAGCTCCATCCAAGAAATCAGCCATTGGAACTAGGCTGAGAAGAAGGGTTCAGATTATTCTGGATCTTAAGAAGCAGAGATCAAGGATCAACTGCAGAAGGAGTCAGTCTTATTGAGTTCTACTTTCAAGAAGCTTTGAAGAAAGCTAAGTCAGATTGATTCCAGCTGAGTTCTTCCAAGAACTCATCAAGAAACTCACAACTCCCCTATCTGTCTTGGGTTGCTGAGTTAACAATTGTTATACACATTTTATCTTGTAGGATCCTTGGATCTGAGTTTTGTAATCCTATAAATTATAAAGGCTGAGTGTAGGCTTGAGAGCTGAGTGTAGGAGATTGAAATCTCTGAGTGTAGGCCTGGGTTGGCTGAGTGTAGGCCTTTGTGGCTGAGTGTAGGCTTTGTGGAAAAGCTGAGTTGTAGGGCCTTGGTCCTGAGGTGTAGGAACCAGTTGGGTTCTGAGATAGTGGAGAAGTTTGGCGAATCTAGTACACTGCTAGATAGGCGAAGGGGGGAAAGTGGATGTACCCAAAGCTTGGGGAACCACTATAAACTGTGTGTCTCTGTGTGCTGTGATTTGCTGTGAATACTATGTGATGCTGTGCAAAAGTAGATTAGATTCTGTGTTTAAAACTGATTGCTGCCATTAAAGTTTAAAAAGAATTTGGTCACCTATTCACCCCCCCCCCCTCTAGGTGTTTAGGTACTATATTTCATTCATGCTCGTGTTTGTTATTATTATTGCAACTTTAAATAGCTTCCGCAGAATGAATCTATGTAGGATGTTGGATATTAGTTGGATGGTTTCATGTGTGAGTAACCACCTGGTCTGTCTGTGGTATATGGAGTCGGCTCCGCTGGACTAATGTTATATGTTATGCGACGGATAGTGGGTGTACAATTGGTTATCAGACTCTAATTTCAGTCGGGCTAAAAATGAATTCGTGGATGAATTCTTTTTAAGGGTGGTGAGCACATGTGTGTTCGTCATCGTTATAACATCAAAAGAACCCATGAATGTCCCACTTAGAAAGGAAAATACACGTGTTGAGGAACATGCGTGTTCCTATAATTGCTTTTGGAAATTTTGTATGGTCGCTTAACAGTGTTTTTACAACTATAGGTGACCAGAAGTGGTGCTGGGACTGTCAGAACGCCGAGTTTCTGAGGCTAGTAGTGCACCAAACGATGCTCCTGCAACACCTCCATCGACTGAAACCATAAAGATTGATTGTCAAAGCAGTGTTTGCCATGATCAATGCGCAGCCTGCAAGGTAAATGTAGCATACCGCTCTTACGATGGAGCAGGTACCGCTGCAAAGGGATGAAACCGAGAAGAGTGGAGCAGGTAGTAGTGGAGCCTTTGGTGCCGAGGCGAGCAACTGAAAGGCAGCTCAAGCACATTATGAGCTTTCGCAAGCTGAAGATTGGCACTCCTGAGTGAAGAGAGCCCTGACAGCTACTGAAACGAAGGAGTGGTAGTTGACCACTATAGCTACGTTCCTTCTGGACGGTGATGCTAGGTTATGGTGGGAAGGCTTGGAGCTACATAACTTGAGGGGCAAAATACGGACGTCTCGATGAAGGAGTTCTCGAGACTGTTCTTGGCAATGTGCCTCCCTTCGGCGCAGGAGTAGCTTTGGAGAATGAGTTCCAAAGGTTGGTGCAAGGAGAGAGTAGCACGGATGAGTATCTCCACGAGTTTACTCAGTTGGGTCGGTATGCTAGCTCTATGTTCGCCGATGAGGAGCATAAGACCAACCATTTCTACAAAGGTCTAAGAGATGACTTAAGGCTACTGCTCTCGGGCCTATGACGCATGGTTTCTTGACCCGGGTCAACACGACCCCACTCTTTGGAAAAGGATATGAAGAATGTACAAGCAAATAAAGCTTTGGTGATAAGAAGACTGAGTTCAATGTGTCCGACTACCTCAAAGTATGGGTACCGTAAGTTCTTTAAGAAGGCTAGAACTTCGGGTCCAGCTCCTTCTTCCGGTGCTTCTGGGGCGACTATGGGTCGGACCCCGGTGCATGTTTTACTTGTGGAAACTGGGGCACTTTGCCCGTGACTGCTGGAGTGGACGTCCCAAGTCGAGAGGAAGCCGGGAGCAACTTATGAGAGAAGGGCAAGGCGTTGAGTCAACCGCATCCCTTTACGCTCCGGCTCAACCGAGAGTTTATAATCTTGGCCAACAGGAGGCCATTAAACAGCGGATCTGGTGACATGTATGGTTTGAATTTATAGCAAGTCAAATTGTTTTATATTTGTTATGTGAGTGTTACCTTACCAATGCTTGTATAGGATTTGTTTTGATTTGTGATAATCCGGCGAGAGCACTCTTTGATATGTGTGCTTCACACTCCTTTTTATCCAAAGGATTCATATCGCGCATCGGAGTACCTTCTTCGGTGGCGAAGGTCAAACTGGATGTGTTGTTGCCCAATGGGTGTTCGATGCGCGCGGAGAGAATCTGTGGCGTTAATATTCGTATTGGTAGTCAGGAGTTCCATTTGCTAGTGTCGCTACTGCCGCTGGTGGAGTTCGACGTAATATTTGGCATGGACTGGCTCTCGGAGCAGCAAGCTTATATTGATTGCAATCGCAAGGAAGTTAAGTTGGGAACAGATCGTGAGACGACTTTCGCGGGCTTGAAAGGGTCAAGCAAGAAGTTGATGTCTGCTCTTCAGGTGGTGAAGGCGGTTCGTGTTGGTGCAGAGCTGTTCTTTAAGCTAATGGAGGTTGCAAAGCCTAAGCCTACGATGGATAGTATTTCAATGGTAGCTAAGTACCCTGATGTGTTCCCTGCCGATCTTCCTGGATTCCCGCCTCAACGGGAGATAGATTTCACGATTGAGCTAGTGTCAGGTGCTAAACCTGTGTCATGCTCTCCGTATTGGCTAGCGCCTAAAGAAATGGCGGAGCTGAAGGTTCAACTGCAAGAGTTGTTGGAGCAGGGATATGAGCGTTCAAGTTCGTCGCCTTGGAGCGCACCAGTCCTCT
Organism: Platanthera guangdongensis; assembly: GCA_039583875.1. Taxonomy (NCBI): domain Eukaryota; kingdom Viridiplantae; phylum Streptophyta; class Magnoliopsida; order Asparagales; family Orchidaceae; genus Platanthera; species Platanthera guangdongensis. The sequence continues at coordinate 47,218,329 of CM077148.1, read as the reverse complement.
TTATTAAGAATAAGGATGGAGGCTTAAGACATTATATTGATTATCGAGAGTTGAACAAGCTAACGGAGAAGAACAAGTACCCGATCCCGAGGATTGATAATCTATTTGATCAGTTAGCCGGGTCGACGGTGTACTCAAATTTGGATCTCAAGTCTGGATACTATCAGTTGAGCATAAGGGAGAGTGATATCTCCAAAACAGCTTTTAGTACGAGATACGGGCATTACGAGTTTACGGTCATGTTGTTTGGGCTGACGAATGCGCCGTCGGTGTTCATGAATTTGATGAACAGGACTTTCAGGGAGCACTTGGACCACTTTGTGATAGTCTTCATCGATGATATTTTGGTGTACTCGCAGAGTGAGGAGGATCACTTTAGGCATCTGCATTTGGTGCTGGAGACGCTGAGGAGAAATCAATTGTACACCAAGTTCTCCAAATACGAGTTTTGGTTGTCTTCAGAGGCAGTCCTTGGTCACATAGTTAGTGGAGAGGGAATTACGGTGGATCCAGCGAATATTGTCGCGATATGAGAGTGGTATGTGTATGCTACAGTAGCAGAAGTCTGGAGTTTTCTGGGGCTTGACAGCTATTACAGGCGCTTCGTGGAGAACTTCTCGCGGATAGCATTACCCCTCACGACTTTGACAAGGAAGGAGCAGAAGTTCATTTGGATGCCGAAGTGCGCACAAACTTTTGAAGAGTTATAGTGTCGGTTGATCACGACGCCTGTGATGAGTTCGCCAAGTGGGACCGAAGGTTTTGAAATCTATAGTGATGCTTCGGGCAGTGGCTTGGGTTGTGTGCTGCTGCATGGAAGTGTGATATCGTATGGCTCAAGACAACTGAAACTGCACGAGAGGATTATCCGGTCCATGACTTGCAGTTAGCGACTGTGATTTTTTCCTTGAAGCTGTGGAGACACTACTTGTACGGGGTGAGGGTCGATATCTATACCGACCATAAAAGCTTGAAATATTTGTTGGATCAAAAAGATCTAAACATGCGACAGAGGAGATGGGTGGAGTTCCTGGGGGACTACACGTTTAAGATCCATTATGTGCCTGGGAAGGGCAATGCGGTTGTGGACGCGTTGAGTCGTCGGGCCCCAGCTCAAGCCAATTGGCTATCGGTCCATGACGAGCGGTTGGTTTGGGAGTTGGAGGCGTTGGAGATCTCTTGCGTAGACAAGCAGTCGAGTGCTGAAGCGATATTGATCTGGATAGAAGTTCAGTATGACCTGGTTGATCAAATTCAGCAGGCTTTGGATGTGGATAGCAGCATGAAGCAGCTCATGATAGAGGCTCTGGATGGGTCAAATTCCCAATATGAGGTTGTGGATGGTTTTCTTTGGAAAGACGGTCATCTATTCGTCCCGAATGTGGGCACTTTGCGGTTGGAATTGTTGTACGAGGCGCATCATACCAAGTACACGATTCACTCGGGGAGCACAAAGATGTACCGCGATGTGAAGAAATTATTCTGGTGGGCAGGACTGAAGAACGATGTGGCATTGTATGTGGCGAAGTGTCAGACATGCGCCTTGGTGAAGACGGAATGCCAAAAGCCGGGAGGATTCTTGAAGTCCTTGCCTATTACGGAGTGGAAGTTTGACGACATTATTATGGACTTTGTGCATGGGCTGCCAAGGTTGCAAAAAGGGAACGACGCCATTTGGGTGGTCGTAGATCGTCTAACGAAGTTGTCGCATTTCATTCCGCATAGGAAGGATGATCCGGTTGAGAAATTGGCAAAACTGTATGTGGACAACATAGTACGGATTCACGGTGTGCCCCGAAGCATCGTGAGTGACTGAGATGGGTGATTCACGTCCAATGATTGGAGGCTGGTGCAGCAGATGTTGGGAATAAAGCTGAGTTTCAGCACAGCCTTTCATCCGCAGAAGGATGTGCAGACCGAGAGGGTCAATAGGATAATGGAAGACATGCTTCGCATGTGCGTCCTGGACTTTGGGAAGCAGTAGGAGGACCACTTATACTTGATGGAGTTAGCGTACAATAATATCTACCAGGCGAGCATACAAATGGCGCCCTTTGAGGCCTTCGATGGTAGAAGATGTCGCACGCCGTTGTCTTGGTTCAGAACGGGCGAGTCAAAGTTGTACAAATGCCAAGTGGTGGAAGATGCTATGTCGTTAGTTCGAACAATTCGAGAGAGGTTGCTAATCGCTCAAGACCGCTAGGCTAAGTACTATAATGCCAAGCACAGGAACGTGGAGTTCACTGTTGGCGACTGGGTGTACTTGAAGATCAAGCCGTTCAAGGGTTTCTCGCGGCTGCGGCGCTTGAAGAAGCTAAGACCGAGGTACCTTGGACCGTTTGAGGTTCTGGAGCGGATCGGTGAAGCAGCTTATAGGTTGAGGCTATCAGTGGAGCATAGTGGTCTACATGATGTATTCCATATATCAATGCTATAGAAGGCGGTGCAAGAGACTTCGCATGTGATCACGGTGGATCAAGTGCTAGTCGAGAATGGGTTGATGACAAAGGTCAATCTTGTTCGTATTGAGGACTCGAAATTCAAGCGGCTACGCAACAAAGAGATCAGGATGGCCAAGGTCCATTGGGGCAATTGCGGTCGGGAAGAGCTCTCATGGGAGCGAGAGCAGACCATGCTTGAGGAGTACCCGGAGTTGTTTCACTCAGGTACCGTTTAAGTTTATGGTTATCTTTTCTTTATGTAATTTCGAGGATGAAATTCTTTTAAGAGGGAGAGAGTTGTAACGCCCCGAAACTCAAAAGAGCGACGGGATGCATTTTGAGTCAAGTTTGGAATTTGGCAGGGGGCACACGGCCTGGGACACGGGCATGTCCCAGGGCATGTCATGTTTGGGTTGATGATTTGGCCGAGAGGTCGATGAATTTTGGAGCTGACGATCGTCGAGCAGCGAACACGGCCTGAGACACCGGCATGCCCCAGGGCATGTCGAGCTCGTGTTGACGATTTTCCTGGGAAGTCGATGATTTTCGCTCGACAAAGTGTCGAGACAGGGAACACGGCCTAGGATACGGGCATGTCTAAGGCTTTGTCGGGTGGTCGACGAACTATGTTCGACGAAGTGTCAAGACAGTGAACACGTCCTGGAGCCTAGGCGTGTTCGGGTATGACACTGACGTGTCCAAGACCCATGTGTGTCTCGGGTTGGTGTTGGACCCGTGTTAATGGAGGAACATGCCCGGGAACACGGGCGTGTACTGGATGACACGGGCGTGTCAGTTCTAAAACTGGCGTGTCGGGTGCCCGTTTGAATTTTGGGACGTGTCGGTTTCGACGGCGAATGGGGAACAAGGCCCAGGACACGGGCATGTCGCAGGCCGTGTTCGGCCCAGATTTTGCATTTCAGCTCTGGATCGTGGCCATTCGTTTCCTTTTTTTGGGATCCGATGGCTGGGGGTTGTTCCTACTGGGATATACCTGGGAATAGGGTTTCAAATCCCTCACTTATTTCACTTAGTCTCTTTCTAAAAGTCTAGAGAGAGAGAGGAGAGCAAGGAAGAAGAAAGGAGGCAAGATCCGGTTACCGGCGGAGTTTTGGAGCTCCAAATCGCGAGCCGACTTCAGATCTATGGAGGCAAGGAGATTGCGGTGCTTTCCATCTGCATACATTTCCATGAAGCAAAGGAAAACGTTAGGGTAATAATTCTCTACTTGAGCATGTGAAGCTCTCTTTTCTTTGCATAGGAAGCCCGCTCTTGCCAGTTTGCGGTGAGTTGAGGCGTTCCTTCGGGTAGACATGAATAGTCCTCATTGTGTATATGTAGAGTCTGTAATCGAGAACGAATATAGGCATGGTGTGTAAAGCCTACCTAGACAAGTTGGTCTGGATCGGTGATGTTGCATTGCATAAGTGGCCAGAGAAGACTCCGTGCGGATGTTTGTTTTTCTATTTTTCTACGCGGTAGATTGCAACAGGGAGCCTTGGGGATTAACTCCAAGTTGCACACCCAAAAAACTGGGCAGATGCGTGATTCTGCCAGCATAGTGGCCTGGTATCCAACTTGGTACTTAACTGGGTTATGTAAAGTGTGTATCGGATTGGGACTCGGGAATGTTTGACCCGCGCATATGGCTTAAATTGTCGTTGCTGTAAACTCCCCCCTCCCCGGATCCCAAAACACGGCACGAAGGGGGAGTCTTATGCCCGGAACAGCCGCCTTGCGGTAGCATTAGCACACGGGCTAACCTGTACCACAAGACGCCTATTCCGCCGGCTACAACATATCAATAATTCATGCCAACCCACCAAATAAGTAAACCAACAGAAGTCAAAATCCACACTAAGTATATAAAGTCCAAATACATCAATAAAGAGAAGCTAAAACATGCTTCTACAATATATCAGAGTACAGCTAAACATTGCCCCAACGGGCTACATCAGAGTAAGCAAAACACTAACATCAGTAACAGACGGTATCGACGGCACCGTCACATCAGGCCCTGTCTCCCTGCACTGGCTGTCCTGCTGCGTAGTCTGCGGCTGCTCTACCTGCGGCGTGACCTCCTAAAAGGAGACGTAGCAACCGTTAGTCAAAACGACTAAGTGGTTTCACATCCGCTCCCCCGGCGACTCCTCGGCACCGGGCGGAGAAAAGGAACAAGAGTATAGTATATATAACAAGTATGCAAGTACAATCAGGTGACAAGGACATGAGTATCAATGTATCTAGCAGTTCTACAAAAGCTATCATATGTAAACTAACAATCTACAAGAGCCATCAAGGTATAATAACAAGTGTAATAAAGCTACAGCAGGAAAGTAACTTAACTTATAAGAATGCCCATACAAACTTATAAGTTAAGGATCGGGTTACATAAAGTAACTCATCGTATAAGAGTGCCCATACAAACTTATACGATGAGGTCTTGTTGTGCAATGATATGAAATGCTATGAATGCTATGCAATGACTCACCCATGCAATTGCTATGTCGACACAGACTGTAGTTCCCACTTTTCGAGCAGGTAGCTAACCTCTCAGGCATCAGCCGCCGTGGCCAGGCGGTGACAGTAGAACGGGCACTTCTACCTACTAGGCGGGTATCACACTACTTCACCTAGGCCTCCGTACGCCTCAACGCTAAGAACACAACAGCGAGCCCATGCGTACTATGGCCCAGCGGGGTCTTGGGTAGATGTGCACCAAGAACACAGCCCGAACTGGCCTTGCGTGACCCGGAAGGGCCTCGGAAGAAAGCACGAGGACACAGCCCAACCGTTCACATATCGGAGGGGCCTCGGGACGTGAACACCGAGGACACAGCCCAAACCGACCAAGTCTAACTGCCAACTCCCGTCGGTGTGACGACTTGGCGAGCCCGTAGACCTGCCACACTATCCTTAACCCGGGATTACGACACCGCGTGTCGACTCACACCACATGCAAATACCACATCAACACATACAAGGAAGGGGCCTCGGAAATAAACACGAGGCACAACCAACCATCCATCCGCACCCTATCTCAACACAACCAAACAAGTGGCGGTCAACATCGCACTTACGAACTTACACAATACTACCCGTAGGGAGACAACGCTCTAAGTATTGGTCCACTAGACTCATTTCATTAGTCAAACATATCCATGGCCATGGTCTATTCATCTATATGACTTCCCAAATGATGACAATGTAAAATAACGTAATGCGCATATAAGATCTATCACATCATCCTTTTTAGTAATATCATAACTTAAACATGAAGTGTACCATATTCAATCTTCCAATTCCTACCAGTTCAATTCTTTTAAACAAGTTTGTTTCACAATTTGGTAATATGAAAATATGATTAATAAGATACTTCAATCACACAACAAATGATTAATCATAAGGGTTCATCCAAGGCAAGTATCTTGCATTAATAATTTCACACGAAACAAATCCATTTTTCCATTAAGCCCAGAATTTAGGCGCAGGTTGAATCTGGTCAGCAACTTCGACCGGAGATTCCCGAGGCTACAGGAATCCGGTGAAGTCGTGTAACCCCTCGATGGAAAGGTATTTCCATGGACTACATCTTTCATATTCAGAGCTCAACCCAGATTTGACATTATCCTACTTGAAATCGGACTTGAAGTCCGCTGCGTACAGAACACAGTTTCTGCATGCAGGATTTGTAAAACCCCATTTTGTTTAGACTTTCCCGTGGCTACAGACATCACCTGAAGTCGTGCAACCACTCGTTGGAAAGGTATTTCCAGGGCTTCAACTTTCGTGTTTAGCCGAAGCCCAGATCTGGCCTTATCCATAGGGAAAATGGCCTAGAAGATCGCTGCGCGCAGAATACAGATTCTGCGCGCATCTTAAAGGAAAATGAACGGCATAGGTTCGTCTTCCTCCTCAAGCGATCGTTTCTAAATTTTCCAGAAATATTCTCCTCCCTTATTCAACCTCAAAGGCCATAAACTCCTCACGAGACCATCCACCCATCGTCATATTGAAGATAAGGGGAAGGGTTGAAGAGATCTAAAGTCTAGAACACAAGTTCTAACATGGCCTAACCTAGAGATCTTCTCCTCTCCATCAAGACTCTCTTGAGTCGATGTCTCTCCTAAGGCATAACTATAGATCTAGCACCAAGGGAGAGGGTAGGAAACTCACGTTGGCTCCAGCGGTACCACCATTTCTCGCCATGGATCGCGTAGTTCTCCTCGGCGGCATCTTCTCTTTCACGGCGATGGCGGATCTCCTTCGGTAGGACTTGCTCCTGCAGTTTTCCCTCTCACAGGGGTTCTCACTGAAATAGGGGATGAAAAGAGCATGAAACGGCTAGGGTTTTCTGTCCCTTATATAAATAAAATTTGACACGGGTAGGGACACGGCCGTGTCCGTACCCGTGTCCCGCTTCCGCGAAACGGCGTGGCGGTTTCCATGTCGATTCAATGCTTGACACGGGTAGGGACACGCCCGTGTCCCAACCCGTGTTCACATGACACGGCCGTGTGCCTGGCCGTGTCATTGGCCGTGTACTTCTCGGGTTGCATCTCGACACTTCTCGTCGAGCTCAACTCGACGCACACGGGTGGGACACGGCCGTGTCACTACCCGTGTCCCTTGGTGTCGACACAGCTCGACGATCTCGACACGGGTCGTCGAGCTCAACTCGACGCACACGGGTAGGCACACGGCCGTGTCCTACCTGTCCTAGGTGTCGACACAGCTCGACGATCTCGACACGGGTCGTCGAGCTCAACTCGACGCACGGGTAGGCACACGGCCGTGTCCCTACCCGTGTCACTTCTTTTTACACTGATTCTCCACTTCTCCACAAGTGCAGTCCAATTCCCTGCACTCTCAGGACTCAAGTTAACCCTCCTGACTCAAAACACACACACTAGGGGCTAGAGCGATTCGGGACGTTACAAATCCTATAAACAAAATAAAAGATTTCGTCCCCGAAATCAGGCTTAGGTTGTGGGGAGAAGTGTATAACAGGAAATTTAACATATGCTTTTAAATAAAATTACCTTGAGCAAACAACTCCGGGTAGCGTTGCCGCATTAAATCCATTGGCTCCCAAGTGTACTCCTCCTTCCCATGATTCATCCATTGCACCTTCACTAAGGGAACACTTTTGCGGCGTAATGTTCTTGTCTCGCTGTCAACAATTCGTACCGGCTCTAGTCGCACAGTCCTATCTGATGCCACCGCACCATCAGTAGTGGGAATATACTGGTCGGGCCGCAACAGTGCTTTTCGAAGCGACGATACATGGAACACGTCGTGAAGATTTTCCAATTCCGGTGGTAACTCCAACCGATAGGCCAACGGGCCAATCCTTTCCAATATAGTATAAGGCCCAACATACCTCGGGCTGAGCTTTTTCACTCCACGCACCCGCGAAACTCCATGCATCGGCCGAATCTTAAGGAACACTTTTTCGCCCACTTGGAACTCCACCATCCGTGCTTTTTATTGTAATACTTCGCCTGTCGACTTTGAGCCTCCAACATGCGATCCGTATCAATCTGACCGCCGCATCAGTATCATCTATGTATTCGTTTCCCAATGCCTTCGGATCTTCATCTTGTACCCAAGACAAGGGAGTCCTGCACTTCTTCCATAAAGGGCTTCATGGCGCCATGCCGATGCTCGCCTGGTGGCTATTATTATAGGAGAATTCCACTAGTGGCAAGAGCCTTTCCCATGGCTCTCCTCTGTCCAACACACATAACCTCAATAAATCCTCCAGTGTTCTGATGGTCCGCTCTGACTGCCCGTCCGTCTGTGGATGAAATGCGGTACTAAAGGTTAGGCGTGAGCCCAAATACGCCTGTACCGCCTTCCACTCATTGGATGTAAACCGACCATCCCGATCTGAAACAATTGTCTTGGGCACGCCATGATACCGTACAAATTGCTCCACAAAAAGGCGTACCAAAGCATCCACGTGTGCTTCCTTCTTCATTGGAATGAACCGGGCCACCTTTGTCAGTCGATCCACAATAACCCATACTGAATCATTCCCGGAGCGGGAACGAGGTAACCCATGAACAAAGTCCATGGAGATATCCTCGAACTTCCATTCGGGGATGGGCAATGACTGCAACAAACCACCACGGGACTCCTGCATTCAGCCTTCACTCTTTGGCAAGCTTCGCAATGTGTAACATAGTAGCGGACATCCTTCTTCATTCCCGGCCAACACATGGTCTTCCGCAGTCCGGCGTACATCTTAGCAATACCCGATGCACTGAATATTGAGAGGAATGCGCCTCTCTCATATATCTTCCCGAATTTTGCCGCCCTTGGGAATATAGAGTCGGCCACGAAAATAAATGAGGCCGTCTTTGAGTATGTACTCATCGGTGGTCCCATCTTCAATTGCCTTGATTGCCGGGGCCAAGGCCGCATCCATTCCTTGCTCCACCCGAATCCGGTCTCGGATATCACAAACTATGCTCATGTTGGCCAAATACTCCGCATACTCTGCCGAAGGATCCTTGAATACTAGAGTAATTTCCATCTCCTCGATCATCCGAGCCAACTCCATGCTCATCAGCCGAGACTCTGGGCTAGAGCCTGGCACTTTTCTGCTTAAGGCATCGGCTACCGAGTTCGCTTTCCCGGGGTGGTAGTTCATGGTGAACTCGTAGTCGCATAGAAATTCCACCCCACGCCGTTGCCTCAGGTTCAACTCCTTCTGAGTGTGAACATACTTCAAGTTTTTGTGATCGGAAAAGATCTCGCAGTGCACGCCATATAAATAATGCCTCCAGACTTTCAAAGCAACACAGCCACTGCTCCCAACTCCAAATCATGAACCGGGTAATTAATTTCATGTTCTTTAACTGCCTCGAAGCATATGCGATCACGTGCCCATGCTGCATCAATACCGCTCCCATCCCTTGATATGAAGTGTCCGTGTAAACTTGAAATCCTTCCTTCCCCGACGGAAGTGCAAGGATGGGGGCGGAGGTAAGCCTATCCTTCAGCTCTTGAAATGCCGCTTCGCATTGAGGTGTCCACTCAAATGGCACTCCCTTCTTCGTCAAGGAGGTAAGAGGAAGGGCAATCTTGGAGAATCCTTTCACGAACTTGCGGTAGTACCCAGCAAGTCCAAGAAAGCTTCGTACATCAGCCGCCGACTTCAAGGGCGACCACTCCTTCACGGCTCGCACCTTCGCTGGATCCACCGCTAATCCTGCTCCACTGATCACATGCCCCAAGAAGGCTACCTCCTTAAGCCAGAATTCACACTTGCTAAACTTGGCATACAAGGCATGCTCCTTCAATTTCTTCAAAACCAAGGTCAGGTGCTCGACATGCTCCTCCTCCGTCTTTGAATAGACCTAAGATGTCGTCGATGAAAACGATGACGAAGATGTCCAAGTATGGTTCAAACACCTGGTTCATCAGGCTCATGAAGGCGAAGGTGCATTCGTGAGCCCAAACGGCATTACTGTGAACTCATACAAACCATATCTCGAACTGAATGCTGTTTTCTGAATGTCCCCTCATGTATCCTCAACTGATAGTACCCGGAGCGCAAATCCAATTTAGAAAACCAATGTGCTCCCACTAGTTGATCGAACAACTCATCGATCCGCGGTAGTGGATAAGTGTTCCGCACCGTCAACCGATTGAGTTCCCGATAATCTATGCACAATCGCAGTGTTCCATCCTTCTTCTTCACGAACAGCACAGGGGCTCCCCATGGTGATGAACTGGGGCGAACGAACCCTGAATCCACCAGTTCCTGCAATTGAACTCTAAACTCCGCGAGTTCTTTCGGAGCCATTCTGTACGGAGCCTTGGATACAGGCTTGGCAACCTGGTACTAGATTGATTTGGAAGTCAACCTCTCTATGCGGAGGTAATCCTGTAGCTTCTCAGGAAATACCTCAGGAAAATCCCGCACTACCCGTACATCCTTTAATTCCAACGTTGCTTCCTTCAACTCGAACCATATCATGAAGACCTCATCCCCCTTCATATGAGCCTTTACAGCCTGAATAGAAGATAATATCATACGTGGCGCGAAGCCAATACCTTGGAAGATGACGTCAGAGTCTCCATGCCTCAAATAGATCCGCTTCTCCGCGCAGTCGATCCTCGCGAAGTGCCAGTCCAGCATGCCATGCCCAAAATGATGTCAAACTCCGGCATCTTCAGAACCGTGGCCGGCGTATCAAGGCCTTCCCATCAATAAATAACTCCAACTCGCACTTGGCGGTTGCGATCATCTCTGAGCCGTCCGGAAGGCGTACACGTCGGGCTATGCCAGTGAAGTACTGTACATCTCCCATGTCTTTTATGAAATCCTCGGACACAAAGGAGTGTGAGGCACCGGTATCGAACAGCGCATAGGCTGTCTTCCCGCCAATAATCACGGTGCCTAAGTACCAACAACCAAAACTTATTGCTAGCGGCTAGTAAGTTCTAATCAATTCAAGCTAGATCATGCAATATGTAAATTAATTAAATCATACCTGCAATCACAATCTTGTGGGTTCCTTTCCTGCGCCATGTCAAGCGCGTACACCTGATCCGGACCGGTCCGGGGTTTCCTCTTGGCGGTCCTCGTCCTCGACCGCGCATATATCCCGCCCTCGTGGAGCTGCTGGAGGGAGAGCAGGAGGGAGAGCAGGAGGGAGAGCAGGAGGGGCGTTCCCATATAGCTGCGGGCAAAAACGCCGGATGTGGCCCGGCTGGTTGCATTCGAAGCACACCAGACCACGACGCCCTTCAGGTTGTTGAAATCGTGATGCTGTGGGGGCGGAGGCAACGCAGGCGGCTGCGGAACTGGATGCTCCACCCTATAGTTTCGGTGGACACGCCCGCCACCTCTTTGATAACCTCTTCCTCCTCTGAAGTCCCGTCTCCTTCTATTACTTGGCCGGCTTCCATCACGTCCTCCGCAGGCCTCTTACTACAACCCAGGTGGTCCGCCTCCAATCTTTTCGCCATATCAATGATCTCCGCCAAGCTACCATCCGCTATAAACAAAAGGGACTGCCTTAGGGGATCTCGCAAGCCCTTTATAGAAGCGCTTGGCATAACCTCTGTCATCCAACTCATAAGAATCTGCAAACCTTGCGAGATGCTGGAATTCCCGCTGGTATTCTGTACCGACTTTGATCCCTGCTTCAGTAGAAGGACCTCTGCTCAAGCTCATCTCGGGCCGATGTAGGGATAAAGTGCTCCAAGAAAACGCCCGAGAATTCATTCAACTTATTTCTGTGTAGATCCGGCCTTGGAAGGTAGAGCCCATGAGGGACTTCCACCACCTCTTCGCATGTAAGTCCAAGACGGACACTGCCAATGTCACTGCCATGTTGGCTGGGCAACGGATACCCAGCCAACAACTCCTCTGTATCGTATCCAGCCATTCCTCTGTACGTATGGCTGACTCCGTCCCAAGGTAGAGACGGGAGGGGAGAGAGCACGGAAGGTGCTCAGCCAGTTGGAGCTCGGGGCCTGTTGTTGCACCGGAGCCTGCTGTGCCTTAAAAGCATCAAGAATGGCGGTGAGCGTCTGCCCCAACTCAGACTGTTGGAACTGAGTGGGTATGGGAGGGGTAGGAGTACCCCCCATCGGCTCAACATGCAGTGGAACCTACACATACACGACAAATTTGTGGTCAGGTTGGCTAAACTTAAGGTCAAAGTTGGACAAACTTAATGTGAATTACATATGGGCCACACCACTGCTTCCGCTAAGTCAGTTTGTCCCCAAACTGACTAACCAAACGGGGGTGGCACCATTGTTGAATGACTTCTTAGTTGAGAATCGTGGCAAACTGATACCATTTGTAAGACCCCCCCCTCCCCGGATCCCAAAACACGGCACGAAGGGGGAGTCTTATGCCCGGAACAGCCGCCTTGCGGTAGCATTAGCACACGGGCTAACCTGTACCACAAGACGCCTATTCCGCCGGCTACAACAATATCATATTTCATGGCAACCCAACCAAATAAGTAAACCAACAGAAGTCAAAATCCACACTAAGTATATAAGTCCAAATACATCAATAAAGAGAAGCTAAAACATGCTTCTACAATATATCAGAGTACAGCTAAACATTGCCCAAACGGGCTACATCTCAGAGTAAGCAAACACTAACATCAGTAACAGACGGTATCGACGGCACCGTCACATCAGGCCCTGTCTCCCTGGCCTGGCTGTCCTGCTGCGTAGTCTGCGGCTGCTCTACCTGCGGCGTGACCTCCTAAAAAGGAAGACGTAGCAACCGTTAGTCGAAACGAACTAAGTGGTTTCACATCCGCTCCCCGGCGACTCCTCGGCACCGGGCGGAGAAAAGGAACAAGAGTATAGTATATAACAAGTATGCAAGTACAATCAGGTGACAAGGAACATGAGTATCAATGTATATCTATCAGTTCTACAAAAGCTATCAATATGTAAACTAACAATTCTACAAGAGCCATCAAGGTATAATAACAAGTGTAATAAAGCTACAGCAGGAAAGTAACTTAACTTATAAGAATGCCCATACAAACTTATAAGTTAAGGATCGGGTTACATAAAGTAACTCATCGTATAAGAGTGCCCATACAAACTTATACGATGAGGATCTTGTTGTGCAATGATATGAAGCTATGAATGCTATGCAATGACTCACCCATGCAATTGCTATGTCGACACAGACTGTAGTTCCCACTTTTCGAGCAGGTAGCTAACCTCTCAGGCATCAGCCGCCGTGGCCAGGCGGTGACAGTAGAACGGGCACTTCTACTACTAGGGCGGGTATCACACTACTTCACCTAGGCCTCCGTACGCCTCAACGCTAAGAACACAACAGCGGAGCCCATGCGTACTATGGCCCAGCGGGGTCTTGGGTAGATGTGCACCAAGAACACAGCCCGAACTGGCCTTGCGTGACCCGGAAGGGGCCTCGGAAGAAAGCACGAGTGACACAGCCCAACCGTCCACATGATCGGAGGGGCCTCGGGACGTGAACACCGAGGACACAGCCCAAACCGACCAAGTCTAACTGCCAACTCCCGTCGGTGTGACGACTGGCGAGCCCGTAGACCTGCCACACTATCCTTAACCGGGATTACGACACCGCGTATCGACTCACACCACATGCAAATACACATCAACATATCAAGGAAGGGCCTCGGAAATAAACACGAGGGCACAACCCAACCATCCATCCGCACCCTATCTCAACACAACCAAACAAGTGGCGGTCAACACCGCACTTACGAACTTACACAATACTACCCGTAGGGAGACCACGCTCTAAGTATTGGTCCACTAGACTCATTTCATTAGTCAAACATATCCATGGCCATGGTCTATTCATCTATATGACTTCCCAAATGATGACAATGTAAAATAACGTAATGCGCATATAAGATCTATCACATCATCCTTTTTAGTAATATCATAACTTAAACATGAAGTGTACCATATTCAATCTTCCAATTCCTACCAGTTCAATTCTTTTAAACAAGTTTGTTTCACAATTTGGTAATATGAAATATGATTAATAAGATACTTCAATCACACAACAAATGATTAATCATAAGGGTTCATCCAGGCAAGTATCTTGCATTATAATTTCACCGAAACAAAATCCATTTTTCCATTAAGCCCAGAATTTAGGCGCAGGTTGAATCTGGTCAGCAACTTCGACCGGAGATTCCGAGGCTACAGGAATCCGGTGAAGTCGTGTAACCCCTCGATGGAAAGGTATTTCCATGGACTACATCTTTCATATTCAGAGCTCAACCCAGATTTGACATTATCCTAGTTGAAATCGGACTTGAAGTCCGCTGCGTACAGAACACAGTTTCTGCATGCAGGATTTGTAAAACACCCATTTTCGTTTAGACTTTCCCGTGGCTACAGACATCACCTGAAGTCGTGCAACCACTCGTTGGAAAGGTATTTCCAAGGGCTTCAACTTTCGTGTTTAGCCGAAAGCCCAGATCTGGCCTTATCCATAGGGAAAATGGCCTAAAGATCGCTGCGCGCAGAATACAGATTCTGCGCGCATCTTAAAGGAAAAATGAACGACATAGGTTCGTCTTCCTCCTCAAGCGATCGTTTCTAAATTTTCCAGAAATATTCTCCTCCCTTATTCAACCTCAAAGGCCATAAACTCCTCACGAGACCATCCACCCATCGTCATATTGAAGATAAGGGGAAGGGTTGAAGAGATCTAAAGTCTAAACCACAAGTTCTAACATGGCCTAACCTAGAGATCTTCTCCTCTCCATCAAGACTCTCTTGAGTCGATGTCTCTCCTAAGGCATAACTATAGATCTAGCACCAAGGGAGAGGGTAGGAAACTCACGTTGCTCCAGCGGTACCACCATTTCTCGCCATGGATCGCGTAGTTCTCCTCGGCGGCATCTTCTCTTTCACGGCGATGGCGGATCTCCTTCGGTAGGACTTGCTCCTGCAGTTTTCCCTCTCACAGGGGTTCTCACTGGAAATAGGGATGAAAAGAGCATGAAAACGGCTAGGGTTTCTGTCCCTTATATAAATAAAATTTGACACGGGTAGGGACACGGCCGTGTCCGTACCGTGTCCCGCTTCCGCGAAACGGCCGTGGCGGTTTCCATGTCGATTCAATGCTTGACACGGGTAGGACACGCCGTGTGTCCCAACCCGTGTTCACATGACACGGCCGTGTGCCTGGCCGTGTCATTGGCCGTGTACTTCTCGGGTTGCATCTCGACACTTCTCGTCGAGCTCAACTCGACGCCACGGTAGGGACACGGCCGTGTCACTACCCGTGTCCCTTGGTGTCGACACAGCTCGCGATCTCGACACGGGGTCGGGAGGGGGACACGTCCTCGAGCTCAATCGACGCACACGGGTAGGCACACGGCCGTGTCCCTACCCGTGTCCCTAGGTGTCGACACAGCTCGACGATCTCGACACGGGTCGTCGAGCTCAACTCGACGCACACGGGTAGGCACACGGCCGTGTCCCTACCCGTGTCACTTCCTTTTTACACTGATTCTCCACTTCTCCACAAGTGCAGTCCAATTCCCTGCACTCTCAGGACTCAAGTTAACCCTCCTGACTCAAACACACACACTAGGGGGCTAGAGCGATTCGGGACGTTACAGTTGCGATGCGGCGAGCAACGGGTTAGGCAAAACCGTACCCGCTCTATGTCGTTCGGTTGGAGCCGTTGGCATAGATGCAGGGCCTTAGGCGGTCTTATGGCTTAAAATGATGTGACCAATGCTAGAAAGACAAAATGGCTTGAATTGACGTGACGTTGACTGGTTCACCGAGAATGTGCGCTGAGAGCATGGGGTGTGAGGGTCGTGTGTGCCCATGCCTGTGATGAAGTGTTTATTCACTATACTGCTTGGTTATACTAATAAGTGCAGGGAAAGATCATCTTCGCCCCGATTTTGGGGGCGGGATCGTTATAATTTGGTCAGCATAGCTGAACGTTGCTTTTGTTTGTCACCGTGCGGTGGATTGTTGTTTGCAGGTGCTGCGGAGCCGAGCGGTAAATAGCGGGCCAAAGCCCAAGTTGAGAAGCCGGCCCTCGAAGGCTTATTTTGAGTGTTTATTTGTTTATTCATGTGTGATCGGCCTGCGTACCGTGGTATGGAAGACAAATTTTACTTGAGTAAACAATTTATAAGGGCTTAAGGCCATTGTACTGGTGTATTGTACTTCATTCCTGTTGGTTTGGGTAGTGGTCATTCATGCTCGTGCTGGGTTCTTTTTATTGCAACTTTAAATTGCTTCCGCTAGAATGACTCTGTGTAGGATGTTGAAAATTAATTGGATGGTTTCCATTTAGTAACCACTCGGTCTGTCTGTGGTATATGGCGTCGGGCCCTGACCGGACCTACTGCTATATGCTATGCGACGGATAGGGGGTGTTACACTGGGAGCCAACTTGTACATAACTGGGTTATGTAAAGTGTGTGATCAGTTTGGGACTCGGGAAAGCTTGACCCGCGCATATGGCTTAAATTGACGTTGCAGTGTGAGTAACGGGTTAGGCGGAACCGTACCCGCTCTATGTCGTTCGGTACAAGCGACCTAAAGTACGTGGGACTTGTCATTGGCATAGATGGAGGGTCTTAGGAGGTCTATGGATTAAATTGACGTGACTTCTGTCGGAAAGACAAAAATGCTCATGAGATAATGTCGTCCAAGAGGTGGTGGTGAGACCGCGGACTTTGACCGGGTTCACCGAGAATGTACCCTGAGAGTACGGGGTTTGTGGTCACGCGAGCCTACGCCTGTGATGTTGTGCCATTTCTCTATCATTATGGCAATGCTAATAAAGTGCAGGGAAGGAGCATCGCCGCCCCGAGTTTGGGGGCGGGATCATTATAATTTGGACAACTTAGCTGACCGTTGCTTTTGTTTGAAATTACTGAGCAGATTCACGGAGTGACTGTCAAAGGCCTCCCGGAGTGCGTCCTCACTATGACTTGGAGAAAAGTTCTCGGTTGATTGACGATCTGATATGGATAACTGTCGGTGTTCACCATCTGTTCGGATATGAAGGCCGTGTGTGAACTGTTGATGCACGAAAATAGAGGGGGAGCAGATTGTCGCTGGCACCAACAGCTAACGGGGTTTGTTCGATCTCACGGGCAAGATGATGAGGTTGAAGGTGTCGTTGGCTGACGGTTGAGGGGATAGAGGAGAGGAGGAAATTTTGTGTGCTCAAGAGTGGAGGAAATGCTTATTCAGGGAGTTGCGTGGATAGAGGAGAGAAGGTTGTTGATCCGAGTGCAGAGCTGGTTGGGAAGGTTGATCAGGAGCTGTCGAGCAGACGGTTACTTTGATGGCTGTGCTTGCAGGTTGATGCCGAGGGAGTTGAGCTGAGATAAGAACAGAGAAGGGCCGTTAGCAGCGGCAACATCAGACTTCGCCAGCCGTGGCTTAAATGTCACTCTTACGACGGACTTTCCTTTGATTAATATATAGAGTTACAACTTGTATTACTATAATGCCCCGAAAATTGTATTTGAGTCGGTCGCGTAAAAAGGGATTTTTGGTGCCTATATAGGGGTACATGGCCTAGGACACGGGCGTGTCCAAGGTCGTGTATGGCTGGAGTTTTGGCCATTTTCTCCCCGAGAAGGATACGGCCAGGAACACGGCTAGATTCCACGGGCGTGTCATCGGACACGGGAGTGTGCCTACCCGTGTCAGCACCCGTGTTCAGTTGGGTCATGTCGGTTGGCGTGGCAGTTATGCATGACACGCCCCCGAACACGGGCGTGTCGAGAGACCCGACACGGGCGTGTTGTGTGAGACACGGGCGTGTCTGAGCCCATGTGTCGTTTCTTCGTTCGACGATCGTACCTGTATCGAGGCACACAGCCTGGGACACGGCCGTGTGCCAAGCCGTGTTCGGCCCAGGTCTAGAGATTTTTGAGCGGATCTGAGCCGTTCGTTTTCTTTAAATAAGATCCAACGGCCCAGATGGTTTCCTGCTCTGTTAAGGCCGGGAATAGGGTAGTTGATCTTTCATTTCTCTCCAACCCTTCTCTCTCTCATGGAGTTGGAAAGAGGAGGAAGAAGGAAGGGTTTTCCGGCCGTCGGCGGAGCATCGGAGCACCGTTTCGAGATCTGATAGCGGATCCGTGGAGGGAAGTTCGATGCAAAGAGTTCTGTCCATGTAGTTTTTCCATGGTGCCAAAACGGACTTCAAGGGTAACGATTCTCAACTTGAGCGTGTGAAGCTCTTTCTTTCTGCATAGGGAATCCAGCTCCCACGAGTGTGCGGTGAGTGCGTGGTGTTCCTTGGGGTTGATATGTATAGTAGCCCTTGTGTTGCATATAGAGTCCGGAATCGCAAGTACGGGCATAGGCATTGTGTGTGAAACCTACCCGGACGTGTATTGTCTGGATCGGTAATGTTGCATTTGTATGATTTGCCGGAGAAGACTCCGTGCTTTGGGTTTTTCTGGTTTCTACGCGGTAGATTGCAACAGGGATCCTTGGAGGTTAGCTCCAAGGCGCACTCGGAAAACTGAGCGGAATCGTTGTACTGCAAACTTGGCGGTCATGGAACCGGCCTTGAACATAACTTGGTTATGTGATTGTTTGGAAATTTTGGGATCCGAGAGAAGCTTGGCCCGCGCGTAGGACTTAAGTTGACTAGGCGGCGTGAGCAACGGGCTTTTGAAGAGTTGAAGGGGCGGTTGACCACGACGCCTATTTTATGTTCGCCAATTGGAACCGAAGGGTTCTAGATCTATAGTGATGCTTTGGGCAGTGGTTTGGGCTGTGTTCTGCTACAGCACGGGAGACTGATAACCTATGGTTCACGATAACTGAAGGTTCATGAGGGGAATTATCTGGTTCAAGAGTTAGAGTTAGGGGCCGTGATATTTGCTCTAAAGCTTCGAAGACACTACCTCTACGGTGTAAAGCTCGATATTTACACCGATCATAAGAGTTTGAAGTACCTGTTGGACCAAAAGGATCTGAACATGAGGCAGCGTAGGTGGATGGACTTCTTAGGGGACTACACTTTCAAGATTCATTATGTGCCTGGGAAGGGAAATGCAGTGGCGGATGCGTTGAGTCACAAGACTCTGGTGCAGGCCAACTGGTTATCGGTACATGATGAGAGATTGGTCCATGAGTTGGAGGCTTTGGAGATATCTTGCGTTGACAAGCAGTCTAGTGCTGAGGCAAAACTATTTTGGACAGAGGTGTAGTGTGACCTAGCTGATAGAGTTCGGCGGGCTTTGGTTCAGGATGCCAGCATGAAGCAGATCTTGAAGGAATCATTGGATGAGTCAAATTTCCAGTTTGCTGTTGATGATGGGTTGCTAAAGAAGGATGGTCGCCTTTGCGTTCCTAGTGCGGATAATCTTCAGGAGGAGTTGATGTATGAGGCTCATCATACCAAGTACTCAATCCACCCGGGAAGTACGAAGATGTATAGAGACATGAAGAAATTATTCTGGTGTCCATGATTGAAGAAGGATGTAGCACTTTATGTGGCCAAGTGTCGTACTTGTGCATTGGTGAAGGCAGAATGCCAAAAATCCGGAGGTTTCTTGAAGCCCCTACCAATCCCAGAATGGAAATTTGATGACATATCTATGGATTTTTGCATGGTTTGCCGAGGTCACAGAAGGGAAACGTAGGCCATTTAGGTGGTCATCGATAGGTTGAAAAAGGTTTCACACTTTATTCCGGTAAGGAAGGAAGATCCAGTCGAAAAGTTAACCAAACTCTGTGTGGAGAATATTGTACGATTGCATGGTGTGCCCCGCAGCATTGTTTGTGATCGTGATGGACGCTACACGTCGAATGACTGGAGGTTGGTGCATAGTATGTTGGGTACTAAACTAAAGTTCAGCACAGCCTCTCATCCGCAGACGGATGGCCAAACCGAGAGGGTCAACCGGACGATGGAAGACATGCTTCACATGTGCGTCCTAGATTTTGGAAAGCAGTGGGAAGATCACCAGTTCATGGTGGAGTTTGCGTACAACAACAACTTTCAGGCATGTATTGGAATGGCGCCTTTCGAAGCCATGTACGGGAGGAAGTGTCATACGCCATTGTCTTGGTTGGAGGCAGGCGAATCGAAGTTGTATAAACGTCAAGCCGTGGAAGATGCCACCTCAGTGATACGGACAATTCAAGAACGGTTGAAGATCGCTCAGGATAGACAGTCAAAGTACTACAACACCAAGCATAGGAATGTGGAGTTAAGTGTTGGCAACATGGTATATCTAAAAATCAAGCCGTTCAAGGGTGTATCGCGGGTTCGACGCTTGAAGAAGCTGAGTCCGAGATACCTTGGACCCTTTGAAATCCTGGAGCGTGTTGGTGAGGCGGCGTATAGATTTAAGCTGTCGGCGGAATTGAGTGGGCTTCATGACGTGTTCAACGTGTCAGTGTTGCGTAATGCAGTGCAAGAGCCTTCGCAGATCATTGCGGACAATCAAGTACCGGTTGATTACGAGTTGACAACAAGGGTCAAGCCAGTACGTATTGAAGATGTTGCAGTCAAACGACTCCGCAACAAGGAGGTCCGAATGGTTAAAGCCCGTTGGGATAACTGCAGATGGGAGGAACTTTCTTGGGAGCGAGAGCAAGCTATGTTGGAGGAGTATCCAGAATTATTACCCTAAGGTATTGTTTAGATTCGTGTACCTTTGCTTAATTTCGGGACGAAATTCCTTAAGTGGGGGAGATTTGTAACGTCCCAAAAATTGTATTTGAGTCGGTCGCGTAAAAAGAGATTTTTAGTGCCTGTATAGGGGTACACGGCCTAGGACACGGGCGTGTCCAAGGCCGTGTCCGGCAGGAGTTTTGGCCATTTTCTTCCCGAGAAGTACAAGGCCAGGAACACGACTGGATAACACGGGCGTGTCATCGGACACGGGCATGTGCCTACCCGTGTCAGCACCCGTGTTCAGTTGGGTCGTGTTGGTTGGCGTGATGGTTATGCGTGACACGCCCCCGGACACGGGCGTGTCGAGAGACCCGACATGGGCGTGTCGAGTGATACACGGGCGTGTCTGAGCCCGTGTGTCGTTTCTTCATTCGACTATCGTGCCTGGATCGAGGCACACGGCCTGGGACACGGCCGTGTGTCAAGCCGTGTTCGGCCCAGGTCTGAAAATTTTTGAGCGGATCTGAGCCGTTCGTTTTCTTTAAATAAGATCCAACGGCCCAGATGGTTTCCTGCTCTGTTAAGTCCAGGAATAAGGGAGTTAATCTTTCATTTATCTCCAACCATTCTCTCTCCCAAGGAGTTGGAAAGAGGAGGAAGAAGGAAGGGTTTTCCGGCCACCGGCGGAGCATCAGGGCAACGTTTCGACATTTGAGAGCGGATCCGTAGAGGGAAGTTCATTGCAAAGAGTTCTTGTAACAGCCCAAAGAGCAGAATCAGGAATTTTTGGGTGACACGGCCTGGGACACGGGCGTGTCCGAGGGCGTGTCAGGTGACACGGCCTGCGACACGGGCGTGTCGCAGGGCGTGTCGAGGTTGTGTCGACAATTGGGCTTTATCTCGATGATTTTTGTTCTCGACGGTCCGTCGAGAGGAGGCACACGGCCCAGGACACGGGCGTGTCCAAGGCCGTGTCGCATTCTCGACGAGTTTTCCTCGACGATCGTCGAGTGTCGAGAAGTGCGTGTCGAGTGTTGAACACGGCCTGTGACACGGGCGTGTCACAGGGCGTGTCAAATCAGGCGACGAACTCAGCCCGCCGAAGGATTTCGATAGGGCGTGTCTTTGTGCCGTGTCTGGGCACACGGCCTGGGACACGGGCGTGTCACAGGCCGTGTGAAGTCTCGGGATGATTTGGGATTTTTTTCCCAGGTACACGGCCACAGACACGGGCGTGTCTGAAGGCGTGTTGGTGACATGGCCCATGACACGGGTGTGTCCCGTAGGCGTGTCACTGGTTTGGATAAGTCGGTTGACCACCGCTTGAGGCACACGGCCTGGCACACGGCCGTGTTCGAGGCCGTGTCGGGTCAAAATCTGTGTTTTTGGCAGAATCGTGGCCGCCTATTCCTTCAGTCTGGATCCAAGGGCTGAAGCTTCTTCTTCTTTTTCCTTAAGGGCCGAAATCAGAGAATGATTTCTCACTTTGCTTTGGCCTTCATCTTTCTTCAAGAGAGAGAAAGAGAGAGAAAAAGGAGTAGGAAGAAGAAAGGGGGCTGATGCTGGTGGTGCTGCGGTTTACCGACGAGAGATCCGAAGCCAGCGTTGCGGAGGAAACGCTCTTGCGAGTCTTGCAAGCTAGCTTGGAGGTCATGGCACCGAAGCGATCGTCAAGGGTAACGACTTTTCTTCCGAGCCATGTGAAGGCTTCCTTTTTGGCATATCTTGTGATTTCCCCCACCAAGAGGTGGCTGATTTTGGGAATCTTTGGGTGGATGCTTGAAATCCCCTTTGTGTTGCATATAGATCCGGAAATGGAGTACGGAATAGGCATGCTGTGTGAAGCCCATCTGGACAGGTTGGTCTGGATTGGTGATGTTGCATACGAACCGGAGAAGACTCCGTGAGAAACGTATAGTGTAGGAGTCTACGGGTTATGCATGCGAAAAGGAGTAGCAGGAAGTACTGGGGTGGTAGCCCAGGAAAATAGCCATGTGATGGTTTTGGGTCCAACCTGTGAATGCGACACAGGAAGTACTGGTGGGACCAGGAAAGGCCCTTTTTGTGATGCTTGATGTCATAGGGTGTCCACCTGTGAAGTGAGTCACAGGAAGTACTGGTGTGCCCAGGAAAGACCCCTGACATTTGTGCTAGTGCGGTGTCCACCTGTGGAGAGAGTCACAGGAAGTACTGGTTTGCCCAGGAAAGACCCGCTGTTGCTGTGAGGAAATGGGTATAGTGAAATACCCAGGCTTGAATGCCAAGAACAGGATTGGTGAGACCGACCCGCGCCTTTGATATAGCCATGAGTACGCTGTACTCAGAGAAGGCAAGGCGATTTGAGCAACGGGGGGTGGAGGATCCGACCTGCGCTATGTCCGTCCGACGTGAGACCAAAAAGTGCGGTCTGTTGGAGCGCATAGCAAGAGTCTTCGGTCTGCGCGCCATGACACAATGGGGGGCTACGGGCCATCCCGGTGTCCGAAGACTAACTCCGGCTGCACGCCATGGAGTAAATGCTCAAGAGATTTACCGTTGGGTGATAACCCTGATACGGTGGTGGGCAAGAGGTTGCCAGAACACCAAGAATGTGCCCTGAGTGCACGGACCGTTGGGCCGGGTGGCGAACGGTTGTGATGGCTGGTGTGCGTGAAAGCACCTTTTGATGATATAGCTTGCCATACTTGTGATATGATATGCCTGCAGGGAAAAATACCGCTGCCCCGAGAGAAGGGGTAGGGTCGTTATAATTTGGTCAGCTGAACGCTGACCGTTGCTTTTGTTTGCCACCGTTGGGTGGGTTGTCCTTGCACAGGTGCTGGAGAGCCGAGCGGGACGCATAGAGGTTGATGCTCCTGCTGGTGTTGCTGCTGCTGCTACTGTTAGCCCTCGAAGGCTAAGTGTGTTCTTTTGTGTGTTTTCTTTTATTGTGGCCGGCCTGCGCGCCAATCTGTTTAGGCCACTGTGTGAAAGCTCTGTAAGGCCATAAGGGCAACGCTTTGTTCATGTTGTAAGACATTGCTATATATATATATATAATGTGGAGTTTTATGTTTGGACATTCATGAGGAGTTCAAGTAGTTTAGGCTTCCGCTAGAATGCTTGTGATAGGTGCGATGCGCTACTCTGGTATCATCCTGTACCTTCACCGACTGTTTTGTGGTATATCCTGTGGGGCCCCGGCCGGACCTTCTAGAATATATCATATGAACGGATGGGGTTGTTACATTTTTGGTATCGGTTGTCTTGGTCTTTCCCTCTCGAAGTCGTGGTCGACTTCTTTTGTGGGGTGGCGAGCACGTGTTTGTGCACACCAAAGTCTACGATTGAACTCCTGAATGTCCATTATAGGAATGCATTTTGTATGTTTGAGGAACCTGCGTGTTCCTATTTTGTGTTGTTTGCTTGGGTACGACCGCTAATGTGTGTGTCTTGTCCACCTTTAGGTGACAGGGAGTGGAGCTGGGCAGTCTGAGCCCCAGCGTTCTGATGAAAGTACGGCACCAGCCGCGTTGCCTACACCTCCACCGTCTGCGGAACATGTCCGTTTAGTTGCGGAGGCCTTATTTACCATGATCCAAGGTCAGCCACTCAGGTAGGAACAAGCGGATGTAAGGCCAGAACAGGTGGTGGCAAGGCCTGAACCTGTTATGGATGTGGTTCCTCGAGCGGCTGAGAAGCAGCTTACGCGGTTTATGAGTTTCCATCCGCCTACATTTTCGGAAGCGGGAACCCCGACGCAGGCTGAGGATTGGTTATCGCGCGTCAAGCGAGTGATGACGGCGATAGGAACGGCGGAGCATCAGAAAGTTACCTTAGCCACCTTCTTGCTTGAAGGAGAAGCGCGTTTATGGTGGGATGAGATGGAGTTGCATCATTTGGCGGGTTGTCCGTTAACCCAAGTGTCGATGGAAGAATTCTCTCGGCTCTTCCTAGCGAAGCACCTTCCTGTGGCGCAACTGATAGCCATGGAAAATGAATTCCAACGGTTGACTCAAGGTGATGGCAGTGTTGACGCGTACCTGCATGATTTTACGCGCTTGGGACGGTATGCGGGTTCGATTTTTGCTGATGAGCAGAGGAAGACGAATCGGTTCTATGAAGGGCTGAGGGACGAGCTGAGGTTCCTTGTGTCCAGTTCTGTGAACCAAGGCTTCCAAGCGTTGGTTGACACTGCGACCGCGTTGGAAAAGGATATGAAGAGGGTGCAAGGGAAGAGAGCTTTGGCTGTGTCGCAACCGGAGTGGAAGGCGCCCCGATCGGGAAAGACATTTTATAAGAAGAGATGGGGCAAGAAGTCCAAGCCTAGTGGACAAGCGCCTTCATCAGTTGCATCGGGAACAACATCAGGGGAAACCTCCAAGCCAGAAACTCGTACCTGCTTCAATTGTGGTAGGATGGGGCATATTGCGCGAGATTGTCGGATGCCGCCGAAGAGTGAAAAGAAGGCGGGAGCATCTTATGCGGAAAAAGGAAAGGCGGTGGTGGATTCCTCTGCCTCGCAGGCGCAACCCCGAGTCTACAATCTTGGCCTGCAAGAGGCCATTAAGCAGAGTGACGTGGTCACAGGTATGAGTTAGTTTTGCATATGCTATTGTCTGTATGCTTAGCTTAGTACGCCTATGTTTGTGGTTTGTGTGTGTGACATGTTTGTCATAGGTTTTGTAATGATTCGGGACACGCTGGCGCGAGCACTGTTTGATACAGGTGCATCGCATTCTTTTCTGTCTCGTGAATTTGTTACGCGGCTTGGGATACCCAGTCGTGCAAAGACAGATAGCGTCAGAGTGGTGTTGCCGAATGGATGTTGGATGCTTGCGGATCAAGCTTGCGATGTAGCGGTTCAGTTAGGAAGTCGGGATTTTTGTTTAACCGCATTTGTTTTGCCAATATCGGAATTCGATGTGATTTTTGGGATGGATTGGCTTGCGGAGCAGCATGCTATGATTGATTGCCAGTCCAAAGAAATCACGTTGGGCCAGAATACCGAACAGAAGACCAAGTTTGCGGGTATGCGAGGAGTAGGCGGGACGTTGATGTCTGCACTCCATGTAGTAAAAGCTGTTCCGAAGGGTGCGGAGTGTTACTTTGCACTAATTCAGGCTGTTGAGCCTAAGGCCACTTTGTGCGAGGTTCCGATTGTGGCAGAATTTACAGATGTGTTTCCCACGGATCTCCCTGGGCTACCACCCCAGCGGGAGATTGACTTCACAATTGAGTTGGTGCCAGGTGCGAAACCCGTGGCCCGCTCGCCATATCGCGTTGCGCCTAAAGAGATGGCTGAGTTGAAGGTTCAACTATAAGAAATGCTAGAGCAAGGTTATATCCGCCCAAGTATGTCACGTTGGAGCGCGCCTGTGCTTTTTGTAAAGAAGAAAGATGGTGGGTTACGGTTGTATATCGATTACCGTGAATTGAATAAGCTGACCGAGAAAAATAAGTATCTGATACCTCGGATTGATGAGTTATTCGATCAGCTGGTGGGATCTACCGTCTATTCGAAGTTGGACCTGAAGTCTGGTTATTACCAGTTACGAATTCGGGAAGGTGACATTCCCAAAACCGCATTTGGAACGCGTTATGGGCACTATGAGTTCACAGTCATGCCATTTGGACTGTGTAATGCGCCCTCGGTGTTTATGGATCTGATGCACCGTATTTTCCGTGAGTACCTGGATCTGTTTGTGATCGTGTTCATTGATGACATCCTGGTGTACTCGAAGTCTACAGCTGAGCATGAGATTCATTTGCGGTTGGTGTTGAACAAGTTGAGGCAAAATCAGCTATATGCCAAGTTCTCGAAGTGCGCGTTTTGGCTATCGTCAGTGGCATTTTTGGGCCATGTGGTGAGTGGAGCGGGCATTGCAGTGGATCCAGCGAAGATAAGAGCCATACAAGAATGGCCAATATTGTCTTCCGTGGCCGAAGTCAGGAGTTTTCTTGGACTTGCGGGCTACTATAGAAGATTTGTGAAGAACTTCTCGCGGATCGCTTTGCCGCTAACCACACTGACGCAAAAGGATCAGAAGTTCGTTTGGACGCCAGAGTGCGCACGAGCTTTTGAAGAGCTGAAGGTTCGGTTGACCACGGCGCCGGTGTTGTCTTCGCCATGTGGAACCAATGGATTTGTGATTTATAGCGATGCCTCAGGGAGCGGCTTAGGCTGCGTTCTTCTGCAGAGCGAAAAGGTGATTGCTTATGGCTCACGCCAATTGAAGGTGCACGAGTGAAATTATCCCGTCCATGATTTGGAACTAGCGGCGGTGATTTTTGCACTCAAGTTGTGGCGACACTACCTGTATGGCGTGAAGGTAGAGATCTATACTGATCATAAGAGCCTAAAGTATCTTTTAGAGCAGAAAGACTTGAATATGCGCCAACGAAGGTGGTTGGAGTTCCTTGGGGACTACACTTTAGAGATTCACTATACACCCGGGAAGGGGAATGTTGTTGCGGATGCCTTGAGTCGGCGAGTTTCGGCTAGAGCAAATTGGTTACAAAGGCATGATGAACGGCTTATCCAGGAGTTGGAAGCATTGGAGATCTATTGTGTTGACAAGAATTCCACTGCCATTGCATGTTTGAACTGGACTGAGGTGCAATGTGACCTTGCGGACCGAGTTCGACGGGCAACGGAGTTGGATGAAGATCTCTTACGATATGTGAATGAAGGGCCAGAGGGCAAATTCACCTGGATTGATGGTCTTTTGCGCAAAGAGGGCCGTTTGTGCGTCCCGAATGTGGGGAAGTTGAGGGAAGAACTGATGTATGAAGCACATTATACGAAGTATTCCATTCACCCCGGGAGCACAAAGATGTTCAACGATATGAAGAAGCTTTTCTGGTGGCCAGGGCTCAAGAAAGACGTTGCCCTTTATGTAGCCAAATGTCAAACATGTGCGATGGTGAAGGCGGAATGCCAAAAGCCGGGCAGTTATTTGAAGTCACTGCCGATCCCAGTGTGGAAATTTGATGATATTTCCATGGATTTTGTGCATGGATTGCCAAGATCGCAGCGAGGAAATGATTCCATTTGGGTGATAGTTGACCGGCTAACAAAAGTAGCACATTTTCTCCCGAACAGGCGGGATGATTCGGTTGAAAGTTTGGCAAAGTTATATGTTGATCAGATTGTGCGACTTCACGGTGTTCCTCGGAGCATCGTAAGTGATCGAGATGGGCGATTCACGTCAAATGATTGGAGGTTAATTCACCGACTGTTGGGCACGAAACTGACTTTCAGTACGGCCTTTCATCCCCAAACGGATGGCCAAACTGAACGTACCAACAGAACAATGGAGGAAGTGCTCCGAATGTGCGCCCTTGACTTCGGAAAGAGATGGGAAGACCATCTCTATATGGTCGAGTTTGCATATAATAACAGCTACCAGGCAAGCATTGGGATGGCACCATATGAAGCCCTATATGGAAGGAAGTGTCGTACTCCCTTGGCTTGGGTAGAAGCGGGTGAAGCCCGGATTGTTAAACCAAATGAGGTGGATGAAGCAAACTCAACCATTCAGTCTATTCGAGAGAGATTGCTTATTGCTCAAGATCGACAAGCGAAGTACTACAACGCCAAGCACCGGGACGTTGAATTTGCGGTTGGCGATTGGGTCTACTTGAAGATCAAGCCATTCAAAGGTGTCTCCAGGATTCGACGATTGAAAAAGTTGAGTCCAAGATATTTGGGTCCTTTTGAAGTGGTTGAGCGAGTTGGCGAAGCGGCTTATCGGTTAGCTCTGTCGGCGAACTTGGGTGGGTTACATGATGTCTTTCACATCTCGGTACTTCGGAAGGCCGTGAAAGATCCGGCTCAAGTGATCGCGAATGATCGGGTGCCGGTGGAGTATGGGCTAACAACGAGAGTTAGACCCACTCAGATCGAAGATCGAGCCGAGAAATAGTTGCGGAACAAGACGGTCAGTATGGTAAAAGTCCGATGGGACAACTGCGGCCGTGAAGAGCTGACATGGGAGCGCGAGCAAACCATGCGAGAAGAGTTCCCTGAGTTGTTTTTGTAACTTATATCGAGAATGTTGTAACATAAAATGTTAGATGTTGTAACATTTTTCTTGCTAGTTTCTATTACTTTCCTGTCTCTAAATTTCGAGGACGAAATTTCTTGTAGGAGGGGAGGATTGTAACAGCCCAAAGAGCAGAATCAGGAATTGTTGGGTGACACGGCCTGGGACACGGGCGTGTCCCAGGGCGTGTCAGGTGACACGGCCTGCGACACGGGCGTGTCGCAGGGCGTGTCGAGGTTGTGTCGACGATTGGGCTTTGTCTCGACGATTTTTGTTCTCGACGGTCCGTCGAGAGGAGGCACACGGCCCAGGACACGGGCGTGTCCAAGGCCGTGTCGCATTCTCGACGATCGTCGAGTGTCGAGAAGTGCGTGTTGAGTGTTGAACACGGCCTGTGACACGGGCGTGTCACAGGGCGTGTCAAATCAGGCGACGAACTCAGCCCGCCGAAGGATTTCGACAGGGCGTGTCTTTGTGCCGTGTCTGGGCACACGGCCTGGGACACGGGCGTGTCACAGGCCGTGTGAAGTCTCAGGATGATTTGGGATTTTTTTTCCCAGGTACACGGCCACAGACACGGGCGTGTCTGAAGGCGTGTTGGTGACACGGCCCATGACACGGGCCTGTCCCGTGGGCGTGTCACTGGTTTGGATAAGTCGGTTGACCACCGCTTGAGGCATACGGCCTGGCACACGACCGTGTTCGAGGCCGTGTCGGGTCAAAATCTGTGTTTTTGGCAGAATCGTGGCCGTCCATTCCTTCAGTCTGGATCCAAGGGCTGAAGCTTCTTCTTCTTTTTCCTTAAGGGCCGAAATCAGAGAATGATTTCTCACTTTGCTTTGGCCTTCATCTTTCTTCAAGAGAGAGAAAGAGAGAGAAAAAGGAGGAGGAAGAAGAAAGGGGGCTGCTGCTGGTGGTGCTGCGGTTTACTGACGAGAGATCCGAAGCCAGCGTTGCGGAGGAAACGCTCTTGCGAGTCTTGCAAGCTAGCTTGGAGGTCATGGCACCGAAGCGATCGTCAAGGGTAACGACTTTTCTTCCTAGCCATGTGAAGGCTTCCTTTTTGGCATATCTTGTGATTTCCCCCACCAAGAGGTGGCTGATTTTGGGAATCTTTGGGTGGATGCTTGAAATCCCCTTTGTGTTGCGTATAGATCCGGAAATGGAGTACGGAATAGGCATGTTGTGTGAAGCCCATCTGGACAGGTTGGTCTGGATTGGTGATGTTGCATACGAACCAGAGAAGACTCTGTGAGAAACGTATAGTGTAGGAGTCTACGGGTTATGCCTGCGAAAAGGAGTAGCAGGAAGTACTGGGGTGGTAGCCCAGGAAAATAGCCATGTGATGGTTTTGGGTCCAACCTGTGAATGTGGCACAGGAAGTACTGGTGGGACCAGGAAAGGCCCTTTTTGTGATGCTTGATGTCATAGGGTGTCCACCTGTGAAGTGAGTCACAGGAAGTACTGGTGTGCCCAGGAAAAACCCCTGACATTTGTGCTAGTGCGGTGTCCACCTGTGGAGAGAGTCACAGGAAGTACTGGTTTGCCCAGGAAAGACCCGTTGTTGCTGTGAGGAAATGGGTATAGTGAAATACCCAGGCTTGAATGCCAAGAACAGGATTGGTGAGACCGACCCGCGCCTTTGATATAGCCATGAGTACGCTGTACTCAGAGAAGGCAAGGTGATTTGAGCAACGGGGGGTGGAGGATCCGACCTGCGCTATGTCCGTCCGACGTGATACCAAAAAGTGCGGTCTGTTGGAGCGCATAGCAAGAGTCTTCGGCCTGCGCGCCATGACACAATGGGGGCTACGGGCCATCCCGGTGTCCGAAGACTAACTCCGGCTGCACGCCATAGAGTAAATGCTCAAGAGATTTACCGTTGGGTGATAACCCTGATACGGTGGTGGGCAAGAGGTTGCCAGAACACCAAGAATGTGCCCTGAGTGCACGGACCGTTGGGCCGGGTGGCGAACGGTTGTGATGGCTGGTGTGCGTGAAAGCACCTTTTGATGATATAGCTTGCCATACTTGTGATATGATATGCCTGCAGGGAAAAATACCGCTGCCCCGAGAGAAGGGGTAGGGTCGTTATAATTTGGTCAGCTGAACGCTGACCGTTGCTTTTGTTTGCCACCGTTGGGTGGGTTGTCCTTGCACAGGTGCTGGAGAGCCAAGCGGGACGCATAGAGGTTGATGCTCCTGCTGGTGTTGCTGATGCTGCTACTGTTAGCCCTCGAAGGCTAAGTGTGTTCTTTTGTGTGTTTTCTTTTATTGTGGCCGGCCTGCGCGCCAATCTGTTTAGGCCACTGTGTGAAAGCTCTGTAAGGCCATAAGGCCAACGCTTTGTTCATGTTGTAAGACATTCCTATATATATATAAAATGTGGAGTTTTATGTTTGGACATTCATGAGGAGTTCAAGTAGTTTAGGCTTCCGCTAGAATGCTTGTGATAGGTGCGATGCGCTACTCTGGTATCATCATGTACCTTCACCGACTGTTTTGTGGTATATCCTGTGGGGCCCCGGCCGGACCTTCTAGAATATATCATATGAACGGATGGGGTCTTTACAGTTCTGTTCGTGTAGTTTTTCCATGGCGCCAAAACGGACTTCAAGGGTAACGATTCTCAACTTAAGCGTGTGAAGATCTTTCTTTCTGCATAGGGAATCCCGCTCCCGCGAGTGTGCGGTGAGTGCGTGGTGTTCCTTAGGTTTGATATGTATTGTCCCCCTTGTGTTGCATATAGAGTCCAGAATCGCAAGTACGGGCATAGGCATTGTGTGTGAAGCCTACCCGGATGTGTATTGTCTGGATTGGTGATGTTGCATTTGTGTGATTCGCCGGAGAAGACTCCGTACTTTGGGTTTTTCGGGTTTCTACGTGGTAGATTACAACAGGGATCCTTTGAGGTTAGCTCCAAGGCGCACCCGGAAAGCTGAGTGGAATCGTTGTTCTGCTAACTTAGCGGTCATGGAACCGGCCTTGAACATAACTGGGTTATGTGATTGTTTGGAAATTTTGGGATCTGAGAGAAGCTTGGCCCGCACGTAGGACTTAAGTTGACTAGGCGGCGTGAGCAACGGGCAAGTGTAATCAGACCTAGGCTATGTGGTTCGGTGCGAGAGACCCGAAGATGGGGACTGGCCGTTGGCATAGTCGGGAGCCTTAGACGGTAGTCTGAAAGGCTAAATGCTCACATGGTTGCCATCTTTGGGATGGTGGTGAAGACGCTGATTTGTCAGGATTCACCGTTAATGTGCCCTGAGTGCACGGGGTGTTTGGTCGTGCGAGCCTACACATGTGGCATAGTATAATTGCGCTTAATCATTTTATTGGACTAATGACATGCAGGGAAAGAGCACCGCCGTCCGAGTAAGGGGCGTGGTCGTTATAATTTGGTCGGCTTTTGGCTGACCGTTGCTTTGTTTGCCACCGTGCGGTGGAATGTTGCTTGCAGGTGCTGCGGAGCCGAGTGCCAAATAGGGACTGGAGCCCATATTGTTGTGCTGGCCCTAGAAGGCCAAAGCGAATACTTGTTTTTATTTTATCATGTGTGGCCGACCTGCGAGCCGATGTATGTAAGACATGTCTCTATTAAGTGAACATTTGTAAGGCCCTAAAGCCATGTAATCTTCTAGTGTATTTGGGTTTTCATTCCTGTGGTTGTGGTCATGGACATTCATATTTATTGGATTTAAGTTTTGGGTTCTTTCAACCTTTAAAATCTTCCGCTAGAATGCTCTGTGTAGGACGAGTAGTCTTAATTGGATAGTTTGAATATTCTTATGTAACCCTTCCGACTGTCTGTGGTATATGGCGTCGGGTTCCAGCTGAACCTTCTGTTATATGCCATATGACGGATGGGGGTGTTACAATTTGGTATCAAACTTCTGGTTACAGTCAGGCTTAAATGAATTCGTGGGCGAATTCTTTTAAGGGGTGGTGAGCACCCATGTATGTCATCGTTATAACATTAAAAAGAACCGATGAATGTTCACTTAGGAATGAAAAATACTCGTGTTTGAGGAACCTGCGCGTTCCTATAATTGCTTTTTGCAATTTTGTTTGGTCACTTATTGGTGTTTTGTTCGACTATAGGTGACCGGGAATGGCGCAGAGCCGACAAAACATCTGGTTTCTGAGGATTATAGTGCACATAGCGACGTGCTTGAGACCCCTCCTTCATGTGAAACCATAAGAAGAATCGTTGAAGTGGTGCTCGCTGTGACCAGTGCACAGCAGGGAAGCAACGTGAAACCTTTTGTCCCTGAGCTGACTTCAATGTCGGGTGGTATGTTGGATCAAAGGACATTAAGAAGGCCAGCAGGCCAGCAGTTGAACATGTCCTTAGTGCAGGGTATGCACTCAGTCGACGAGTATTTGCAGGCATTACTTTTCATAAGCCGTTACCCATGCTTTGAATTGGAGAACGAACAGTCTATAGTTTATAGATTCTATAATGGGCTACGTTGTGAGCTGCGAATCCTACTGCAAGGACCAAAACTATTGGGATTCCGAGACTTGGTGGAGTCGGCTAGATCTTTGGAAGTAGATTTGGGGAGGATTCACCCGATGCTAGTGAGTAGGGTATTGAACTCTACAAATCCTAAGAGGAATGCATCCCGCAGAACATCGGAAGAGGGGGCTAGGTCTGGTACTAGCAAAGTTATGTACAACTGTCGAACTTGTGGCAAGAAAGGGCACTTTGCCCGAGAATGTTGGGATGGTGCTCAGAAGATTAAGAAAGCTATGTCAGGAGCAGGTGAGGACTCTAGTACTAAGAAACCACAGTTCAAAGGGACAAGTTCAAAGTCGGATGCCCTCAGATGGAACAAGAAGCTGAAGACTTCGAACTCAGCCCCTTCGTCTGGTGCGTTGGGGGCAGCCACAAGTCGAGTCCTAGGAGCTTGCTATATTTGAGGAAAAGTGGGGCATTTTGCCCCTAGATGTTGGAGCGGACGCTTAATGTCCGAGAGGAAGCCTAATGTGTACAGGCTGGGTCTGCAAGAGGACAGAAAGCACGTGGTCGTGGTGACATGTAAGGTTTAAAATTCTAGTATTTAGCTTTAGACACTTGTTGCCTTTATGTATGTTAGCCTAGAACCACTTGTGCTAAGCTTTGTTTTGAATTTCGTTTATCCGGCGGGAGCACCGCTCGTTTAATGGGGGCTTCGCATCTCCGTTTGCCCAAAGGAATTATTTTGCACGTCGGAATACCTCTTTTGATGGCAAGAGACATTTTGGAGGTGTTGTTGTCTTATGGTACTCGATGCGCGCGGATAGAATCTGTTGAGTTTAGGTCTGGGTTGTGAGTAAAAAGTCTGATTTGCAAGCGTTGTTACTACCGCTAGGAGAGTTCAACGTAATCTTTAGTATGGTCAGGCTCTCGGAGCAGCGGGCATACGTTGATCGAAGTTGCTAGTGGGTCAGTTGAGAGCTAGTCATGAGACGACATTTGCGGGCGTGAAAGGGGTCGAGTAAGACGTTGATGTCTGCCCCTCATGTGGTTAAGGTGGTTTGGTGTAGTGCCAAACCGGTGTCACGCTCTCCGTACCGTATATAGCCAAAAGAGATGGCGGAGTTAAAGGTGCAACTGCAAGAGTTGTTGGAGCAAGGATATGTGCGTCCAAGTTTGTCGCCTTGGAGCGCACCAGTTCTCTTTGTTAAGAAGAAAGATGGGAGCTTGCAGCTTTCTATCGACTACCGGGATTTGAACAAGCTTACGGAAAAGAATAAATATCACATGTTCATGGTCTAGTTTGCATACAACAACATGCTTCGCATGTGCGTCCTAGATTTTGGAAAGCAGTGGGAAGATCACCTGTTCATGGTCTAGTTTGCATACAACAACAGCTTTCAGGCAAGTATTGGAATGGCGCCTTTCGAAGCCTTGTACGGGAGGAAGTGTCGTAAGCCGTTGTCTTGGTTAGAGGCAGGCGAAACGAAGTTGTATAAGCATCAAGCAGTGGAAGATGCCATCTCAGTGATACAGACAATTCCAGAACGGTTGAAGATCGCTCAGGATAGACAGTAAAAGTACTACAACGCCATGCATATGAACGTGGAGTTCAGTGTTGGCGACATGGTATATCTAAAAATCAAGCCGTTCAAGGGTGTATCGCGGGTTCGACGCTTGAAGAAGCTGAGTCCGAGATACCTTGGACCCTTTGAAATCCTGGAGCGTGTTGGTATGGCGGCGTATAGATTGAATCTGTCGGCAGAATTGAGTGGGCTTCATGACATGTTCCACGTATCGGTGTTGCGTAAGGCAGTGCAAGAGCCTTCGCAGATCATTGCGGACAATCAAGTACCGGTTGATTACGACTCCGCAACAAGGAGGTCCGAATGGTTATAGTCCGGTGGGATAACTGCGGACGGGAGGAACTTTCTTGGGAGCGAGAGCAAGAAATGTTGGAGGAGTATCCCGAATTATTCCCCTCAGGTATTGTTTAGATTCGTGTACCTTTGCTTAATTTCGGGACGAAATTCCTTAAGTGGGGGAGATTTGTAACGCCCCGAAAATTTTATTTGAGTCGGTCGCGTAAAAAGGGATTTTTGGTGCCTGTATATGGGTACACGGCCTAGGACACGGGCGTGTCCAAGGCCGTGTCTGGCTGGATTTTTGGCCATTTTCTTCCTGAGAAGGACACGGTCAGGAACACGGCTGGATGACACGGGCGTGTCATTGGACACGGGCGTGTGCCTACCCATGTCAGAACCCGTGTTCAGTTGGGTCGTGTCGGTTGGCGTGGCGGTTATGTGTGACACGCACCCAGATACGGGCGTGTCGAGAGACCCGACACGGGCGTGTCGAGTGAGACACGGGCGTGTCTGAGCCTGTGTGTCGTTTCTTCGTTCGATGATCGTGCCTGGATCGAGGCACACGGCCTGGGACACGGTTGTGTGCCAAGTCGTGTTCGGCCCAGGTCTGGAGATTTTTGAGCGTATCTGAGCCGTTCGTTTTCTTTAAATAAGATCCAACGGCCCAGATGGTTTCCTGCTCTGTTAAGGCCAGGAATAGGGGAGTTAATCTTTCATTTCTCTCCAACCATTCTCTCTCTCAAGGAGTTGGAAAGAGGAGGAAGAAGGAAGGGTTTTCTGGCCGCTGGCGGAGCATCGGAGCACCATTTCGAGATCTGAGAGCGGATCCATGGAGGGAAGTTCGTTGCAAAGAGTTCTGTCCATGTAGTTTTTCCATGGCGCCAAAACGGACTTCAAGGGTAACGATTCTCAACTTGAGCGTGTGAAGCTCTTTCTTTCTGCATAGGGAATCCCGCTCCTGCGAGTGTGCGGTGAGTTTGTGGTGTTCCTTGGGGTTGATATATAAAGTCCCCCTTGTGTTGCATATAGAGTTCGGAATCGTAAGTACGGCCATAGGCATTGTGTGTGAAGCCTACCCGGACATGTATTGTCTGGATCGGTGATGTTGCATTTGTATGATTTGCCAGAGAAGACTCCGTGCTTTGGGTTTTTCGGGTTTCTACGCGGTAGATTGCAACAGGGATCCTTGGAGGTTAGCTCCAAGGCGCACCCGGAAAACTGAGCGGAATCGTTGTTCTGCAAACTTGGCGGTCATGGAACCGGCCTTGAACATAACTGGGTTATTTGATTGTTTGGAAATTTTGGGATCCGAGAGAAGCTTGGCCAGCGCGTAGGACTTAAGTTGACTACGCGGCGTGAGAAACAGGCAAGTGGAATCGGACCTAGGCTATGTGGTTCGGTGCGAGAGACCCGAAGATGGGGACTGGCCGTTGGCATAGTTGGGAGCCTTAGACGGTGGTCAGAAAGGCTAAATGCTCACATGGTTGCCATCTTTGGGATGGTGGTGAAGATGTTGATTTGTCAGGATTCACCGTTAATGTGCCCTGAGTGCACGGGATGTTTGGCCATGCGAGCCTACACTTGTGGCATAGTATAATTGCGCTTAATCGTTTTATTGGACTACTGACATGCATGGAAAGAGCACCGATGTCCCGAGTAAGGGGCGGCGTCGTTATAATTTGGTCGGCTTTTGGATGACCGTTGCTTTGTTTGCCACCGTGCGGTGGAATGTTGCTTGCAGGTGCTGCGGAGCCGAGTGTCAAATAGCGGGCTGGAGCCCATGTTGTTGTGCTGGCCCTAGAAGGCCAAAGCGAATAGTTGTTTTTATTTTATCATGTGTGGTCGGCCTGCGAGCCGATGTATGTAGGACATGTCTCTATTAAGTGAACATTTGTAAGGCCCTAAGGCCATGTACTCTTCTGGTGTATTTGGGTTTTCATTCCTGTGATTGTGGTCGTGGACATTCATATTTATTGGATTTAAGTTTTGGGTTCTTTCAACCTTTAAAATCTTCCGCTAGAATGCTCTGTGTAGGACGAGTAATCTTAATTGGATAGTTTGAATATTTTTATGTAACCCTTCTGACTGTCTGTGGTATATGGCGCTGGGTTCCAGCTGGACCTTCTGTTATATGCCATGTGACGGATGGCGGTGTTACAATTACACCTTTACAATAAAGCAAATAGATGGTATACTAGGGGTAGCTGGCGTCTAAGGAGAGAGAGTGTCAGAAGGGAGACCGCACAGACTGAGGAGTCAGGACAGTAGGCTGCACTGTTACAAGAAAGGTGGGCGCGAACTGAGAGAAGGAGTCCGCATGGGCTGAAAAATTGAGCTTGTCTTTGGGAGTCCACGAGCGTGAGAGTGATGAGACCCTGGTGCTGCGAGAGGCATGGGGGTCTATTTATAGGCCCGAGGAGGTAACGGCTTTCGGTGACGTTACCCACGGTGAGACGGTAACTTGTGCGAGTAGAGAATGGAGTCCGCCGAGTACGCATCAGGCCGCGTAGATAGGGACTTGCTCCTGGAGCCTGTTCTGCTGATGGCGGACTTGGAGGAGTCTGCCCCTACTGCTGGTGGACTGAGAGGAGTCAGCCCGAACTGTTGAGCGAGCATGCGCCAAGAGTGCGAGCTGATGGATATCCGCCCGCTGCTAGGAAGCGGGTGCTGGAGGTTGAGGAATGGCGGGCCGCATAGCGAATCCGCTGAGTCCGCGGCTGAATGATGGAGGCCTCCCGCTGCTGAGAAGCTGGGGTTCATTGATGTCTGCGGACTAAGAAGCGAGTCCTCCCAGCCCGCATCGGAGAAGTGTTGGGAACCAGAGCTGCCAGAGGTGGTCGATTGGGTGACCTTGCGGACTGAAGAAGCAGAACGTGCCTTCTGATGAAGTCCGTCGTCTATTGAATAGAATGTCTTGCCGCGCCTGCTGGAAGGCCTAGGATTGGCGACCTGGCCGGTTGCGCATGCTTGGCGAAGTGGAGGCAGGCGTTGCTGGCTGGCAGCCTGGGGGCAGGTTGCCACTCTTGACTAACGGTCTAAAGGCCGGTCGCCACCCTTGATTGATGACGAGCTGGAGTTATCGTCATTGTTGATGGGCGGCCTGAAGGCAAGCACTTTGAAGATGTGGCGGTCTGGGCTGCTTGATGTGCAACCTGCAGGAGAGGACTGAAGGACTCTCCTACAAAGCTCGCACGACTTATTATCGGTCTGGGCAGATAAGTATCCGAGTCCGCCGAAGCCAGCCGACACCTATTGAGATGGAGCTTGGAGTGGTTAGCTTAACAAGGCACGCAGTCTGCAGGGGCAGACTGAATAAGCAGTTTGTAACGCCCCGAAACTCAAAGGAGCGACGGGGGACGTTTTGGGCCAGTTTTGGGTTCTGGCTGCAGGAACATGGCCTGGGACACGGGCGTGTCCCAGGGCATGTCGAGCTTGTGTCGACACTGAGCCGGGAAGTCGACACTTTGGTCTCGACATTGTGTCGAGACTGGGCACACGGCCTGCGACACGGGCGTGTCGCAGGGCGTGTCGACACTTAGCCCGCGAAGTCGACACTCTGCGTTCGACGAAGTGTCGAGACATGGCATACGGCCTGCGACACGGGCGTGTCGCATGGCGTGTCAACCCGTGTCGACACTCATCTCGGGGAGTCGATACTTTGGTCTCGACATTGTGTCGAGATAAGGCATACGGACTAGGACACAGACGTGTCCAAGGTCGTGTCATCAGGTCGACGATATTCGCTCGACGAAGTGTCGAGTGTCGAGACCGTGTACACGGCCTGGGGCCCAG
The DNA here is from genome assembly GCA_039583875.1 of Platanthera guangdongensis. Taxonomy (NCBI): domain Eukaryota; kingdom Viridiplantae; phylum Streptophyta; class Magnoliopsida; order Asparagales; family Orchidaceae; genus Platanthera; species Platanthera guangdongensis. The sequence goes on along the minus strand of CM077148.1, from coordinate 47,179,615 downwards.
GCGTGTTGAGGTGACACAGGCAAGGACACAGGCGTATCCTAGAACCCATGCAGTGCTCGGGTTGTTTTCGGGAAAAATGATGGGGGTACACGGCCGACCACACGGCCGTGTTAGGTGGAACACGGGCGTGTCAGGTAGAACACGGACGTGCTCTATACCCATGTGTTGTTCCAGGCGAGTCGATTTTGACGGCGAATTAGGCACATGGCCCTGGACACGGGCGTGTGCCAGGCCGTGTGCGGTCCAGATTGGGCATTTCAGTCCCGAATCAAAGCCGTTCATTTCTTTAATTGATGATCCAACGGCTGGGGGTTGTTCCTGAAGGGATATACCCGGGATTGGACTTAGAAACCCTCACTTTTCATAAGTTATCATCTTTCTAAAACCTTAGAGAGAGAGAGAGGAGAACCAAGGAAGGAAGAAGGAGCTAGATCCGGCCATTGGAGGAGCTTCGAATCTCCGAATCGCGAGCCGACTCCGGATCCACGGAGGCAAAGCTAGTACGGTGCTTTTCATCCGCTTACTTTTCCATGGCGCCAAAGAGGAACGCTAGGGTAACGATTCTCTTCTTGAGCATGAGTAGCTCTCCTTCTTTGCATAGGAAGCCCGCTCTCGCGAGTTTGCGGAGAGATGGAGGCGTTCCTTCGGGTAGATATGTGAAGTCCCCGTTGTTTAGAGTCCGTAAGAGAGAACGGACATAGGCATGATGTGTGAAGCCTACCCGGACATGTTGGTCTGGATCGGTGATGTTGCATTGCATAAATGCCGGAGAAGACTCCGTGCTATGGATTGTTTTTCAGGTTTTCTACGCGGTAGATTGCAGCGGGGAGCCTTGGGGACTAACCAAAAGGTGCACCCGGAAAACTGGGCGGATACGAGATCTTGCCAACTTGGTGGCCTGAGAGCCAACTTGAACATAACCGGGTTATGTGAATTGTGATGGAAATGTGACTCGGTGGAAGTTTGACCCGCGCAAATGGCTTAAATTGTCATTGCGATGTGAGCACGGGTTAGATGGAACCATACCCGTCCTATGTCGTTCGGTTAAAGAGACCTAAAGGCACGTGGCATTTGCCGTTGGCATAGATTAGAGTGTTCGGCGGTCAATGGCTTAAATTGTCATGACCCAGGCCAGGAAGACAAATTGCTCATAGGTTTGGCCGTCAAAGTGGCGGTGGTGAGTCCGAAATGTATATGGCTTTAATTGACGTGACATCGACCGGTTCACCGAGAATGTGCCCTGAGAGCACGGGGTGTGTGGCCGTGCGAGCCGTCTGTGATGAAATGGCTTTATATACTTATTGATCGCTTATGCTAATTAAATGCAGGGAAGGAGCATCGCCGCCCCGAGTTGGGGGCGGGATCGTTATAATTTGGTCAGCATTGCTGACCATTGCCTTGTTTTGCCACCGTGCGGTGGTTTGTTGTTTGCAGGTGCTGCTGGACCAAGCGGTCAATAGCGGGCTAAAGCCCAAGTGCGAAGCCGGCCCTCAAAGGCCTATTTGGAAGTGTTTACTATTTTATTCATGTATGACCGGCCTGCGTGCCGTGGTTTGTAAATCATGTAATATCAAGTGAAACATTTTGTAAGGCCTTAAGGCTTATGTTGGTATTTGTATAACATTCCTATTTTGGATTAGTGGACATTCATGCTTTAGTGCTGGGTTCTTATTTGCAACTTTTATAAACCGCTTCCGCTAGAATGCTCTGTGTAGGACGTTGATTGGTTAGATGGTTTCCATGAGTAACCACCCGGTCTGTCTGTGGCATACGACGTCGGGCCCCGGTCGGACCTACTGCTATATGCTATGTGACGGATAGGGGGTGTTACAATTTGGTATCAGACTACTGGTTTTGGTCGGGCTTAAAGTGAATTCGTGGGCGAATTCTTTTTAAGGGGTGGTGAGCACATTGTGTGCGTCGTCGTTATAACGGTAAAAGAACCCATGAATGTCCACTTAGGAATGAAAATACTCGTGTTTGAGGAACCTGTGTGTTCATATAATTGATGTTTGCAATTTTATTTGGTCGCTTAACGGTGTTTTGTACCACTATAGCTGACCAGAAGTGGTGTTGGGTCGTCAGAACGCCGAGTTTCTGAGGCTAGTAGTGCACCAGATGTTGCTCCTGCAACACCTCTATCGGCTGAGAACATACGATTGGTGGCTGAAGCGGTGTTGGCCGTGATAAATGCGCAGCCTGCAAGGCAAACGCAGCAGCCCGCTCCTGTGATCGAGCAGGTACCTCTTCAAGAGGCTGAGCCGAGGAGAGTGGAGCAAGTGGTTGTGCAACCGGTGGTGCCAAGGAGGGCAACTTAGAGGCAGCTTAAACATGTAATGAGCTTTAACCCTCCGTTATTCTCAGAGTTGGGAACCCCATCTCAGGCTGAAGACTGGCTCTCCAGGGTGAAGAGAGTCATGACAGCAACGGAGACAGAGGAGTGGCAAATTACCACTATCGCTACGTTCCTTCTGGACGGTGAAGCGAGGATGTGGTGGGAAGGTTTGGAGCTGCATCATTTGAGAGGTAGACAACTTATAGACGTTCCGATGGAAGAGTTCTCGGGATTGTTCTTAGCAAGATACCTCCCTTCTACTCAGAGGATTTCGATGGAGAAAGAATTTCTGAAGTTGGTTCAGGGTGAGAAGAGCGTGGATGAATATCTCCACGAGTTCACTCGTTTGAGTCTTTATGCTAGCTCCACTATTGTGGATGAGGAGCGCAAGACTAATCGCTTCTATGAAGGGTTGAGAGATGAGTTGAGATTACTACTTTCGGGGCCGATGACGCAGGGTTTCTTAACCTTAGTCAATACTGCCTGGTCCTTGGAGAAGGACATGAAGAATGTGCATGCAAAGAAAAGCTTGGGTGATAGGAAATCTGAATTTAAAGTGCCGACTACTTCAAAGTCCGGCTATCGGAGGTCTTTCAAGAAGCATAGGACTTCGGGTCCAGCTCCTTCTGGTGCTTCTAGGGCGACTACGAGTCGGACCCCGGGCGCGTGTTTTACTTGTGGAAAGACAGGGCATTTTGCCCGTGACTGTTGGAGCGGACGTCCTAAGTCCGAGAGAAGGCCGGGAGCTACTTATTAAGAGAAGGGAAAGGCGGTGGAGTCGACTGCATCTCATTATGCTCCGGCCCAACCAAGTGTTTATAATCTTGGCCAACAGGAGGCCGTCAAACAGGCTGATGTGGTGACAGGTACGGTTTAATTTATAGCAAGTCAATTTCTTTAAATACTTGTTATGCACATGTTACCTTACCACTGCTTGTTTAGGATTTGTATTGATTTGTGAAAATCCGGCACGAGCACTCTTCGATACGGGAGCTTCACACTCCTTCTTGTCCGAAGGATTTATATCATGCATCGGAGTCCCTTCTTCGATGGCGAAAGATAAGTTGGATGTGTTGTTGCCCAATGTGTGTTCGATGTGAGAGGATAGAATCTACGATGTTAAGATTCGTATTGGGGATCAGGAGTTCGACCTGAGGACGTCTTTACTTCCGTTGGTGGAGTTCGACGTCATATTTGGCATGGACTGGCTCTCGGAGCAGCAGGCCCATATAGATTGCGGTAGCAAGGAAGTCAAGCTGGGAGCAAGTCGTGAAATGACTTTTACGGGCTTAAAGGGGTCGAGCAAGACGCTGATGTCTGCTCTTCATGTGATGAAGGAGGTTCGTGCCGGTGCAGAACTGTTCTTTACACTAGTGGAGGTTGCAAAGCCGAAGCCCGCGTTGGATTGTATTTCAGTGGTATCGGAATACCCTGATGTGTTCCCCGCAGATCTTCCTGGAGCCCCGCCTCAGAGGGAGATAGATTTCGCGATCGAGCTAGTGCCAGGGTGCAAAGCCTGTGTCACAATCTCCTTATCGGCTAGCGCCTAAGGAAATGGCAGAGTTGAAAGTTCAACTGCAAGAGTTGTTGGAGTAAGGGTATGTGCGCCCGAGTTCTTCACCTTGGAGCGCACTGGTCATCTTTGTTAAGAAGAAGGACAGAAGCTTGAGTCTATGTATTGATTATCGGGAGCTCAACAAGCTGACGGAGAAGAACAAGTACCTGATCCCCCGGATTGATGATATTTTTGATCAGTTAGTCGGGTCGACGGTGTACTCGAAGTTGGATCTCAAGGTTGGTTACTATCAGCTGCGAATAAGGGAGAGTGATATCCCGAAGACAGCGTTTAGTACGAGATACGGGCATTATGAGTTTACGGTCATGCAGTTTGGGCTGACTAATGCGCCGTCAGTGTTCATGGATTTGATGAACAGGACTTTCAGGGAGTACTTGGACCATTTCGTGATCGTCTTCATCGACGATATTTTGGTGTACTCGCAAAGTGAGGAAGATCACTTCAAGCATCTTCATTTGGTGTTGGAGACGCTAAGGAGAAATCAGTTGTATGCCAAGTTCTCGAAGTGCGAGTTTTGGCTATCCTCAGTGGCGTTCCTCGGGCATATAGTGAGTGTAGAGGGTATTGCTGTGGATTCGGCGAAGATCGTTGCGATACGGGAGTGGCCTGAGCTTGTTACGGTAGCGGAAGTCCGAAGTTTTTTGGGGCTTGCCGGCTATTATAGGCGCTTCGTAGAGAACTTCTCGTGGATAGCTTTTCCTCTCACTACTTTGACGAGGAAGGAGCATAAGTTCGTTTGGACGCCGGAGTGCGCGCGAGCTTTTGAGGAGTTGAAGTGTCGGTTGACCACGACGCCTGTGCTGAGTTCGCCATGTGGGACCGAAGGCTATGAGATTTATAGCGATGCTTCGGGCAGCAGTTTGGGTTGTGTGCTACTGCAACATGGAAGTGTAATAGCTTATGGCTCAAGACAGCTAAAAGTGCATGAAAGGAACTATCCGGTCCATGACTTGGAGTTAGCGGCCGTGATTTTTTCCTTGAAGCTATGGAGACACTATTTGTACGGTGTGAAGATTGATATCTACACCGATCATAAGAGCCTGAAGTATCTTATTGATCAGAAGAATATGAATATGCAACAGCGTAGATGGATGGAGTTCCTGGGGGACTATACATTCAAGATCCACTACGTGCCTGGTAAAGGGAATGCGGTTGCAGACGCGTTGAGTCGCCGAGCCCCAGCTCAAGCCAATTGGCTATCAGTGCATGATGAGCGGTTGGTGCGGGAGTTGGAGGCGTTGGAGATTGTTTGTGTGGATAGACAATCAAGTGCTGAAGCAGTTCTGAATTGGACTGAAGTCCAATATGACCTGGCTGATCGTATTCGGCAGGCTTTGGATATGGATGCTCTTATGAAGCAGTTCATGGTAGAGGCTCTGGATGGGTCAAATTCCCAATTCGTCGTGGAGGACGGATTACTTTGGAAAGACGGTCGTCTGTGCGTCCCAAGTGTGGGTAATTTACGGGTGAAGTTGTTGTACGAGGCACACCATACCAAGTACTCGATTCACCCGGGGAGCACGAAGATGTATCGTGATGTGAAGAAGCTGTTTTGGTGGCCGGGTTTGAAGAAGGATGTGGCGCTATACGTAGCGAAGTGCCAAACTTGCGCCTTGGTAAATGCAGAGTGCCAAAAGCCGGGAGGATTTCTTAAGTCCTTGCCTATTCCGGAGTGGAAATTTGACGACATCTCTATGGACTTTGTGCACGGTTTGCCAAGGTCGCAGAAGGGGAACGACGCCATTTGGGTGGTTGTTGATCGATTAACGAAGGTGTCGTATTTTATTCCTCATAGGAAGGATGATCCGGTGGAGAAGTTGGCAAAGCTTTATGTGGATAACATAGTACGGCTTCATGGTGTGCCCTGCAGAATTGTGAGTGACCGAGATGGGCGGTTCACGTCCAATGATTGGAGGCTAGTGCAACAAATGTTGGGAACAAAGTTGAAATTCAGCACAGCCTTCCATCCGCAAACGGATGGGCAGACTGAGAGGGTCAATAGAACCATGGAAGACATGCTCCGCATGTGTGTCTTGTATTTTGGAAAGCAATGGGAAGACCACCTTTATTTGGTGGAGTTCGCATACAATAATAGCTACCAAGCGAGCATTTAGATGGCGCCTTTCGAGGCCCTATATGGTAGAAAATGTCGCACGCCATTGTCTTGGTTAGAAACGGGTGAGTCAAAGTTGTATAAGCGATCGGAAGTGGAGGATGCTACTTCTTTTGTGAGAACCATTCGGGAGAGGTTGCTTATCGCTCATGACCGGCAAGCGAAGTACTATAATTCCAAGCACAGGAACGTGGAGTTCGTTGTGGGCGACTATGTATACTTAAAGATCAAGCCGTTCAAGGGTGTCTCGCGGGTGCGGCGATTGAAAAAGCTAAGCCCGAGGTACCTTGGGCCGTTTGAGGTTCTGGAGAGAGTTGGTGAAGCGGCCTATCGGTTGAAGCTTTCTGTTTAGCTTGGTGGATTACATGATGTATTCCATATTTCGGTGTTTCGGAAGGCGGTGCAAGAGCCTACGCAAGTGATCGCGGTTGATCAAGTGCCGGTGGATAGTGTGCTGACGACAAAGGTCAGGCCCGTGCGGATTGAGGACTCGGAGGTCAAGCGGCTACGCAATAAAGAGATCGGGATGGTCAGGGTCCGGTGGGACAATTGCGGTCGTGAGAAGCTCCCTTGGGAGCGAGAGCAGACTATGCTTGACGAGTATCCGGAGTTGTTCCGCTCAGGTACAAATTTTGGTTTTGTACATGTCTTTCCTTTATATAATTTCGAGGACGAAATTCTTTTAAGAGGGGGAGAGTTGTAACGCCCCGAAACTCAAAGGAGCGACGGGGGACGTTTTGGGCCAGTTTTGGGTTCTGGCTGCAGGCACACGTCCTGGGACACGGGCGTGTCCCAGGGCGTGTCGAGCTTGTGTCGACACTGAGCCGGGAAGTCGACACTTTGGTCTCGACATTGTATCGAGACTGGGCACACAGCCTGCGACACGGGCGTGTCGCAGGGCGTGTCGACCCGTGTCGACACTTAGCCCGCGAAGTCGATACTCTGCGTTCGACGAAGTGTCGAGACATGGCACACGACTTGCGACACGGGCGTGTCCAGGGCGTGTCAACCCGTGTCGACACTCGTCCCGGGAAGTCGACACTTTGGTCTCGACATTGTGTCGAGACAAGGCAAACGGCCTAGGACACGGGCGTGTCCAAGGCCGTGTCATCAGGTCGACGATCTTCGCTCGATGAAGTGTCGAGTGTCGAGATCATGTACACGGCCTGGGGCCCAGGCGTGTTGAGGTGACACGGGCAAGGACACGGGTGTGTCCTATAACCCGTGCAGTGCTCGGGTTGTTTTCGGGAAAAATGATGGGGGTACACGGCCGGCCACACGGCCGTGTCAGGTAGAACACGAGCGTGTCAGATAGAACACGGGTGTGTTCGATACCCGTGTGTTGTTCTAGGCGAGTCGATTTTGACGGCGAATGAGGCACACGGCCCTGGACACGGGCGTGTGACAGGCCATGTGCGGTCCAGATTGGGCATTTCAGTCCCGAATCAAAGCCGTTCATTTCTTTAATTGATGATCCAACGGCTCGGGGTTGTTCCTGAAGGGATATAGCCGGGATTGGACTTAGAAACCCTGACTTTTCATAAGTTACCATCTTTCTAAAACCTTAGAGAGAGAGGAGAGTCAATGAAGGAAGAAGGAGCTAGATCCGACCATTGGAGGAGCTTTGAAGCTCCGAATCGCGAGCCGACTCCGGATCCACGGAGGCAAAGCTAGTGCGGTGCTTTTCATCCGCTTACTTTTCCATGGCGCCAAAGAGGAATGTTAGGGTAACGATTCTCTTCTTGAGCATGAGTAGCTCTCCTTCTTTGCATAGGAATCCCGCTCTCGCGAGTTTGCGGAGAGATGGAGGCGTTCCTTCGGGTAGATATGTGAAGTCCCCGTTGTTTAGAGTCCGTAAGCGAGAACGGACATATGCATGATGTGTGAAGCCTACCCGGACATGTTGGTCTGGATCGGTGATGTTGCATTGCATAAATGCCGGAGAAGACTCCGTGCTATGGATTGTTTTTCGGGTTTTCTACGCGGTAGATTGCAGCAGGGAGCCTTGGGGACTAACCCAAAGGTGCACCCGAAAAACTGGGCGGATACGAGATCTTGCCAACTTGGTGGCCTGAGAGCCAACTTGAACATAACCGGGTTATATGAATTGTGATGGAAATGGGACTCGGTGGAAGTTTGACCCGCGCAAATGGCTTAAATTGTCGTTGCGATGTGAGCACGGGTTAGATGGAACCGTACCCGTTCTATGTCGTTCGATTAAAGAGACCTAAAGGCACGTGGCACTTATCGTTGGCATAGATTAGGGTCTTCGGTGGTCAATGGCTTAAATTGTCGTGACCCAGGCCAGGAAGACAAATTGCTCATAGGTTTAGCCGTCAAAGTGGCGGTGGTGAGTCCGAAATGTCTATGGCTTTAATTGACGTGACATCGACCGGTTCACCGAGAATGTGCCCTGAGAGCACGGGGCGTGTGGCCGTGCGAGCCAACGTTTGTGATGAAATGGCTTTATATACTTATTGCTTGCTTATGCTAATTAAATGAAGGGAAGGAGCATCGCCGCCCCGAGTTGGCGGCGGGATCATTATAATTTGGTCAGCATTGCTGACCATTGCCTTGTTTTGCCACCGTGCGGTGGTTTATTGTTTGCAGGTGCTGCTGGACCAAGCGGTCAATAGCTGTCTAAAGCCCAAGTGCGAAGCCGGCCCTCGAAGGCCTATTTGGAAGTGTTTACTGTTTTATTCATGTATGACCGGCCTGCGTGCCGTTGTTTGTAAATCATGTAATATCAAGTGAAACATTTTGTAAGGCATTAAGACTTATGTTGGTATTTGTATAACATTCCTATTTTGGATTAGTGGACATTCATGTTTTAGTGCTGGGTTCTTATTTGCAAATTTTATAAACTGCTTCCGCTAGAATTCTCTGTGTAGGACGTTGATTGGTTGGATGGTTTCCATGAGTAACCACCTGGTCTGTCTGTGGCATACGGCGTCGGGCCCGGGCTGGACCTACTGCTATATGCTATGTGACGGATAGGGGGTGTTACACAGTACGCAGCCCCTGCCGGCCAAGGGAAACGCTACGCGTCTAGGGCGGTTAGACCGCTGAGACCGCCCAAACGGTGCAGCCAGAGCGGACAAAGAAGCCTGTCCTCCTAACCTAAGACGTTGTGACCTCCGGGGAGTACCCGGAGCAGGCCGCAACTTGCTAGCTGGCTATCTTGGGAAGGATAGCCAATTTCTTTGTTAATAGTATGTGAAACCAAGTGTGTTAGTTTTGAATCTCATATTGAGAGACGAGCTTGTCTATTGTGTAAGTGGAGTTGGTGTTGCTCATGTCCAATGCATGTAAATCTGAATATTTAGAATGGTTCTAGATATTCATATTTAGCCCAGTTTGTCAAGTGTAGATGATTTTTCTTGTGCACATCTGGGAAGTATTTTGATTATGAGTGTTGCAAGTATTTTGTGAATGTGCGCATTGGTTAATTATTGACCATGATTAAGTGTTAATCAATTATCTTTAAGTACCTTATCCAATATTAAGTATTCAGATGCCTTCCGATGGATGACACTCTTCTTGCCTCGATCGATGAAGTGTGGGCTTACCAAAGTAAGGCGCATTAATCTATCTCGGTAATTGTGCGAGCGGATAATTGTGATATCCCAATGTCGACATCGGGTTAAACTTAACTGGGTGACCTCAAAAGTTGAGTGCTCAGAGGCATTGAGTTGGCATGCATCATATGATGGATGCAAATAAAGAGTTATTCACCAACCATACAAGAGTTGCATAATGATGCAATCGGTAAGTGTTGTCTACCTAAATGACTACATTGTGAGAGAAAATTTAAAGCTGACTCATTGTGTTGGTGAAATACGGATCTTGTCCACAAAGAGAGTAGCTCGTATAAACTCTCTGAATTGATATTGAGGGTTATCAGTTTGATTAAAATAGTGGGAGAAATTTTAATTAAAGTTCTAATTGAAAAAAAAATGTATTTTAAAATGTAGCACAAAGTTTTTCTTTGCATAAATTCTTGTAGAATTTCCATGACAAGTAGATCTCACTCCACCCTATCACTCATAGTTATCCTTGAGAAGGAGAAACTGAGTGGGACAAATTATTTGGACTGGTACAGAAACCTGAGAATTGTTCTCAGGAAAGAGTGCAAGCTCCGTGTCTTGGAAGAGGATTCTACCTACAGTCTGAGGGCAAAGTGTTTGTCACTAGGACAAGTGTCTTTCTTGATATAGAGTTCTTAAATATAAAAACTACCAAGGTAGAACTTGAAGAAGTTCAAGAACCAGAAGTAGTGAATGAACCATAATTGGAACTTGAGCAAGGACTACAAGATGTTATTACTAGAGAACCTGCTCAAGAAATAGAAGTCCCGCATAGATCTGGTAGACCAAGGTTTGAGCCTGAGAGATATGGATTTCTCGTTTCTCAAATAGGTAATTTGTTGATTATGGATCATGATGATGAGCTTGCAACCTACCAAGAAGCTATATGTAGACCAGACTCTGAGAAGTGGCCTTTAAATCTAAAATGGACTCCATGTATGCAAACAAATTTTAGACCTTGGTGGAACCACCTAAAGGGGTAAGACCCATAGGGAGCAAGTCGGTCTTCAAGAAGAAGACCGATATGGATGGGAATGTACAGACATTTAACATATGATTAGTGGCTAAGGGTTTCAAGCAAATTCACGGTGTTGACTAAGATGAGACCTTTTCCACTATTATTATTTAAGTCCATCAGAATTCTGCTTGGTATTGCTATGTATTATGACTATGAGATTTAGCAAATGGATATCAAAATGGTTTTCCTAAATGGAAACCTCCTTAAGGAAGTGTATATAACATATCCCGAGGGTTTTATATCTCCGGGAGAAGCCACTAAGACATGCAAGCTGTAGAGATCCATTTATGGATTAAAACAGGCTTCTCGAAGTTGGAATCTTCATTTTGATGAGAAGATCAAAGAGTTTGGTTTTATCAAGAGAGAGGATGAACTGTGTGTATATAAGAGGATTAGTGGAAGCATTGTTGTCTTCCTGATATTGTATGTAGATTACATACTATTGATTTGGAATGACAAACTGACCCTACAAGATGTTGAGAAAAACCTAGGGAACTACTTTTCTTTGAAATACTTGGGCAAAGTGGCTTATATACATGGTATTAAGATCTATAGAGATAGATTGAAGAAGTTACTTGATTTAACCCAAAGTATATATATTGAGAAGGTGTTGAAAAGGTTCAACATGCTTTAGTCCAAGAAAATATTCTTACCCATGTCTCATGGTGCGCATCTCTCTAAGGACCAGTGTCCTAAATCTTGTGAAGATAAGGTCCACATTAAGTTGATTCCATATGCTTCGGCATTTGGATCAATCATATATGCAGTGATATGTACTCGACCTGATGTCTCTTATGCCTTGAGCATGATTAGCAGGTATCAGTCTGATCTCGGTCATAGTCACTGGATAGCCATCAAGAATTTCCTATAGTACTTGAGAAGGACTATAAATACATTCTTAGTGTTTGGTGGAGATGAAGAGCTCGTTATGAAGGGTTACACGGATGCTAGCTTCCAAACTGATAGGGATGACTCAAAGTATCAATCAGGTTTTATATTTTGCCTAAATGGAGGAGTTGTTAGCTGGAAAAGTTCCAAGTAGGAGATAGTTGCTTATTCTACAACTAAGGCCGAGTATATCGCTGCTATAAGTGCGGCAAAGGAGGTTGTATGTATTGGGAAATTCATCGGCAAGCTAGATGTAGTTCCTAGCATTATTGATCATGTAGTTCTCTACTGACAATAACAGTGCAATTGCACTTGCTTCAGAACCTTGATCTCATATGCGTTCCAAGCACATACTTCGGCAGTTCCATCTTATTCATGAGACTGTCGATCGAGGAGATGTGAACATTTGTAGAGTGCCGACTAAAGAAAATATTGTGGATCCACTAAGGAAACCTCTCGCACAGAGAAATCATGATGGTAATGTTAGATCAATGGATATTAGATACCTGAATGATCAACTCTAGTCGGAGTCTTGTAGATTGTATGTTTGTCGGTTATAATAATTCATTTGATGAATAGAGTGCTATATATTTCATTTTATATTTATGTCAATTACTTTTATTATGTAAATTTATTTCTATTGTGATAGATTAATCTAACATAATAAATTCCTTAAGAATATTTGCTTCCATAGGTGTCAAGTTAATGACTTGAAAGTGAGGTCCAATGTTCTTCGAAGCTTCATTTTTAAATGGCCCCTGGTCAGCGTATCATCTTAGAAGCTAAGGGCGATGATGATACATTATTACTAGCATGTGTGTTGACTGATGATCGGTTCTCACAGGTCATGAAATTGTGATATCAAGTCATCACATGGGTACTTGTTAGTGAACAAGTTCTACTAGACAGACCCACCATCAGAATACTTTGTTGATTATTATATGAACATGTCATAAGTAGGTCTCAAGTGGTAATGGTGTTTGTGGCCCTTTGACCTGAAGTCACATCATTCATTGAGTGAGGAAGAGCATGCTTTAATGCTATCAAAAGTCTAGTCTTCATAAATTGGATGATAAAGGTGGTTATTATGTACATTATTAATCATTTGGGCATTTGCTTATGGAGAAAAATGGGATTTATCCTCTTATATAACAGGAGTTGTATCCACGGGACCCTTAATGGAATGGAATTGAGAAATGCATATACATGCTTGGTTGAGTCAATAAATGATATTGGACTCAATGATTTCTGGAAGTCTATTCTAGATAAAGAAAACTAGGATTGAACAATTATGAGGGTGACACGGTCTATACCTCTATTTCTATCTGAATGTAACGGACAATGGAACATGAAAACATTGATTCATTGGTCACAATGGCTTTTGAGTTTTAAACTTTTATTACTTGGGTACCAATGATGCATTACTAGATGCCGCGCATTGTTTATGAATCTTTTGTTTGATATTTTCAAGTTCAAGAGGGAGACTTTTGGTGCTACCATGGTGAGCTGTAAGTGATCAAATATGTAGTCTCGCTGCCAATACAATATGAGCCTACAGGGTCGCACATTAGAGCATTTGGAGAAGTTTAATAAATGGATTGTGTTGGATTTACTCATATGTGTTGATTGTGTTGAGACCACATAGCCAGACATTGGGTGTGTTGAGACCACACTATTAGGAGTTGAGTGTGTTGAAACCACACTGTCAGGCATTGAGTGCGTCGAGACCACACTACCAAGCATTGAGGTGTTGAGACCACACTACCTTGCGATGAGTGCGTTGAGATCACACTGCTAGGAATTGAGTGCATTGAGACCACACTGCCAGGCATTAAGTGCATTGAGACCACACTACCAGGCATTGAGTGCATTGAGACCACTCGACGCTTCATCGTGTCAAGTGTTGATTCGTCAATTTGTGCATTGAGACCACACATCCTGGAATTAAGTGCGTTGAGACTACTCGACGATTCGTTAAGTTAAGTGTTGATTTATCGTTTTAAATTCCATGTGTTACGGGTGTGCTGATAGCGAGAATTTTCTGTTTTTTATTCCTTTGGGTATAAATAGAAGATGTCTTAAGGTTTTTAACGAGTACTACATTATCCTAAGACTGAGAGAGAAAGACCTACAAAAAATGTTTCCGAAAGTTCTAATCCCGTCGCAGTCACTCAACCTGTTTTTGGCGCACGTAGCCGCCGACTGTTCTTTAGCAAACCTAGCAGTCTGTGAAGACACATAGTGCTTTCTTCCAACCTAGATCTTGTTTGATAAGAGTCTGAGGATTCTCCCATTCGTGTGGATCATCTATAAAGGCGTAGACATAATTTTACGCTCGGAACTCCAGCCCCTAGTGTTCGTCATAAGATATATTACTTTTGGGTTTTCTTGTTCCTTTTTCTATTGCGCACAAGTGTTGTGTCGTATAGTAAAACACAACAGCCGTATTCGCAATCGGTTGTCCGATTCGGTGATGTTCTATGACATGCATTCTTAGGATTTTGCTAGAAATCTGATTGTGGCGAAGTCGCCATTTGCGATACCCTCTATTTCGTATGAGAAGGAATAGTGATTTAGGGAGGAAATGATGTGGTTGTTGAATGTTATGTGAAGGCATGTCTTAGTCTCTATGTTCGGCTGGCTAGCCCATGACGTTGCAAGTCATGTGTGGAGTGTGCCCGAGAAGACAAGTCCCCTTCTGTGAAAACTGATGAGAATGCTAAGCTTTTGGACAAGCCTGAGCGATGAAGCCCATGAGTGGGCAGGGTCAAGCAAGGGTTCTTAGCATCGATTTGTTTGTGTGATAGTACTAATGTGAGAGTTAGATCTTATAGTCTAGCCCGAGTATTGAGACCCATGATTGGGTGGTGCCTATGCAAGAGTTTCATTTTGCAGCTTGAATGTCGATGGTGGAAATTAGAAGTACACATATATTTGACATGATGTGCAGATGCGTGATGATGTGTTAGAATCATACGGACTATAGGGTGCTTTGGGTGAAACCCAAGTTTCCATACATGCTGCATTGTACGCCCCTTTTATTTAAATGTTCAACATAAAAATGTGTTTGATGTATGGAGACCCCCAAAACCCAGGCTTTTTATGTTTATTCATGTTTAATTATAAAGGCAAACGAAGTGCTGATCTATACGGTGATGGAGTGCCCCGGGGTCCGCTACTGATGGGTAGGAGGAGATGTGTCAGTTATACAGTTAAGGTTAGCTTTTGCTGACCCACGTTACAATAAATTTTTACTTGGCAAGGATCGCAAGCTAGAGCAAGCTCGCCGGCCATAAAGGCCTAAGCCTCATGAAGTGTACCCTCTTCTATTAGTTTGTGAATTGTTGAATGTTATATTCCATGTACTTTAATCCGACTTGCATCCCGAAGTAGGCTAAGAGTGCTAAGGCACTTTAATTAATTTGGTGTTGTTGTAGTTTTAGACATCTTTATGTTGCAAGGACTTATGGCCATGTCGGTCTCCTATGGTTGTGGATAACTTCAGCTCTTATTGTCTGTTTCATCTGTCTAGTTTTTCTAAGTTTTGATAGGGGTAGTTATTTTATATCACTTTTTAATGCTGAAGTTGTGGCGTCTATTTGTTGTAGGGCCCCGGCCGGACCCATTTTATTATGTCATTATAGAGGAGGTTCTACAGGGTTGCCCCGAAGATCTTTCAGCTTTTCACCTATCCCATACAACAGATAAGACTCTTCATAAGAATAGCTCGTAGTGGGAACATCCTCTTCCTGCCTTTTCATTTTAAGCTCCACCCTCTTTTCCCTATGAATAAGTCTCTGACTGCCTATTGTCAGTGGAGAATTTGAGGGAACCACCAAGTTAGCTGCAGAAATCATTGTTAGAATTTAGATAAAGTGGATATAAGTTCTTGACTACAGAAGGCACTTACTATATTGGCGGACAACTCCCTCCAAGCATGGGAGTAAGGGAAGATAGTAATCAATGTCTAGCCGCGTGTCCCATATGAACTCGAAAATCTTCTTTTCAATGATTGACAAGTTGTAGGTTTTGAAATTGTTGTCCGCCCATTCTTGCGAATAAGTATGGCTCGAGCCAAGTTGCCTTCAAACATCATGTAGTGAGTTGACCAGTTATGAACCTTGTTCGGCAGGTTCACAATTTTTGTCCCTCTGCAGTAGAAATAAAAATGCCTCTAAATGTCGTGCAGCCAGACACCATGATAGAATGAATAAGGAATATTTTTCTATCGCAAATATAAAAAAAAGTTGTAGATCACAATATTTGTGTTTGTGGCGAGCTGACCTGGAATGAGCCCACAATGTTAAAAAAATTACGCGAACGACCATATATGTTGGATCCCTAGTTGATTTGGGCTAGGTTCACTGACTTAGGATGTGACCCAACATGTATAGCCAGGGTCAAGTTGTGTCCTAGAGTCTAGGTCAAGTCCTTAAGTTCAACTTCAGAAGGACCAGCTACCATCAAGACCATCAGAGACTTCAGACTTAGAGGATTTCAAGTCTAAGTAAAGTGAGTTCGACGTTCGTCGAACTCAGCTCGACGAAAAGAGTTCTGCGTTCAAAGATTGTGAGATAATTCCTAGTGCTAAGCTCGACGATCTGTGTTCTCTGTTCGACGAAGACTCAGTTTCTACATCAAGCCAAAGTCAGGAGAACTTCAAATTTTTCTAAGTCCAGCTTCAAGCTTCGGTCGACGAATTATATTCTGAGCTCGACGAACTTGGACCTCAAGTTGTCAATTTCTCTGTTCGACGAAGTCAGCTTCTCAGGTCGACGAATGTTGTACTCTACTCGACGATTTCTGGACTCAGAGAATTTGTGTCGACACTTAGGGTTTGTGTCGACACCAGACAATTTGTGTCGGAACCAGGATTTCAGTCGACACCAGCTTATGTCGACACCAGAGGATTTGTGTCGACACCAAGATCAATCTGTCGACACCAACTTATGACGACACAGCATTTCAGCAGATGCATAATATTTTGCCTAAGTCCAGAACTTTTCTCAACTCGACGAATTTGATTCTCAGCTCGACGAATGAAGACTGTCTGTTTGACGAATGAAGATTGTCTGGTCGATGAACTCTCTCAAGCTCAGCTCGAAGAACACAAGTGCAGCTCGACGAATTGTGTTCTTCGTTCGACGAATCCAGACTAGGTTTTCTTCAAGTTTCTCGTCCCGTTTCTTGGCGATGAATCCGGGGTTATTAATGTCAGATCTTCTCGGAATGTTACCGTTGGAACGTGCATTGACTATGGATTATTACATGCAGTTTTTCCATGGGACAGTTAGGAAAGTCATTGATTGCTGATTCTTTCCAAGGCCGACTGCAATTACTAATCGACATTCAAAAATTTTGAATGTTCCTCGGTCAGACAGAGACATACTCAGAGAGAAAAACAATCAAGAGGAATAGAATCACAGTACAACAAGCAATACACACAATCCAACAGACACTCTGAGGTTGCAGAGAAGAACAATCATTCTCAAATCAAAAGTTCTTGACTACAATCAGCCTTGACAAGAGAACATTTTCAAGAAGAAGAAGAAGAACAATCAAAATTCAATCAAGAGTCTTCTTCTCTCTATTCTTAGGACAACTTCAAAGGTCAACAAAACTTTATCTGTCAAAAGAAGTTCCTGAAGTATTTCTGGTCCAGGCATTCTAGGTCATTGAAGAGCTATCACCCTGAAGCAGTGCTCCAGCTTTCCTGACCAATTCAAGATCTCAGGGGGAACAAGATCTGCTTCAATCAATCCACAAGTCTTCTCTCTAATTATTGACAGATAAGACACTATCACCTTCTTTCCAATTCCTGTACAGGGTTTTAAATCCCTTCAAAATTATTCTGGTTGCAAGTCTCCTTCCAAAAGACTTGAGGTTTGGTTTTTGAGTACCTGAACAAAAGCTCATTGGTGTCAGGAACCTGATCAAAAACCTGAGTGGATTCCTACCAGGGTGGTAGAAGAGTGGATGTACCCAGGTTGGGGAACCAGTATAAAATTCTTATGTCGTCTGGTTTCTCTTTTCTTTTGTTTTCTGGCTGTGCTCTGTGATTGCTCTGTGTGTACATAAGTGTTGTGCTTACTTTATTTTATTTGCTTCCTTGTTCACTTAGTTATACAACAAAAGTTGTAAAAAAAATTTAGTGAGCACCATACTCTATTCACCCCCCCCCCCCTCTAGAGTATATCAGATCTAACCTGCACTTTCAATTGGTATCTGGTGGGCCAAAACCCGAACAGGCAAGTGTACCTATCGAATCGTAGTACCAAGGTCGTATTTAAACACGGGGCTGTCAATTACTTCTACTCACGCTCTAACTATTATCCTACCGGAAAACTAATGGGATTTGAGAATTTTTTAGAATAAAACAAAAGACAACTTGCGAGACAAAAAACTTATAATAAAAAGCTAGCATTCGATCAATGATTCACCATGAAATTAGACGAGAGAGATAAATATAAAGATAGTTTTAATTTTGCAAATCATACTCGACCGTGACGGATCCGAAAATAAGACAAAATCTCGCTAGAGCATTAGGTCTCCTAACTTATAGACTCTTCGATCGAAATCTCTTTACAAAATAAAGAAGCCTAAAGTTGCATTATCGAGGTGATCCGCACTATTGGATTTGACTCCAATCCGGAGGATTTACGTCGTCCTATCTCTAGGATTGCGTTCAACTCCTTCCTTTTTTGAGTGATCTTTCACATTCATGAGCCTCTCGGCTACTCAAATATGAGATCCCAAGCCTACTACCGTATACCGAAAATACGGAGTCGACAAAAAAAAATAAATCAAAGAAGGATCGAGCATGAAATAACAAAAATAAAACTAAGAAAGAAAATAAACTCTCATCTCACTTCATGGATCCTCACGATCGAATGCTATAGGAAATTAGCTACGCTTAATTGAAAGGGAAGACAAAACAAAATAAGAGAGAAACATTTTCATTACTTGCAAACAAAGAGAGTACACAAAATATTAAAAAGACAAGACTATGTTAGGAAGAAAAACTTGCAAAAATGGAAAATAAAACTAATACAATAGTGAAACTAAAAACAACTCACAAGCACTCTCCACTCTCCACTCAACACTCACATTCAACTTGAAACTTTACTTCTCAAAATTTTCTCTCTTTGGCTTGAGGGATGAGGTTGCTTTTATAGGAGATGGAGAAGGATCTAGAATGAAATGGAGAGGAGGAGGCCAAGGGGGGTGGCCGGCCATGTAAGGAGAGAAGTGCATGCATGGCATTAAATGAGGTGGAGAGAATTCATGCATGATATTTAATTAGGTGGAGAGAAAGAGGTGGGTTCAATGCATGGACTTTAAGGGAATGATTTGGAAAATATAAAATAGAAAAGGGGAATGAATAAGAAATAAAGAAAGAGAGAGAGAGAGAGGGTTGAATGTAGAATAATAAAAACAAGAAATAAAAGAGGAGGAAAGAGTGTGGCCGGCCATGTAGAGGGATTCATGCATTTGGAAATTAATGAGGAGGGGAGAGAGAGGGCATGAGGTGGCCGGCCATGCATGGGCATTAAATGGACCAAACAATGGAGAGAGTGGGCTGCACTTGAAGGGGACGGGCTGCTCCAATGTGGGTTGCATCTTGAAGTTGGGAAGAGGTCGGCCATGTAATTTGTGGGCTGCTCCAATGAAGAGGGCTGCATGGATGTTGAAGTGGTTGGGCTGCATCATGTAGGCTGCATGGTTGTTGACGGGCTGCTTAAGTTTCACTTGAAGGAGAAGCTTGGGCTGCATGGTTGCATTTACGTACAAGGGCTGCTCCATGTTGCATGCATTTGGGCCATGATCCTACAAAAAAAAAAGACAATACAATCATGGATTAGTCTACATAAAATAACAAAGTTAAAACAAGATTTTAAAACACAATAATAATAAAAACATTACAACATTAAAATTAAAACATTAAGACATATCATTAACTATAATTATTATACATAACATAACATAATATATAATAACATAATACATATAATAAGACTATATAGATTTTTATATCAAAACTCTAGGAATTAAAATATTGTAAAGAGACATTAAAACATGAAATAACAATCATAAAATATAAATAAAATTAGGCATTTTGAATACTAAATTACCCCCAAAAAGGATGACTAAAACTAGTCATCAAATTCCCCCATGCTTAGACATTTGCTTGCCCTCAAGCAAATAGAAATAAAAACTAGGGAGGAGCAAAAAGAAAACAAAAGATATATATTTTTAAGTTCCATAGTTAAGAAAAACAAAACATGAAAAATTAAACTATCATAATATTCATATTATCAACTAGTGGGGTGAGAAGTGCACAATAGAAAATTTGAAAATGGAACCCTAAAAATATCATTAAAACATAAGAAAAGTCTACTAATTTCTAAATCTTAAAACAAGGCATCCAAAATAAACGAAAATAAGGAAAACAAAAGTAGAGGTTCTAAATAAACGGCGCATTAACAAACTACTCGGTTGCTAGATAAACATTAACCCTAAAACACTCCAAGATAACCTCCAAAGAAATCCATCAATGATGGTGGCCATAGGCTTGTACGCTCACACTTTCTCCACTACGCGAATTTACGTTCTAAGATTAATAGGACTTCTACTAGGCATTAAAACTTGGCTTAGGTAAATGATTAGGAAGTGTAATCAAAGATAAACATGAAGGTTTTTGCACTAAACCAAGGTGAGCTCAAAAATAAACAAAGCATAAAAAAATGAGGAATAACGAGTATGTCATTTCTCCAATATGAAACTACAAAAACAAGGCCATGAAAATTTTTCTTTTATAAACTTGGCCAAACATAAACTTTTTACATTCATTTTTTTTTATTTTGTAATGACGTATATTTTTTTCCTTTCTCAATTTTTTTTTCTTTTGAATAGCTTTTGATAAGAAAGCTCCAAAAATTAGCTTGAGAATTTCCTATTCATTTCAAAAATATTACCTTTCCCACAAAAAATAATTTTTAAGCTCAAATTTATAGTGCAAAAATAGGAAAGATTTTTGGCTTTGGTGAATATAATGAAATGAAAGGTGGAGCTAAAACAAGGAAAAAAAGGAAAATGCCCAAAATTGTTTTGCAAGGGTTTTGTTTTTGGTGGGCAAGAAAAGCTCAAACTATTCAAATGGTGGCCTAAATCATTTCTAAAGAACGTAAAAATGGCACAAATGCTACGAGAGTAGCTTGGTACAAGTTCTAGACACCAAGAAAGACTACCTCGCAAGTGAAAAAGAACTAATGATACCTAGCAACCATTCGTAAGCAACTAAACGAATAAAAAGACATGACTACACGTTGCTAGCTTATAACGTAAAAACCGGATGCCTATATTTAAGAAAAAGAAACTAGTAGAACTAAATTATGCTAAAATGATAAGTTTAGAAAACATTTTCAAAGGAATCTATATAGAACTACAAAAACCGCACGGGCCTACACTTCACTAGAAGAAACATGAAAATAATGATGGAAATAATTTTAGATTTTGTTTTTCAAATCGATTTAAGCACAATTTTTTTTGTTTATTCTTGTTTTTCTAAATTTTTTTTGGTTTTATATTTTATAATTTTTTTGGATTTTGATGACATAACATAAAATACTATACTAATATAAAACATAATATTATTTTTTCTTTTTTTGAAAGAAGAAAAATAGAAAGGAAAGACCAAAAGAAACTAGACCCCCCCATGCTTAAATTCTTCATTGCCCTCAATGAAGAAAACATAAAGAAAAAGAGAAGGGGACTGAGAAGATGAGAAAAAGAAAAATGCAGGAAAAATAAATAAATAAGAACAGGACTTCCCCGGGTTCGTGAGATGAAGGCGGATGTCGCTACCCCATGCTAGCTTTTTAGAGTACTTGATCGTCAGCAGGTATGACTTGATCCATCTGATATCAGCAGCGGCGGAGCGGCGACCACGATCATGGACATGATTGGCCTCCGGTAGAAAGAGCAAAATAAAAGAAAAATAGATAGAGTCCATGGGCAGATGCCCAATAATTTTTTTTTATTACAACAGTCCAAATAAAAGAGTTTCATAAAAAATAGTAGTCCAAAAATAAAAATGTCCATCAGAAAATAATAAACTAAGAATCAAAAAGAAGATTCTCCTTTGCAGGAGTCACAGAATCAATAGAGAAATAGAGTTTTAGTCTATGGCCATTAACTTTAAAATCACCCTTATCGGGGTGCGAAAGCAACACAGTTCCATCAGAATAAACTTCCTTGACCGTAAACAGTCTAGTCCATCGAGATTTAATGTGTTCGAAGAAAATACGTAAGCGTGAATTAAAAAGAAGAACATGATCGCCAGGTTTAAAATTTTTATGTTGGCCCAAGTTCTTATCGTGATCGACTTTCGTTTCAGGGTCGGGTGATTTTGCATATGAATTTTTCAGATTTTTGTCTTCTTCAAAAATGAGATTTTCAAGAGTCTTTTGTTTAAAAACAGTTTCATTTTCAAAATTTATTTGCATGGGCATAACCGTATTTTTAAAAACAATTGGAGAAAGTTCAGCAGAAGAAGATGAAAATCATTTGGAGAAATATAGGAGTCTTCTTTTAATTCATCAAGAAAAAAACAAGTGTCATCATTTTGCAAAGAATTTCCCATAGATTGATTAATATCAAAAGTAACCTCTTCATCTCCCACACGCAGAGAAAGTCTTCTGTCACTCACATTTATGATTGCTCGAGCGGTGGCTAGGAAGGGACGACCAAGGATAAGAGGGACCTCGACGTCCTCTTCAATATCGAGAATGACAAAATCCACCGGGAAGATGAATTTGTCGACCTTCACTAGCACATCCTCAACGATACCTAACGGATACTTAATCGATCGATCAGCCAATTGAGTATTCATACGCGTAGGGCTGAGAGTGCCCAATCCTAGCTTTTTAAACAATGAAAAAGGGATCAAGTTGATGCTCGCACCTAGATCCGCTAGCGCATGTTTAATAAAAAGATCACCAAAAACGCAAGGAATTGAAAAACTACCTGGATAGTGTATTTGTTTACGCAAGTTAGAGTTTTTAACGACCGCCGAGCACTCTTCATTTAACGTTACGTGAGAAAGATTTTCCAATTTCTTTTTATTCGTTAACAGGTCCTTAAGATATTTGGCGTATTTTGGCATTTGGCTTATTGCTTCATGAAATGACAAATTTATATGAATTTGTTTAAACATTTCAAGAAAACATGAATATTGATTATCTAATTTTTCTTTCCTAAGTCGAGCCGGATAAGGAGGTGGCGGAAATTCCTTTATAATTGTCGGAGCATCATTTTGAAACTCGTTAACTTCTTTTTCAAAAATAAGCTTTTCTTTTTCAAAATTAGATTTGTCTTTTTCTTTTTCAAAAATTTTATCATTCGATTCCGTAACGATAATATTTTCAGTAGTAGGAGAGGCAATCAACTCTAGCTCTTCCCTTGTGGTGGGCTCGTTAATAACTTTACCGCTCCGAAGGGAAATCGCATTCACGTGTTCCCTTGGGTTAGGTTCAGTGTTTGAGGGAAGAGCCCCGGGTGGCCTCTCGGAGATGACCTTGGCAAGTTGCCCGACCTGGTTCTCTAAATTTTTCACGGAGCCAGTTAGACTTCTAATGGTAGCATCATTCGAGCTTATATATTTAGAAAGTATTTCCTCCAAAGATGGAGTTTTTTGAAAATTTTGGTTTTGATATTGTGGTGGTGGTGGTGGTACGAAATCGTGTGGTGGGCGTGCAGCATTAGCATGGTTACTCCAAGAAAAATTAGGATGGTTACGCCATCCAGGATTGTAAGAGTTCGAAGAAGAATTAAAACCAGGAGGTGCAGAAAAATTAGAAAAAGCAGAAAAATTGTTGGAAGAATTATTTTGAGCAGGCCTGGGTATGTTCCCCAGATAATCCACCTGCTCGGCAGCAGCATCATTCACATTTTCATATACCTTAGCGGCGGAGGAAGCAGTCATCTCCGAAATCTTCTTGTTCAACATTTCCACTTGCAATGCCAGTTGCGAAACCGAGTCCACTTCATAGATACCTGCAGGTTTAGATGGGCGAGTCCTAGACGAATTCCATTGATAAGTGTTCATCGCCATGTCCTCGATAAGCTCAAGAGCGGCTTCCGGGGTTTTGCGGTCCAAGGAACCAGCGGAAGCGGCATCTATCATTTGCTTAGTTTCTTGATTTAGCCCATTGTAAAATGTCTGAACCTGTAACCATACAGGCAGAGCATGGTGAGGGCATCTTCTCAAAAGTTCTTTGAACCTCTCCCAAGTGTCATAGAGGGTCTTAGAAGCAATTTGAGAATAAGAAGTTATATCATTTCTTAACTTAGCAGTTTTAGCGGGAGGGAAATATCTAGCAAGAAATTTATCAACTAAAATGTTCCAAGTAGTGATTGATCCTCTTGGAAGAGAACTCAACCACTGTTTGGCTTTAGTTCTTAAGGAGAAGTGGAAGAGTCTAAGCATTATAACATCATCTGAGATACCATTTATTTTGAAGGTGTCACAGATTTCAAGAAAATTAGCAATATGTAAGTTCGGATCTTCATCTTGTAATCCGTCGAACTGTACATATTGCTGCACCATTTGAATGATGTTAGGCTTAAGCTCGAAGTTATTATTCGCAATCGCAGGTCGAACAATACTTGTCTCTGTGCCCTCCAGATTGGGTCGAGCATAATCAGACATGGTCCTTTGTTGAGCCATTTCTGGGTTAGGGTCTCCCATTTCAGAAAAATTACAATCCCCAAAGGAATCCTCAACCACTGTTTGAGAAGTGGAAGCCCCGAATCGTAGTTGTCTCCGAAAGGAGCGTTCGATTTCCGGGTGCAAATCAACAAGTAGCGACGGATTCGCTCGGGTCATGCACTAGCAAAGAAAACGAGGGAAGATGAAAATGAAAACTTGGAAAAGAAAGAAAAAGAGGAAAAGAAAGGAAATTGTTTTTTTGTTTTTTTCTTTTTGAAAAAAAAGATTTTTTTTAGACGGCTTGGCCCTCGAACTTCCCGAGGACTACCCAGTGAAGGGTTCGCCCGGTACTAGGTAAAATGGTGGCGCTTAAAGCCCCTTACCCTTTTCGAGAGATTTTAGGTGGGGTAGAAATAAGGTGAAGTGGGTTGATTATAGATATTTAAATATATAAATTATAATTTTTTTTTTATTTTTTTGTAGAAGTAATAGCGCAAGCGTTTTCAAAATATTGACGAAGAAAAATCCCCGGCAACGACGCCAAAAACTTGGTGGGCCAAAACCCGAACAGGCAAGCGTACATGTCGAATCGTAGTACCAAGGTCGTATTTAAACACGGGGCTGTCAATTACTTCTACTCACGCTCTAACTATTATCCTGCCGGAAAACTAATGGGATTTGAGAAATTTTTAGAATAAAACAAAAGACAACTTCCGAGACGAAAAACTTATAATAAAAAGCTAGCATTCGATCAATGATTCACCATGAAATTAGATGAGAGAGATAAAAATAAAGATAGTTTTAATTTTGCAAATCATACTCGACCGTGACGGATCCGAAAATAAGACAAAATCTCGCTAGAGCATTAGGTCTCCTAACTTATAGACTCTTCGATCGAAATCTCTTTACAAACCAAAGAAGCCTAAAGTTGCATTATCGAGGTGATCCGCACTATTGGATTTGACTCCAATCCGGAGGATTTACGTCGTCCTATCTCTAGGATTGCGTTCAACTCCTTCCTTCTTTGAGTGATCTTTCACATTCATGAGCCTCTCGGCTACTCAAATATGAGATCCCAAGCCTACTACCGTATACCGGAAATACGGAGTCGATAAAAAAAAATAAATCAAAGAAGGATCGAGCATGAAATAACAAAAATAAAACTAAGAAAGAAAATAAACTCTCATCTCACTTCATGGATCCTCACGATCGAATGCTATAGGAAATTAGCTACGCATAATTGAAAGGGAAGACAAAACAAAATAAGAGAGAAATATTTTCATTACTTGCAAACAAAGAGAGTACACAAAATATTAAAAAGACAAGACTATGTTAGGAAGAAAAACTTGCAAAAATGGAAAATAAAACTAATACAATAGTGAAACTAAAAACAACTCACAAGCACTCTCCACTCTCCACTCAACACTCACATTCAACTTGAAATTTTACTTCTCAAAATTTTCTCTCTTTGGCTTGAGGGATGGGGTGGCTTTTATAGGAGATGGAGAAGGATCTAGAATGAAATGAAGAGGAGGAGGCCAAGGGGGGTGGCCGGCCATGTAAGGAGAGAAGTGCATGCATGGCATTAAATGAGGTGGAGAGAATTCATGCATGATATTTAATTAGTTGGAGAGAAAGAGGTGGGTTCAATGCATGGACTTTAAGGGAATGATTTGGAAAATATAAAATAGAAAAGGGGAATGAATAAGAAATAAAGAAAGAGAGAGAGAGAGAGAGAGAGGGGTTGAATGTAGAATAATAAAAACAAGAAATAAAAGAGGAGGAAAGAGTGTGGCCGGACATGTAGAGGGATTCATGCATTTGGAAATTAATGAGGAGGGGAGAGAGAGGGCATGAGGTGGCCGGCCATGCATGGGCCTTAAATGGACCAAACAATGGAGAGAGTGGGCTGCACTTGAAGGGGACGGGCTGCTCCAATGTGGGTTGCATCTTGAAGTTGGGAAGAGCCCGGCCATGCGATTTGTGGGCTGCTCCAATGAAGAGGGCTGCATGGATGTTGAAGTGGTTGGGCTGCATCATGTAGGCTGCATGGTTATTGACGGGCTGCTTGGGTTTCACTTGAAGGAGAAGCTTGGGCTGCATGGTTGCATTTACGTACAAGGGCTGCTCCATGTTGCATGCATTTGGGCCATGATCCTACAAAAAAAAGACAATGCAATCATGGATTAGTCTACATAAAATAACAAAGTTAAAACAAGATTTTAAAACACAATAATAATAAAAACATTACAACATTAAAATTAAAACATTAAGACATATCATTAACTATAATTATTATACATAACATAACATAATATATAATAAAATAATACATATAATAAGACTATATAGATTTTTATATCAAAACTCTAATAACACTAGGAATTAAAATATTGTAAAGAGACATTAAAACATGAAATAACAATCATAAAATATAAATAAAATTAGGCATTTTGAATACTAAATTACCCCCAAAAAGGATGACTAAAACTAGTCATCAGTATTTGAGGGAGGTTGGTTAAAATACCATACCTTATTGGTTCCACAGGCTAACACCTGAACCCAAAGATCCCTCTAGTTAGATCTGTTTGTTTTGTTTGTGTTATTAGATTTATTTCTTCACAGACATGGCCCAAAACAAAGACTATGCAGGCATCAGACCTCCAGTGTGCAATCTTAACAAGTTTGTCATCTGGAAGGCAAGAATCAGGTTATACATGAACTCTATTGATGAGGATATTTTTTCTGTTATCTTGACAGGTGTACCTCAAGCACCTGCAGCTTCTACCAGAACTTCAACCAACATGACTGCAGTGCCTTCTCCAGAGAACAATGATGCCTACAAGAAAGCCAAGATGGCTGATGCTAAGGTAATGAATATCTTAGCCCAGACTATGTCAGATGACATATTCCAGAAGGTGGCTGAGTGCACCTCAGCTAAAGCCATTTGGGACTCCCTTAACCAAATGGTAGCTGGCTCTGCAGATGAAAGAAAGGACAGAAGATCCAATCTCATATCCCTGTTTGAGAACTTTAAAAAGGATGAGACTGAATTAGTGGCAGAAATGTACAACAAACTGAGCACCATCATCAATGAGCTCAAAACATTGGACAAGGACATCACCTTGAAAGAGGTGAATGATAAGATTCTGATGTGTTTCCCTAGCTCTTGGGATTCCAGAATCTGGCCAATCAAAGAAGCCAGGAGCCTCAGTGAGATCTCAACTGAGTCTCTCTTAGGCAAATTGAAATCCTATGATCTGCTGATCAAATCAAGAGAAGCAGCAGAACAGAAGACAACAACTCCAATTAGAAAGGAGCACAGCATAGCCTTCAAAGCATCAGAAGAAAGTGAGACATCAACCTCAAATGAAGAGCTCATGAGCCTCTTTGCCAAAAAGTTCTACAATATGGCAAGGAAGGAATTCAGAAGGAAATCATCCAGACAGGATGATAAGCCCAAGTTTGATAAGACACCAACCAAGGAGGTGGTGTGCTTTGGGTGCAGAAAGCTTGGACACTACATTTCAGAGTGTCCAAAAAATCAAAAGAAGGACAAGAACAAAGAAAGAGACTCCAGAAGAAAGCACAGCAGCAGACCCTCTTCCAGCAAATATAATAAGAAAGACAAGAGCTTTGTTGCTGAGACTTGGAGTGACACTGAAGAAGAAACATCTTCCTCCAGATCAAGTGAAGAAGAGGAAGAAGCTAGATCCAAGGAGGTGTTCCTCATGGAAATTGATGCCTCTAGGAGCAATTCTGGATCAGAAGAAGGTTCTGAAGATGAAGCTGCCTCAGACTCAGAGGCAGATCAGGTTATCTCTGGTTTTGACTTTAGTTCTGAGTTATTTAAAACTGAATTCAAAAAAATGTGCTTAGACTTAATCAACTCAGAAAAAGAAATAAAAACTCTTAGAGAGAGGTTAGGAAGTCTAGAATCAGTTAATTCAAAAAACATTAAGCTAATAGACAAATTAACCCTAGCAAATGAACAAATAATTAAATTAAAATCTGAATTATGTGAGGCCAAACAACTTGAGCAATCTCTTAATGGTAGAAGCCTCAAGCTGATGGACATCACAAGCACAGTGAATGCCAGATTAAATGGCAAGCTAGGCTTGGGTGCTTCATCAAGTTTACCCCCCATAATAAAGAAAAACATTCTTACAACACCAATTAAATTTATTTCTGCAAAAGGAAAAGAAAAGATTACGAACAAACCATTGTCTGAAAACAATCCTAAACCTATAGACAAGAGAAACAAAAATCTGAAAATAGCAAATAAAAACAAAGTTCAGTAGCATTCATCGAACTCAGATCGACGAAATGTGGCCAGTTTGTCGAACCCAGATCAACGAACGCTGAACGTAACCTTCAAATATAATAATTCGTCTAACTGCGATCGACGAACTGTGTATGGTTCGTCGAGCAGAGGTCGACGAACATGGGGTGTAGATAATGACTATTGTCATTCTCTGAGCAGAGATCGACGATCTCAGCCCTATTCGTCGAACTCTAGTCGACGAACTTACCACAATTCGTCGAACCCAGAAAGACGAAACTCAAATCATTTCTCTTACAGAAATCTTAAGCCAACTAATAAGATATTTAATCCAGTAGCTGATTGGGTAATTCCACCTAGGAGATATCACCCCTTAGGGTATAAATCACAACCTGCTTTATCAGTTATATCTAGTTTTTCATTCCAACCAAATCAAGGACCCAAGGTAACCTGGGTCAAGAACTATTGAGTTTTGCTTTTCTTTGCAGGTACAAGTGAAGAGCTGTCCAAGGGTGAGTCAGACCTGGTACTTGGACAGTGGTTGCTCCAAACACATGACAGGCAGCAAGGGCAATTTATCCAACTACAAACCCAAGCTAGGACCAAAGGTGATTTTTGGAGATTCCAACAGTGGTCAATCAAAAGGATATGGGACAGTGAAGATTGAAGCAGTGACCTTCAGGAAATTAACTTATGTAGGAGGACTAAAACATAACCTTATATCCATAAGTCAATTATGTGATGAAGGTTATCAAGTACATTTTAACTCTACTTCCTGTTCTATTATTGATAATAAAAATAAAACTGTTTTAATTGCACTTAGACAAGGTAATATATATTTAGTAGATTTTATCTCTGCCACAACTGATATCTGCTTACTGAATGTTACTAGTAATCAAAATGAGTTATGGCATAAAAGATTAGGACATGTAAACCTTAAGAATATATCTAGGCTATCTAAAGATAACCTTATTAGAGGCTTACCTTCTGGCCCCTACATGAAGGAAAGCTTATGCAGGGCCTGTCAATTAGGCAAGCAAACTAAAACTAGTTTTAAATCCATTAATAAAAGTGATTCACCTAGGATATTGCACTTGCTTCTTGTGGATCTATTTGGACCCATTGCAGTACAAAGCCTAGGAGGGAAGTCTTATACTTTAGTGATTGTTGATGACTTCTCTAGATTCAATTGGGTAGCCTTTCTGAGAGCTAAGTCAGATACATTCAAAGTCCTTACAGATTTTCTCAGGACCATACAGATTGAGTTCTCTACTCATGTTGCATTAATCAGAAGTGATCATGACACAGAGTTTGAGTCTCTTCTTATGCATGAGTTCTGTAAGAAGGAGGGTATCAGGCAGTGCTTCTCAGCTCCTAAAACTCCCCAACAAAATGGGGTTGCTGAAAGGAAAAATAGGACACTCATTGAATCTGCAGGCACATTATTGGCAGATGCTTACATGCCTCTATCCTTTTGGGCAGAAGCTGTGAACACTGCTAATTATCTCCTGAATAGAATCGTTATACATAAACTGAAGAACAAGACCCCCTATGAATTACTTAAATTGAAGAAACCTAAAATCACATATTTTAAAGTTTTGGTTGCATTTGTTACATTCACACAAATAATAAGAGATACATTAGAAAGTTTGAGGCCAAGGATGAAGAAGGGATTTTTCTAGGATATTTCCAAGTAAGCAAGGCCTATATGGTGTTCAATAAATCAACTCTTAAATTTGAAGAATCTATTCATGTGTCTTTTGATGAGGCTAACATGTCATATAAGGAGAAACAGATTTCTACCATAAGCTCTTTGCAGGTTCCAACACTGTATGAGTTTATGGATGGACTGAACCTTACCCAAGAGGTATCAAACCATCCTACTCCACAGTTTGCTAAATATAGTGAATAGGAAAGTCAAGAGGAAGTTGCTGAACTTCCCTCAATAGCTAGTATCATTCCCCAAGAGGAATTAAACACTGAAGTTGTTGTCCAACCAACTCCACCAACTGATCTTGTCACACTTAGAGATCACCCCAGATCTCAAGTGATTGGAGACATTTCAGCAGGTGTACAGACAAGGCATCAACTTAACCAAGACTTGATGCATGCCTGTTTTATTTCTCAAATTGAACCTCTCACAATTCATGAGGTAGAGCAAGATCCCCACTGGATCATTGCAATGTAAGAGGAACTAAATCAGTTTGAGAGATGTAGTGTTTGGGATTTGGTTCCAAGACCCCATAACTACCCAGTTATTGGAACCAAATGGGTCTACAGGAACAAGTTGGATGCTTAAGGCAACATAGTGAGGAACAAGGCTAGGCTTGTTGCTCAAGGCTACAAATAAGAGGAAGGAATAGAATATGACCAAACCTTTTCCCATGTTGCAAGGTTAGAGGCCATTTGGATATTCCTTGCCTATGCAGCTCACAAGAGATTCAAGGTCTACTAAATGGATGTCAAGAGTGCATTTCTAAATGGAGTTCTTCAAGAAGAGGTTTATGTAGAACAACCTCCAGGTTTTATATCTCCAACTCAACCCTCTTTTGTTTTTAAATTGCATAAAGCTCTCTATGGTTTAAAGCAAGCTCCAAGAGCTTGGTATGAGACTCTAGCAAGATTTATTTTAGAGCATAAATTTACAAGAGGAACCATAGATAAAACACTTTTCACTAGACATCATAAGGACCAAATATTGTTAGTACAAATATATGTGGATGACATTATTTTTGGGTCTACTGATCCCAAATTGTGCAAGAGATTTGCTGACCTCATGCATTCTAAATTTGAGATGAGTAGCATGGGTTGGCTTTCCTACTTCCTTGGTCTCCAAGTGAAGCAGCTCCTAGATGGTATCTTCCTCTCCCAAGCTAAGTATGCTAAAGAGCTTATCAAAAAGTTTGGGATGGGTGATGCTTCAGGGATGAAAACCCCTATGGCTACAAATGTTGTTGTGGATTTTGATGCAGCAGGGAAACCTATGGATCAGAATAATTATAGGGCAATTGTTGGATCCTTATTATACCTAACAGCTAGCAGACCTGATATAATGTTTGTCACATATCTTTGTGCTATGTTCCAAGTGAACCCTAAAGAATCTCACCTTATTTTCCTAAAAAGAATTTTGAGATATATAAAGAGTTGCCCTAGTCTAGGACTCTGGTATCCTTTAAAGTCAGAGTTTGAGTTAACTGGATGCTCGGATGCAGACTATGCTGGATGTAGAGTGGATAGGAAAAGTACCTCTAGAACTTGCCAGTTCCTTGGTATGAGACTTGTCTCCTAGTTTTGTAAAAAGCAGACATCTGTGTCTACATCAACTATAGAAGCATAATACATGGCTGCTGGCAGCTACTGTTCACAGATGTTATGGATACAAAATCAACTCTTAAACTATGGTGTCAACTTAAATAATTCAATACTATTTTGTGATAATACTAGTGCTATTGCTATAGCACAGAATCTATTTCACCATTCTAGGACTAAATATATTGAAATAAGACATCATTTCATTAGAGATAATGTAAACAACAAGAAAACTAACTTGATCCATATTCCTACTGATTTACAGAGAGCAGACATTTTCACCAAGCCCTTGGATGAGAAAACCCATCTGTTCTTCATAAATCAACTGGAATGATTAATGGAGAAGAGTTAAATTATTTTCTGTCTACATTCGACGAATTTTCCAGAGTTTGTCGAATGGAGTTCGACGAATTAGGGAAAGTTTGAGAGATTCTCGTTGAACGGAGATCGACGAATTTTCTGTGTGGAAACAATTTTTGTCGACCGGCGATCGACGAACTTTGCTTCAGAAGACTCTTCGTCGAACGGAGTTCGGCGAACGGTTTTCGATTCTTCTGGATGAGATCGACGAATTATTTATCTCTAATTTATTTCGTCGAGCTCAGTTCGAAGAATTTTTCTCTTTTTGTTGAACGGAGTTTGTCGATTCATATTCTGAAAATCTTATATCTAGGTTTTCTTCGACCTCCATCCCGCACTTTCAGTTCTTTTGCTCTTGATCATCGTTTTTCTCTGTGTTTCTTGCAGGTTCATCAATGGCGATTCCAGCAGGAGCCCTAGCAGCAATGAAGTTTGATACTGGATTTGACATGGATTTTGAGTCCTTCCAGCATTCTGACCCCATCTTTCTATATATCTTGGAATTACTGGAAGAACTCAATCTCAAAGATTTCATGACAAGAAGGATCAAACTACATGGAACGGAAATTTGAGAATGGGTTTATACATCTACAGTTTCTGAAGAAGATGTTCTGACAGGCAATATCGGGACTACTGCTGTTTCCCTCTCTCTCGTAATTCTTTCTGAGATATTTGGACTAGTAAATGGAGAAGATAACATGAAAATGGATTCTGAGGAATACAATGATATGTTGAAGCTAATGGGTTTTTCTGGTAACAACCCTAATAAGTTGTTGAAGAACCAACTGTCCGCCGCCTACCAATTTCTGGCAGACATTGTAGGGAAAGTGCTGATGGCCAAGCACTATGATCATGACTATATTACCCGCCATCAATTTTTAATAATGTGTGCAGTGGTGAACAAGCGTTCTGTAAATTGGAGTAAAGTTTTCTTTGAGTTGATTAAGACGAAGAATAGCAAGAAAGAGGTCTGCTTCGGCAGAATTTTGGGAATCTTCCTCCAGGAGAAGGCTGCTTAATGTATGGTCTCCCCGACCATCTTCATAAATGCCAGCAAGCGCCTCACATGCGCACTGTTTGGCAGGTGGGAGAGGACTATCTCCAAACCCTCCAAGGGTTCCTCCTCTTCCATCCAAACTTTTGAGAGCACAAGGGCTGTGAAGGCCGCTCCCCTCCCTACTGAAGAGATCCATCCCTCTCAATCCTCTCTTCCTGCTCTTCCAGCCAAACAACTCTCCTCCTCTTCTATTCCTGCTACCACACCTCAATCTCGACCACATACGCATCTGCCTACTCCTCCTCCATCTCCACCACTTGACATTACCAACATTCCAACACCTCCAGATTCCCCTCAGGACATTCTTATTCCTACACCTCCTCAGTCTCCTCTTCCACCACATTTGTCATCTATTCTATCTTTCAACATACCCACGGACACAAACTTGCCAGATGTTCTTCCTCCTCTATCCCCTCCATCTGTTCCCCTTCCTTCATCCACTTCTCTACTTTCAACCACTATCTCTCCTTCATTGGAAACCCCCTCTGTATCCACCATCATATCCTTGCTCACTCCCCTCATCAATTCTTTAATCCAAGAGGACATTATACCTCTTGTGACCTCCATCAATTATTTATCTGCCCAGATCCCTTCCCTATTTGCTGTCCCCTCTTCATCTAAGGGCCTGGCTCCAGGTATTCCTGATCCCAGGTAGGGGGAGATGCTCAGTGATGATGTTGCAGCAGATGTAGATACAACAGCAGCAGCAGTCACAGCAGAAGTTCCCTCTCCAGCAGATGCAGATTCTGATACAGATGCAGCAATTTTGCAAGATTTTGAAATGATTGAGTTGATTCAATTTATGGACACTGACATTGATTTGGATGAGCTAGTGCAACAAATAACATCTGTTGGTGATTTCTATTTAAATCCCACAGTGAATTTATCTGTTTTGTTGATTAATTTTGATACTGCACATAAGCAATTCTTTCCAGCAGATTTTTCTAAGCCAAGTTTGGCTATTGTACCTTATACCTCTCTAGCTAGTCCAGCAGTTACTAAGCAACTCTGTGACAATTTTGCTCTCTCAGCTTCAGCCTCCATCTCAGCTTCAAGCCCATAGGTCATTCCAGAAGATACTTCAGTGCCAGTTTCAGTACCAGACTTTGTTATGGATGACTCTCCCATGCCAAATTTGGATTAGCTTATTCAGGCTGACATTGAAGAAGAAAATAGGACAGCAGCTGAAAGCTCTGTCCCTATTATTTCTGTTTCCTGTGCAGCTCCCTCCTCTCATATTATTGATATTCCAGTTCCTGAACCTTCTGCCCCTCCTCCAGAAAAGGCAGATATTTCTGATAAAGCTTTGAAATCTTTGGATGCTCTTTATGACATCCCTCAAATTTCTGACTCTGAAGAAGATGATGATGATGACTCTGATGAAGATGATGCAAGTAAGAAGAAGAGATTGTTGTCAAAGAAGAGAAAGGCTCCTCCTCCTCCAGCTCCTAAGCCAAATCCCACTGCAGACACTCCCTACTATAATCTGCACAATGTTACTCCATACAAAGGGATGCCTGCATGGATATCGTTATCCAAGAACCAACAAAAGGAAAGAAAGAGAAACAGGTGATATTCCCCTCCTCCAGTGCATAGATACAGGAAGGATCCTCCCCCTCCTCCTCCTCCAGCAGCTGGTGCCAGTGGCTCTAGCTCCCAGAGATTTGCCCCAATGCAAACTTATCAGAGACAGTCAGGGAGATATTCTGGAAGAAGCCAGCAGAGGCCATCCTCCTCAGGAAGTCAAAGTCAACAGCATAAGCAGCAGCAGCAACAAAGTTCTGAAATTCAAAAAGCTGAAAGCCCAAAGAGACAGTACTCTCCTCCAACTCCTTTTGAAGATCCTTAAACTGCAAATACAGCAAGAATGGCTAGATATCAGGAATTTATTGAACTATCATTGATCAATGGAGCCAAAGCAAAAGGAAAAGATATTTCTGGATACACAACAATGTCAAAGTATAGAAAAGAAGAGCTGAAAAGGTTTGACAAAGGTAATAAACTATTTAATGTTGATGATTATATGAAACTTCATCCAGAAGCAGTTATCCCTAGAGCAACATCATTGAATATTATTGGGGCAGCTGATATGACTATGACAAGAGCTCAACCACAATATCCTAAGAGAGAAATCGTCTTTAAGAAGCCAGGAGAGCAGACATCTGAAGACAAATCCAAGCAGAAGAAGGCAAAGAAGTAATCTTTTTGTGTTATTTCATTTTCTGTCTGTTTTTTTGTTTTTTAAACCATGCTATCTGTTTAAACAAAGATGTGTATATATATATCTGTTGCATGTGTTATAATTCTCTGCTAGATATATCTCTTTTCTTGCTTTGTTTTTCTGTTTTGAGTCTCTGTTAGTGACCTCACTCAAATAGGGGGAGATTGTTGGATCCCTAGTTGATTTGGGCTAGGTTCACTGACTTAGGATGTGACCCAACATGTATAGCCAGGGTCAAGTTGTGTCCTAGAGTCTAGGTCAAGTCCTTAGGTTTAATTTCAGAAGGACCAGCTACCATCAAGACCATCAGAGACTTCAGACTTAGAGGATTTCAAGTCTAAGTAAAGTGAGTTCGACGTTCGTCGAACTCAGCTCGACGAAAAGAGTTCTGTGCTCGACGATCGTGAGACAATTCCTAGTGCTAAGCTCGATGATCTGTGTTCTCTGTTCGACGAAGACTCGGTTTCTACATCAAGCCAAATTTAGGAGAACTTCAAATTTTTCTAAGTCCAGCTTCAAGCTTCGGTCGACGAATTATATTCTGAGCTCAACGAACTTGGACCTCAAGTTGTCAATTTCTTTGTTCGACGAAGTCAGCTTCTCAGGTCGACGAATGATGTACTCTACTCGACGATTTCTGGACTCAGAGAATTTGTGTCGACACTTAGGGTTTGTGTCGACACCAGACAATTTGTGTCGACACCAGGATTTCAGTCGACACTAGCTTATGTCGACATCAGACGATTTGTGTCGACACCAAGATCAATCTGTCGACACCAACTTATGTCGACACAGCATTTTAGCAGATGCAGAATATTTTGCCTAAGTCCAGAAATTTTCTCAACTCGACGAATTTGATTCTCAGCTCGACGAATGAAGACTATCTGTTTGACGAATGAAAATTGTCTGGTCGACGAACTCTCTCAAGCTCAGCTCGACGAACTCAAGCTCAGCTCGACGAACACAAGTACAGCTCGACGAATTGTGTTCTTCGTTCCACAAATCCAGACTAGGTTTTCTTCAAGTTTCTCGTCCCGTTTCTTGGCGATAAATCTGGGGTTATTAATGCTAGATATTCTCGGAATGTTACCGTTGGAACGCGCATTGACTATGGATTATTATATGCCATTTTTCCATGGGACAGTTAGGAAAGTCATTGATTGCTGATTCTTTCCAAGGCCGACTGTAATTACTGTTCGACATTCAAAAATTTTGAATGTTCCTCAGTCTGACAGAGATATACTCAGAGAGAAAAACAATCAAGAGGAATAGAATCACAGTACAACAAGCAATACACACAATCCGACAGACACTTTGAGGTTACAGAGAAGAACAATCATTCTCAAATCAAAACTTCTTGACTGAAATCAGCCTTGACCAGAGAACATTTTCAAGAAGAAGAAGAAGAACAATCAAAATTCAATCAAGATTCTTCTTCTCTCTATTCTCAGGACAACTTCAAAGGACAACAAAACTTTTTCTGTCAGAAGAAGTTCCTGAAGCATTTCTGGTCCAGGCATTCTAGGTCATTGAAGACCTATCACCCTGAAGCAGTGATCCAGCTTTCCTGACCAATTAAAGATCTCAGGGGGAGCAAGATCTGCTACAATCAATCCACAAGTCTTCTCTCTGATTGTTGACAGAGAAGACACTATCACCTTCTTTCCAATTCCTGTACAGGGTTTTAAATCCCTTCAAAATTGTTGAAGTTGGTGACCGGGCGGTCTGGCGGTCTGTCTTGGCAGGTTGAAGACCGCGCGGTCTGGCGGTTTGTCTCAGCCGGCTTGGAGACCGGGCGGTCTAGCGGTCTACCCTGGCAATCTCTCTTTCTCTCTGGTGGTAGTCGTGCGGTTAGCCCTTCTGTCTAACCGTGCGGCTTGTGCGGTTTGTTTTGTATAGTTTGCTTAGTTTTGTAAATTTTTAGTGTCACATCTCTTATTTGTATTCTCTCATCTCTCCTCCATTCTATATAAGGGAGGGCATACCTTTGTAATAGATATTTTTTTGGATAATAAAACTTTCAATTATTCAAAACTCTGGCTTGTTTTTGGTCGTTTGTTCGCTACTTTAACATGGTATCAGAGGACTCAATTTTCTCCTCCTGATTCTGTGTGCCCTCTCTGACCTCGCGATCTCTCCGCGCGGCTTGCTTCTTCTTCTCGCGGCGTGTCCCCGCGGCTTGTTTCTTCCTCCTGCTTGCGCCCTGTTCGCGCGGCTTCTTCTCTCCTTGTCGTTGCCCTTTGAGTGCGCGACCTCTTTGTTTCCTCTTCTTGCTGCGACCTGTTTGCCTCCC
Organism: Platanthera guangdongensis; assembly: GCA_039583875.1. NCBI lineage: Eukaryota > Viridiplantae > Streptophyta > Magnoliopsida > Asparagales > Orchidaceae > Platanthera > Platanthera guangdongensis. The sequence continues at coordinate 47,141,867 of CM077148.1, read as the reverse complement.
AGCGGACCTTTCTTCTGTTCGCGCGGGATGATTTCTAGCCGCTCGACTTCTTTCCCTCTGCTTACTTCTGCGGCTTGGTCGTGGTTTTTCTGGCCGTTAGTATCTATCATCGTGACCGCTGCAGATCTCTTTCTCTCTAACCGCTGCGTTTTCTCTCTGTTCGCGTGGGATCTTTTGTGTTTCCGCGGCCCCTCTGCCTTTCTTCCTTTATCCGCTCCTGCCTGTTAGTCGTCGCGCCCTCCTGTTAAGTCGCGCGGCTTGTGCTTCCCTCTTCTCCCCCTTATGGCTTTCATATCCTCCTCGAAGCCGTTCGCCTCGGTGGTCACGTCTTCTGGTAGTGCCCACGTTGTTACTCAAGGAAAATGGCTGATCGACACCGGTGCTACAAATCATATGACCGACACTCTCCAGTGTTTTTCTCTCCTAGAAACACATGATCGGTTGCCCCCGGTTATTCTCACTGACGGCTCTTCATCATCAGTTCATGGGACTGGGATAGTTCATGTCACTTCGTCTCTTCACTTGGCGGATACTCTATACGTGCCCAAGTTCCCGTGCAACTTATTATCTGTTACCTCTCTATGCAAGCAATTACAGTGTTCTGTCACATTTACTTCTACTTCTTGCTCTTTTCAGGATCCGGACTCCCAACAGACGATTGCTACTGGGGCTGAGAGTGGCGGCTTATACTTCCTGGACAACATTTCTGCTTTCTCCACCTTCTCCTCCACATCCACAGATATTCTCCAATGGCATCTCCGCCTTGGTCATGCTCCTCCACGTCTTCTTCGTCAAATTCTGCCCCAAATTCCTCCACACAGTCCTCCGCTCAACTGTGAGGCCTGTCAGCTTGGCAAGCATCACCGCTCCTCCTTCCCTCCAAAGCACGTTCGTGGATCTTCCCGTCTATTTGATCTCATCCACTCCGATATTTGGGGTCCTTCACCTAATCTTACCATTGGCTGAGGTAGTTCATATTTTGTCACATTCATTGATGATTTCTCTCGCTGTACGTGGGTGTACCTGTTAAAAGATCGCTCTGAATTATTCTCTGTATGGACGTCCTTCTATCTCATGATCAAAACTCAGTTTAATGTTTCTATCAAAGTTTTTCGATCTGATAATGCCAAAGAGTATATCAGTCATGACTTATCTACATTCTGCATGCAAAATGGGATTATTCATCAAACTAGTTGTGTCTATACTTCACAGCAGAATGGTGTGGCAGAACGCAAAAACCGTCACTTCCTCGATGTCGCTCGCACCTTGATGACCCAGATGCATGTTCCTCGCTCCTATTGGGGCTATGCTATTCTCCTTGCCTGCTACCTTATCAATCGCATTCCCTCCACGGTTCTCCACAGAAAAACCTCATTCTCCATTCTGTATCCAGGCAAGGAGCCGTTTCCTCTCCCTCTCCAAATTTGTGGATGCACTGCCTTTGTGCATGCCCCTTCGGCCACCAGTGATAAGCTCTCCCCTCGCTCCACCAAATGTGTCTTTCTGGGATACTCCACCACTCAGAAAGGCTATTGTTGCTTTGATCCCGTACTTCTTAAGCAGTTCGTCTCTGCTGACGTCACCTTCTTCGAGAATACCTCCTACTTTTCGGATGACTCCTCTCCTCTTCTCCCCGCTTCTGATTCTCCTGCCGTTCCCTTCGTTCCCTCGTCTCCTACTACGATCTCCACCCTTACACCGTTTCCACCCACTCCTCTTTCTCCACCACCGTCTCCCTCATCTCTGCCACCATCTCCCTCATCTCCGCCGCCGTCGCTCTCTACTCCCGGGCCAGCTTTCTCTGCTACGGATGCTCCGGATGCCGAGGGACCCGCTGACCTGGAATTTCCTATAGCTCTTCGCAAAGGGTGCGGACGTGCACCCTACACCCCCTTGCTGTTGTTGTTTCATATGATCGTCTTACCCCTTCTCGCAAGGCATTTGCACTGGCTATCTCTGCCACTGCCACTGCCCGCTCCTACCAGGAGGCCCTTGCAATTCCTCATTGGAAGCTGGCCATGGATGAGGAAATGGCGACTCTCACTGAGCAGGGTACATGGACTCTTGTTCCTCCTCCCTTCGGTACTGATGTTGTTGGCTGTCGCAGGGTCTTTGTGGTCAAATTTGGCCCAGACGGCACCGTGGATCGGTATAAGTCTCGCCTTGTTGCTAAGGGCTTTACTCAGACCTATGGGGTTGATTACTTTGACACCTTCTCCCCCGAGGCTCGTCTCAGCACTATCCGGGTCCTTCTCTCTGTGGCGGCAAATAGGGATTGGTCGATTTCTCAGCTGGATGTCAAGAATGCCTTCTTTTATAGTGATCTTCACGAGGCCGTTTACATGGAGCAACCTCCTGGGTATGTTGCTCGGGTGGAGACACGAGTATGCCAGCTCAAGAAGGTAATTTATGGCCTCAAGCAGAGCCCTCGAGCTTGGTTTGACAAGTTCAGCGGCATTGTGGCGGCCGTTGGTTTTGTACGAAGCTCTGCCGATCACTCTCTATTTATTCGCAAAACTCCTTTGGGGCTGGTTGTTTTTGCTTTGTACGTCGATGATATTCTTCTCACTGGTGATGACCAGGAAGGGGTAGCCCTGACAAAGCGACATCTTCGCCAACATCTGATCACGAAATATATGGGCTCTCCAAAGTACTTTCTGGGGATCGAAATCTCTCGGAATCCTGACTCCTTAGTTCTCTCTCAGCGTAAGTATGCCCTTGATCTTTTAAAAGAGGCAGGATTGACTGGAGCAAAACCTGTCTGATGCCCTATGGCAGCTGGAGAGGACAAAACCTAGATAGATGATTTGCCTCCTCTTTCAGATAGTTCGCGGTATAGGCGTCTGGTTGGTAAACTCATATATCTCACAGTGACCAGGCCCGACATTTCCTATGCTGTGGGCAAGGTGAGTCAATTCATGCACGCACCTAGGGAGTGCCATCTACAGTCCGCCTTGCGGATCTTGGAGTATGTCAAAGCAGCGCCTGGGAAAGGATTACTTTTTCAGAAGAATGGTCATCTGAGGATTGAAGCATACTCAGATGCAAGTTATGCTGATGACAAAGGGGATCGCAAGTCAACCTCAGGTTTTTGCACCTTTGTTGGGGGAAATCTGGTGAGCTGGAAGAGCAAGAAGCAGTCTGTTGTCTCCAGGTCCAGTGCAGAAGCTGATTATCGCAGTATGGCGTCGATCACTTGTGAGTTAAAATGGCTGCGGGCTCTCATGCTAGATTTAGGAGAGGTCTACAACCATCCTCTACCTATGTTCTGTGATAACAAGGCCGCCATATACATCTCCAAAAATCCAGTCTTCCATGAAAGAACAAAGCACATTGAGGTTGACTGTCATTTTATTCGTGAAAAGATCTTAAAGGAACAAATTTGCACTCCCTTTGTCACTTCTGATAAAGAGCTGGTTGACATCTTCACCAAGCCAGTTTCCGCCTTGTTTCTTCATGTTTGTCACAAGCTGGGCATGATCGATATATATGCTCCAGCTTGAGGGGGAGTGTTGAAGTTGGTGACCGGGTGGTCTGGCGGTCTGTCTTGGCGGGTTGAAGACCGCACGGTCTAGCGGTTTGTCTCAGCCGGCTTGGAGACTGGGCGGTCTAGCGGTCTACCCTGGCAATCTCTCTTTCTCTCTGGTGGTAGCCGTGCGGTTAGCCCTTCTGTCTAACCACGTGGCTTGTGCGGTTTGTTTTGTATAGTCCGCTTAGCCCTGTAAATTTTTAGTCCCACATCTCTTATTTGTATTCTCTCATCTCTCCTCCATTCTATATAAGGGAGGGCATACCTTTGTAGTAGATATCTTTTTGGATAATAAAACTTTCAATTATTCAAAACTCTGGCTTGTTTTTTGGTCGTTTGTTCGCTACTTTAACAAAAATTATTCTGGTTGCATGTCTCCTTCCAAAAGACTTGAGGTTTGGTTTTTGAGCACCTGAACAAAAGCTTATTGGTGTCAGGCACCTGATCAAAAACCTGAGTGGATTCCTATCAGGGTGGTAGAAGAGTGGATGTACCTAGGTTGGGGAACCACTATAAAATTCTTGTGTCGTCTGGTTGCTCTTTTCTTTTGTTTTTTGGTTGTGGTCTGTGATTGCTCTGTGAGTAGATAAGTGCTGAGCTTACTTTATTTTATTTGCTTCCCTGTTCACTTAGGTATACAACAAAAGTTGTAAAATGTTTTTAGTGAGCACCATACTCTATTCACCCCCCCCTCTAGAGTATATCAGATCTAACCTGCACTTTCAACTTGAACCACATACGAAATGTTCGATGGGAATGATGCTTTTAGTTGTCAGTGAAGTATTTATTCATACCCGCTTCTCAGGAAGTCGCATGTGAATGGGTGAATTCTTCATGTATTTCACAATGATGTTTGGCAGGTCGTCCTATGTAAGTTTACATTTCATGTGATCCATGGCATGGAAGGCTTCAGCAGCTTGAGTATGCGCGAATAATATTTTATCATACCACAGAGACTTCTGCTTCACAAGCTTTTCCTATGATAAATAAAGAAAGGCAATTCTATTTATAGAAAAAGTTGGCTTTTATATAACTATGCAGACCACAATCCCTATCTGCTAGTTTGCATGGCTCCTAAATTACATTGACATCATTTTAAATACAGGCAATAACGATTAATGCAATCAAATCTCATAGATCGCAAGGCAGATAATGTTTTAGCTCACAAGGCATATATTTTTTCAGTTCGCACAAGTAGTTATTCAGCATCACAACAAATATGAAAAGCAAATATAAAATTAAATCATTTAAATCAAATTAAAGTCAAACACACCACAACATTGTTCAACAAATAATATTACAGTGGTCAAAACATTATGGACCGCGGTCAACACGGTCATTGTGATCAGTGCACTTTGTTCGATCTATGCCAAGATGTGCCACTTGATCACTTGCTTGCAGAACCTCCCCATACATTTGTTGAAGATGATAGTACATCATGCTGAGAGACCTAAAAATTCAAGAACCATCGCGGTCTACATGGCCCAAATGAACCATATATTTGGCGGGAACTCTCATTTAGCCAGGTGGCGCGGACTGTTCCGTCGTCTCGACAGGGGGGTGGAGGTTATGGATGTAACCACATGGCCTTGTTGTCGCAGTCTGTCAGTGTTCGCGAGATCAGGTTGCAGACTCTTGGTCTCTCGCTCCAAGTTCAAATATTTATCTTTAAAATACGTGTTGTCGTCTTAAGACCGCCACCTATCACTCTTCTCCCTTTTAAACGAAGTAGAGATGGTCATGATGTAGTCCTACAAGCCTTTCTGCCTCTCCAGTCATTCCTTATTCTCCTTCTCTAGTTCGGTGCAAAGAACTTATTCACTTTCCCCCGTAGCATGCCATAATTTCTTCATCAAAACCTTCATAAGGCCTAGCTACTCATTCAATCCACTCAACGTCTCCTGGACTCTCTATTTATTTTGCTGATAGGCCATGGTGGTGGTGGCAGAAGCGATGGCAGGAATTCTCCTAATTCCAAGGAGAATACTGGTGCGTTTGGTGCTGAAACAAAGAAAAACATGTTCATAATTCCTTGCTAAAGCATATCGCAACAAGTAGTGTTAGGACCCTACTTGTGATTTGGGCTAAGTTCCCTATTAGGATTGATGACCCACCATGTATAGTCTAGGGTCATTTGTTAGTTCCAGGGTTAAGGTCAATTACTTTAGGTTAGTCCACTAAGACATACCTTCAGAAGGCTGCAGAAGACTTCAGAGACTCAAGACTTAAGAGACAAGATAGTTTTGAAGATTGCAGAAAAAGGAGTTCGATGTTAGCTTAACTCAGCTCGATGATCATCGATCTCAGATCGACGAACTCAGAGTTCCTTCTCTGAGTTGAGCTCGACGAAAGTCTAGCTTAGGTCGATGAACTGTGAGCTTATCTTAGGATCTCAGCTAGACGAAGTGCATTATCAGCTCAACAAACTTGGAGCTCAATTTGGCAAGTGCTTTTTCTATTTGATGATCTTATAGCTCAGCTCGACGAAGGAGATTTATCAGCTTGACAAACTTGGAGCTTAGGTCAACGAAAAATTTCCTTAGTTCGACGAACTCCATCTAGGTTTCGTTCGACTATCTTCTCTCAGTTTCTCAGACCCTCTAAGGCAATTCGATTTCAGATTATTTCAAATATTCAGACAGTAATACTCTGATAATTAATGATCATATTCTCAAGAATATAGTCATTTATGGCAGCATTAATTAAGAATTTTCACAGAGTTATTACTTAACATATTTACTGGGACAGTTAGGGAAATGCATTTAAGATAATATTCAGTCATTCCTATTCCCAAAAAATATGCAGATGACTTCAAGGATTTGAATTTCAAAACAAAGCAATCAGAAATAAAAGATTTTCAGAAGATTGTCATGCAGAGTCTAACAGTTAGAATTTACTGAGTCAGGAAAAAGAAGAAAGAAAATATCTGCATTCAAAGAACAAGAAATAGAGACACAAGCCATCTTGTTCACCTTCATTCTTCTTCTCCAAGTTTTCTTCCAACAACACAACATACATTCTGAGACCAAAAGCTCACTCACTCAGAGATATTTACTGGAAGAAGAAGTGCTCATCTTGAAGTCCTACACCCTTAGCAAAGCTTTCATTCTCCTGAGCTATTCCACATCTCAAGGGGAGTTTTGACAACAACAACAATCCACTAGTCTTCTCAGAACATTGATAAAGTAAAGACAACATCAATTTTCTTTTTACCTCACTATAAAAGGGTTTCTAACTCCATTCAAAAGTTAATCCCTTGGTTGTTAAGTCCCCTGATCAAAAGTCTTAGTTTGGTTTTTGGGCACCTGATCAAAAGCTCAAACAGTTGCTAGATCTCCCTTGAAAATAGATCTTGTGGTGACAGGGCACCTAAGCAAAAACTTGTGGTTGCAGGGCACCTGATAAAAAACCTGTAGTGGATTCCTACCAGGGTGGTAGAATAGTGGATGTACCCATATTTTAGGGGAACCACTATAAAATCTTTTTGTCATCTGGTTGATCTTTTTGTTATTTTCTGTGCTGTGTTTTCTGTGTTTTATTTCTGCCCATATACATATTGATATCACTTATTTTAATCTGTTATAAAAATTAATCAAAGGATTTTTAATACTCTATTCACCCCCCCCCCCCCCCTCTAAGTTAGTGTGATCTATCCCTTCACTTTCAATTAGTATTAGAGGGTAATGTTAATTGGTTGTACAGGCTAACCCCTGAACCAAAAGATCTTTTATAGATCCCATTTATTATAGTGTCTCTTTATATCATGGCATAAAATAAGGAATACTCAAGCACCAGACCTCCAATGTGTAATCTTAACAAGTTTGCACTTTGGAAGGTAAGGATTAGACTGTATATGAATTCAAATGTTGAAGATATCTATAATTCTATCTTGATAGGTCCCCATACACCAACTACAACAACAAGCACAAGTGAAGTTCCACCACCTGAGTGGACAGATGCTCAGAAAAAGCTGAAAATTATAGATGCCAAAGCTATGAACATTTTGGCTCAAACAATGTCTAATGACATATTTTAGAAAGTGGCTGAATGCACATTAGCAAAACCTATCTGGGATTCCTTAAATGTTATGGTTGCTGGTTCAGCAGATGAAAGAATGGATAGAAGGTCCCACTTGATTTCTCACTATGAGAATTTCAAGATGGATGAATCAGAATCAGTTGCTAATATGTACACCAGACTTAGTGAAAGAAAACGGCTGTCAACCTAAATCACCTAGAGGGGGGGTGAATAGGTGACTTGTGTGTCTTTTGTGGAATAAAAAATAATTAGAGCACAACACAGAACTATCTACTAATATCACAGATGACACAAGATTTATAGTGGTTCCCCTACTTTGGGTACATCCACTTTCCCTCACCGATCTAGCAATCAACTAGACTCGGCTGCTCCACTATCTCGGATCAAAAACCGATCCTACCCTCGGAACAAAGTTCCTACAAACTCGATCCAAACAAAGGGATCTACACCTCGGCAGATAACACTTCCTACAAACTCGGAGTGAAAAACTCTTACACTCAGAGAAACATTCTCCTACAAGATTAATAAAGTTTTGGAAAAATTATACAAACAGTAAATCCAATCAGATCTGATGAGACGGCTAGAAACTTCTTCTTATGGACTTTGCAGTACTATCAGAAATCGGTGAAGAGAATCTCGGCCCAGATCTAGATCTTCTTTGCTTTTACAGAATCAAAGAGAGAAGATGAACAGTGATGTCGATCTCGATCTGTAACTTTATTCAGAATGAGTCCCCTGAAATTAGAAGTAGTGGCCGGAGAAGATGGTGGCGGCGGCGGCTTCCGTTCCGTGAAAGACAGACAGAGGAGTCGGGTGAAAACTTTCTCAAAATAAAATGACAAGAAGGCTTGGAGAATACTTAAGGTTTGCCATTTTCTGATAAGACTTTATATAGGAGAGAATAACGGTCATAATCGGTCATAATGATGTACACGTGGACCAATCATGTTGCGTGATTTGAAAATTCAGTCAGAAAAGGACTTAGACGAAATTTCAGGAAAGTTCAGCCATATACATGAGTAAGAGAAGATCTACTCGAGTAGTTGAATAACTACTCGAGTACATGAAGGAGAACATACTCGGGTATATAAAGATAGGCTACTCGAGTAGGTAGAAATCAACTACTCGAGTAATCATATAGAACTACTCGAGTATGTATAGTGACTTACTCGAGTACATGAAGGATCTACTCGAGTATAAGAAAGACTACTCGAGTATATTTCATAAGCTACTCGAGTACATGAAGAACTACTCGAGCATAAGAAAGACTACACGAGTATATTACATAAGCTACTCGAGTACATGAAGGACTACTCGAGTACATGAAGGACTACTCGAGTGGAATACTTGGAATAAATTCTGAAGATGACAGTAAGCAGCTACTCGAGTAGTTGAACTAAACTACTCGAGAGGAAGTAATCTACTCGAGTAAGTGAAAGTTCTACTCGAGTAAAAGACTTAGAAAATTCTGGAGTTAGGAAAATTTCAAAGTACACGAGTGAAACATGATCTACTCGAGTAGGTATAATGAACTACTCGAGTATGTTTCTATCTACTCGAGTATGTGAGTATACTTACTCGAGTATAAGCGTATCTTTACTCGAGTCCATGACTTAGAAGAATTTTGATGAGTGAATCCTTTAATACTCGGGTATAATGAGTGATCTACTCGAGTATATAAACATGCTACTCAAATATATGACTAAGTCTACTCGAGTACATGACTTAGCTACACGAGAGATACACTTAAGTACTCGAGTACAAGGTTTCTTTACTCGAGTAAATTATACCCAATCTACTCGAGTAGTTTGGACCTACTCGAGTAAAAGATTTAGAGAATTTTTGTTGTTGGAAAACTCTGTCTTCTAATTTAGTCAACTTCCAATCCTTTTCCCAAGGTCCAATAGCTTGAATATGAAGTGTATCCCAATAGAGAGACCACACATGAGTCAACACCTTGGAATATGCAATGAGGGATTACATTGCACAGTTCCTGTATTTGGTGACCCACTGTGGACTGACATTGGTCTACACTTCCCCAGTGAAATTCCTACAAACATATAACTCAAACCAAGCATCAAATACAACTTAATTCATCTTAGTTCCAGGGTTACTTCATCAAATCTGGGTTAGTGTGGATGTAATACCCAACAATCTCCCCCTATTTGTTGAAGTCAGAACCCTTTTACACTAAGGTGAATTATAGACATAAAAGAAACTAAGTAGAAAAATATGAGCAGGTAAGCAATAGACAATGAAAAAGATAATTAGATAGAAATTTAGAATTGTATATATGTAAATTTCCAAAAACATCAAGTCTACAACTTGTCATTTCAATCGCTCAACATCTTTTAGGTTTAGGCTTGGGTTTGTTGCCTTTCCATCTTTTCTTGCTGTCTTCTTAGATAGCTGAAAGGCTTAGGGAAATATTTAGGAGGCCTTGGAGGAGCAGCAGGATTATTTCTCCAAAACTCTCTGTAATGAATGTTCCTGTTCTCATTGAGATCCATAACTAGCCTGAGCGTGTCCAAAATTAGAGACTTGGAAGTTGGAGACCAAGCTTCAGCATGTTCAGTGGCTTTGGAAGGAGCATTCCTGCTAGCAGAGGGGCCTTCACCATACTTCCTTTTCTTCTTGTAGGTTCTGATATCTGGAGGAGCTTGAAGGAAGATATCAGCAGGGTCTTCTGGAGCATAGGAGTCTGGAGGGTCAACTGTGTCTCCAGACCTGGGAGATAAAGTGGGTTGCAGAGGAACAGCTGGGGCAGTGACATCTGTAGCTAGAGGGTTGAGATGATGGGGAATGATGTTGGGATCAACAGCAAGGTCTGGAAAAATCTGATTGTGCATCCAGACAGTAGTGTCATAGGTGTGAAATTTGACACTCTGTATCTGGGCTAGCACATTATCATGAATGGTCTTCACATGAGCTTCCCATACATCTGTCTTCTGAGTAGCAGATTTTTCTACCTGTTCTTTAAGTTCTTTTATCAAACCCTCCCCCTTTCTGATTTCAACAGATAGTTTCTCTATGGTGTCATCTTGGAAAATTCCCACTTCTTCACAGATTTTCATTTTGTTAGCCTCATTTCTCTTCTCTAATTCTATCTGATTGTTGGCTAGGGTGACACCTTGTTCCATAACATTTCCAACACTAGTGATAGTGTGGTCAAGGGCTTTGCCACCAATGTGAAATAAATACGTGAGGTTGTCAGTATTATGCTGAATTTCAGCAAAGCCTCTGCTCATCTCAGTCTCAAGAGCAGTTACCTTGTCAGTGACTACCTTTAGAGAGGTGTCAAAATAATTTCTCTATTCTTGAAGAAGAAGTGCAATATTGTGCAGCAAATCTGAGGAGGAAGAGACTGTAGCAGCAGCAGAGGGAGCAGCAGTAGGGATAGGAGGAGTTACCCAAGGAGCTATTTCTTCAATGATGACAGAGCTGAGAGCTCTAGTGGTATGAATTATAGCATCCCTTTCTTCTGTATCATGGGGAATGGAGAAATCTAGGTTTCTGAGAGGGGCCTCAGCTGGCTCTGGAGGGGTCTCATCAGAAATAAGAATGGTGTCTTTCTTGTCTTTTGGGGGATCTGGAGATGGTGTTAGAGTCCTTGCTGGAGAATGGGCAGGAGACTGTGCTGGAGTGGAGTCCTTATGACATTCAAAGGTTGGAGCTGGAGGAGATCGAGGAGGAGCGGGCATCACTTCTTTAGAGAGCTCTGCAATCATAGCATCTATAGCAGCAGTTGTGGACAGAAGAGAGTCTTGAGGTATTTGATCTGAAGGAGTGGCTTGACTTTGTGGAGTACGAGGTAGGGAAGGAATTTCTGGCTGAGGAGAGGGCTGCCTGACTTGGCTAGAAGGAGCAGGCTCCCCCTCACTTAGTGCACCAGAGGAGCTGGCCACATGATGAGGAGAGGGAGATGGAGTCCTGTCCTCTATAACTGGAACTTCTGGAACTTCTAAGATCTTTGCAGCTTGGGCAGAATTCTTTTGCTTGAGATCCCATCTCTGAATGTAAGAGATGGAGACCTTCTTCATGTGGTGAAGATGGGTCCCTTTGGATAAGTTGAAGACCACAGGATTTGTTTCATGGAGGAGCAGAGAGATAATTCTGGCGTAGTTGGGAGATTTTAAACTGTCCTTTATTTTATCCAGAATCAGCATACCAAATTGGTATTTCTTGCGGCAGACAATTTGTTGCATTATGTCGAAGAAATATGATGGAATGTCCCTGATGGAGTGTGTCTTGCACAGTAAAATTTTGCCAATAACATCAACCAAAAATTTGCCTTCTGCATTCATGTTTGACCTTTTGAAGTAGTGAACATCAGTTGAAAAACCACAGAAAAGGGCTGTTCTGTCAGAGTCTTCAGCAACTAAGTGATCTTCTTCATCGACAAGCGGCAATCGGAGAAGCCGAGAGACAGAGGTCTTGGTGAGCTTAAGTTTCAAACCCTTCACTTTGGATTTCTGGATTTTCCCATTCCTTTTGATCTTGAGATTGGATAAGAATTCAGCTACTTCTGGGAATAAAATTCGACAGGGTTCCTGGAGAATGAAGGAGAGGCCGGCGGTGTCGAGAAGGATGGGAAGGTTGTGGAAGTCATCTGAGAGCTCTGCAATACCTGCGGTGACGAGCTCTGATCCGACGCCTATCTTGGAATAAGCGGTCATGGCTGCGGTTGACTGGAAGTGGTGAGGAGGGAAGCGGCTCTGCAACAGCGACAGTGTCGAGTAGGCGAAACGGCAGAGTAGGCGAAGCGGCAGAGGGTACTCGAGAGAATGAAATGATTTCATGTAGGTTGGGGTTTTCGGAAATTCATATATATAACCCTAAATTACATCTAATTAATTTGAATAAAATTAACTAAATCGAGGGAAGAGGCGGCATTTAGCCTTGGGTGGCGAATAGAACAAATTTTAAAATCTGGAAGCACTACACGAGAAACATATAGACTACACGAGTAGGTAAGAGGTTACTCGAGTAGATCTTCAGTAATTACTCGAGTCGGTCTGCAGAAAGTACTCGAGTAGGTGGAGAAAAATACTCGAGTAGGTAAGTGACTTACTAGAGTAGGTAAGTGACTTACTCGAGTAGGTAAGTGAAAGTCCACCTAGTGTCAACTATGTTCACCTAAGGGGGGAATAGGTGACATGCAGCGCTTTTGCGGAATTTAAATTGTACCTGCACACGAAAAAAAAAACAACACAGCACAACAGAGTACACAAGCTATTTATAGTGGTTCCCCGACTTGGGTACATCCACTTTCCCCCTTCGACCTATCTCCCAACAAGGGACGACTCGGTCACTTCTCCAACGGGATTGAAATCCAATCCCTGCACTATCGGAAGGAACCCTTCCACACGTAGGAGTCAACACTCCCACAAACCGGGTTGCACCCAACCCTTACAACACGGAACAAACGTTCCTTTACAACAAAAGTAAGATAGAATGTACAAGAAATACAAACTACGTGAGGAGACTACAGTGTCCCTCTTCGTTGACGACGTGATCTTGAAGTCTACAAAGAGTCCACGACCTTGGTCTCTCTGGGAGAGGATCTCCCCGGAACCGGCGGCGGCAAGAAGGGCGGCGGCTAGGTTCACGGATCGGCGGCGACGACGATGTGCGGCTGCTGTTCTTTAGAGATCCAAACTTCGTAGCGAAGCTAGCTAGGTCTACCAACGGTCACACGAGGATCGGTCGTCTCGATCGATTCGGAGGGGGAAGTTTTTCCCGATCAACAAATCGAGAGACAAGGGATCTCTTGATGGACGCGTGAGACTCTAAGCTTGGCTAAGCTTCTGTCGCCGGAGATCGGGAAGACACGCGATAAACAGCGGCGACCAACTAGCGCGAGCGGCGACGGCGGCGGCGGAGCAGATTCGCGATTTTAGGGTTAGATCGTGCTCGGCTTCTTTTCTATGTCTGCTACTGTTCAAAATACCCGTATATATATATACTGTAGATTCTTTCAATTTGACCGTTGTGGGACCCACAAGAAGAATCCCGAAATCCGGCTCAAAATAGTCCAGCGGCAGAATCCGGTCCAGCAGCTTCCAGAGAAATCGCTAAGTAAAAATCGGCGAGAATCGCAGGTGATTCTCGCCGAATCACTAGTGATTCTCGCCGAATCACTAGTGATTCTCGCCGAATCACTTTTTGATTCTCAACGAATATAACTTGGTATTCAGGATCTGCTCTGCGATGGGTTCGGCGAGAATCACTAGTGATTCTCGCCGAATCTTACTTGGCACCGTTTTGAGGTGGCCGGAAAGAGTCGGCGAGAATCACTAATGATTCTCGACGATTCGGCGAGAATCACTAGTGATTCTCGCCGAATCGGCGAGAATCACTTGGTGATTCTCGTCGAATTACACTTAGACGAATTTTCGTCTTTCCACCCAAGAGCTGCTCCTTGACCCATCCTTGCTCCTTGTCTTCTCTTGCATAAGCACGGCCCTGTACTTGAAAGTAAGTGCACTCCAATAGAGAGAGTACACGTAGGCCAACACACTGATCTGCTCAACGAGGGATTACATCGTGCAGACCCGTGTATATTGACCTACTGCACCCTGACATTGGTGTGCACTTAGCGTGGAAGAACTGCAAGCACAACTTAACAAGTTTCATCAAATACATTGTGAATTCATCTTAGCTTGACAAGTGGCTTCCTCAAATGCAGGTGATTGTGGATACAATACCCAACAATCTCCCCCTATTTGACGAAGCCAAAACCCTACTAGCTAAGATGAATAACACCAATCAAATAATAAAAACAGCATTCAGAAGTTAAACATGCAGCACAAGAGAATATAAGCAACCAGATCAGGACTTGAGTCATTCACAAAATTCAAATATATATACCAATATATATATATATATATATATATATATATATATATATATATATATATATATATATATATATATATATATATATATTATATATATATATATATATAGACACATATAATCTCAGAATTGTTCATGCAAATAACAATAAGCATTAAATGTTCTTAAGAGAAAATGACAAGCTAAAAATTGTTGACTATTTTTCCTTAGCTAAGTCATCCTTGAGTTTTTGCGGCAAATACTTCTTCCTTTACCTCTCCATATACTCTTTAGGCTTCGGATAATATCTGGGAGGAGGAACTTTATCTGCATCCGTGTTGTTTCTGAAGAAGATGTTTCGTTTTGCTTCATACGTCTTGTGCATTTCCCACTCATACTGGCTGTATACTTCGTTTCGATTGAGTTCTCCTTTTTCTTGTAGCCAGAAGGTGTCCAAGATGATGTTCTTTGAAACTATACTCCACTTTTCGTTTCGTACTTCCTCCTCACTCATTCTGATTCTCTTCTCAGCTAGTGTCTCCTTGGAGGCCCTTCCTGAGCTTTTCTCTTGCCCCTGGCTTTTGCTAGGGCCTCTTGGTCAAACATGCTCCTCAGTTTAGCTTTGGAAATAGCCCTAGCATCAGCTTCACTTATGGGAACATCTGCAGCACTTACTCCCTCAGCGGCCGTAGAAGTCTCAGGAGCATGAATATCCGCAGGATTTTCAGGCAAGGCGACGTCTAACGCCTGGTGGAGCATCCACCAGCTGCTGTCATAGACGTATTTGTTTGACTGTTCGAAATTTTTGATCATGACTTCTCGGAGCTCAGCCATCTTAGCTATGTATTCCTTCTCCCCCTTTTTGGCTTCGACCGCTATGGAGTTTGCATAAGAATGCAGTGACTCATCAATATGCTTTGAAGTCTTGGATAATTCATTGACTAAGGCTTGCTGATTGGCGTTGAGAGTGACCATATTACCGTCAAACTTTTGAATGTTGCTTGCTACAACATGAGCATTTTGATTTACTACAGCAAGAGTATCAGTGTTCTTTTTCAATCCGGCCATAAGAAGTGTGACAGCGTCGCCGGCCGCGGTATACTTTTCTTCAAATTTCTTGTCCATCACGTCAAGTTTATGATTGATCTCCACCATATTCTTGAGCATGAGATTTTCAGATGTCTTAATCCTTTTCAGCAGTTTATTCTGAGCTTTATCAAAGGAGGCTTTAAGTTCATTCACTATGCCCTGAATGACATTTACAGTGTGAGTGGCTAGCTCATCTCATAATGGAAGAGCCGAAGGCACTTCTTGGCCTTGCTCTTCAGCAGACGCATCTGTAGAGCTGGATACAAGCACAGTCTCTAATGGGGGAATGTTGGCGGCCTCTGTAGATTTTTCTGACTCCCCCTCCACTGATGCACCAATGTTTTCAGGAACGATTTCAGGTGTGTGCTTGTCAGATGGAGGTTCAATGAGATCCGGAGCCTCCAATGCTTCATGTCCCTCATTCTCGTCTTCCTCTCCGTCATCATCCATGAATTCATCTTCATCAGCAGCCTCATCCGACTCTTTGTCAGCAGTCTCCAGCACAGTAGCTTCGGCTCCTTGATCGTTTCGGTTCAGGGCCTCCTCATGCTCCAGCACAGTTTCACTTTCTACATGTAGATCTGCCACAGCATCTCTGGCCAGCTGGGAGATGTCAGATACTACATCAGTATGAGGGGGTAGAGGCTCCCCCTCGATTCCTCCAGTCAAAGTATCAGGAATTTCACTAGGGGTGACTGCTGGAGATACTCCATGTTGTTCTTCCACGACAGTCTGCCCAATACGCCTCTCCCATCGGTCAAACACACTTGAGTCCATCTTCTTCAAGTAGTGTAGAGGAACACCTTTACTCATGTCAAACTTGTCTCCATTTAGCTGATTTAGATACAGACTTATGATGCGGCCAAAACTCGGAGAGCTCAAGGTGTCCTTTATCTTCTCGAACAGCAACGCCCCCCAGTTGAACCTTTTACGGCAGACAATTGCCACTAGGATCTTGAACATATCCGCAGAGATATGGTCATGAGATCCTGGCTTGCAGATGAGTACCTTTCCAATTATGTCGGACAGGAGCTTCCCTTCTTCATTCATAGCCTTTCTCTTTATTGACCGAGTTCCTCGTGGGAGACCGCAGAATAAGAGAGTTCTGGTTTTGTCATCGTCCTTCAGATAGTCCTCATGCTCCGAGCTAGAAAGCTGCAGGAAGCGGGTCAGCTTGCTGGCAGACATCTTGACCTTTGCCCCAGCCACCTTGCTTTTGATTAGAGAGTCGCCATTCCGGAGTCTAGCTGTACCGAAGAACTCCAGCACCTCTTTGTCCAGGATTTTGCACGGGTGCTCCAGGACGAATGATATCCCAGCCTCTTCCAGCATCAGAATGATGTTTCTGAATTCGTCAGAGGCGTGAGAGAACTCAGTTCGAACAAGCTCGCAACCAGTGACCAACCCAGCAGTTGTCCTTGGAGCCATTGTAGATCTAGGGAGAGAAGCCCTATTCTACGCTTAATCAAAAATCAAAAAGGAAGCAACACTAGCGATCAAGTCCAAGTAAGGGTGAGGGAGGGTTACCTAAAGGTGTAGACGGTGTGTTAGTGCGATGAAGACGAGGGACACCCGATGAGTGTACGCGGAGAAACTCCTGGAGGCAAGAATTGAAGCCGGAAGAGCGTCCAGGAGCAAGGTGAGCATCCTGCGGGAAACTTGCGGTGAGAAGCGATGAAAGGGGAAGATGATACGGGGAGATTCCAGCGGGATTCGGCGGGAAACCTGCGATGGAGACCGGTTCTGCGAGAGTCTTGCGGGAGTCGGTGAGTTGCCCTTCCGGTGAGTTTCCCCAGCGGCAATGAGTCTTGCGGGAGTCGGTGAGTTTCCCCTCGGCAAGTTTCCGGCGGAGAAGGAGAGAGTCCCCTGCGGAGAGAGGGGGAGAGATTCGGCGAGCTTCCGCGAGTCGGTGGGAATGGGAAGAGATGGCGGTAGAAATCTTGCGGGATTTGGAGTGATTCCTGCGAAGTTCGACGGGATTCGTAGAGTTTGCTCCTTAGGCGGGATTCTTATGGAAGGTGAAGGATAGGCGGGATTCTAATATGCATAAAGATGAGTTCGGTGGGAGACCACGTGAGATAAACGGAATTTAGAATGAATTTAACGGGTTTCCGGCTTTTCCGTACATTTCTTGATGACAATCTTCGCTAGTTTTTAGTGAACAGATGGAAAATTCAGTATTTCTTTCAGGATTTCTGCAACGAGTGATGAATATCTTTTAAGTTTCCTCAAAGGCTAGTAAATACGCTTTGCATATGCTACAGGTCCTTTATTTAAATCTGTACATTTGCCATCATAAAATCAATTCCTAGTTCATGAAGGGAACACTAAAATAAGAGGTTAGAACAATAACCAGGATCACTAAATAAGCTTTTCAAGGCCAATGTAATAAGGACTTTTTCCTCCATTTTATTAGATGATTCAAGGATAACTAGAGAGTGATCAAGAAAACACTGACTTGCAATCACCCTCATACCAGTTGACATTCCTTAGATGTACTTACATACAAGTGAAGTATACATATAAATATGTATATGTATATATATATATATATATATATATATATATATATATATATATATATATATATATATATATATATATAACTGTGGATACCCTATGACTCAAGTCCTGGAACTGAGCAAACGTACCTGGGATTATCAGAGTTATCGTTTAGTCTCTCTGACTATAACATACCAGGTGCTCGATGTTAGAATGCTCATATAGATATCACTTCTGTTATTCCAGATGCATGTTCCAATTCAGTCTTGGAACACCTACTGTCTAGTTCCCCTCATATTTACGGGAACCTAGACTACCCTGCAAGAAAGAATTACCTTACCTTAGGAACCCAAATTATATTGGGTCCTAGGTTCCTGTTAGCATAAGCACTTGACTGCCTTCCTTCAGAAAACCTGTCAGGAAGGCTACCTCTGCGCAGAAAATGTGGATAGGCCCTTGCCTTTGGCATAGAGGGGTTGTACCAACAGTCGATGGCAAAGTGTCCCACTTTGCCACAGCACCAACACGGGTGAATGTTGTATCTCCGTTTCTGACCTGATCTAATGACTGAGGTAGTCACGGTCCTAGGTCTAAACGGAATAGGGCATGATCTTCTCACAAAATGTTCTCTTCCACTGTGACACGTGGAAGGGTGGAAGGACTGCATGTTGCGAGCGTCATGAGGCCGGGGAGGTGGTGCCTTCCTTTCAGGCATCCCCCTTCCGGAGACCCCATGAGAACTTACACCATGACTTCTAACCTCCCTATCCTGTGTCCTCGGGTGGTGAGAGGTCTTCTGTGAGCTGGGACATGCAGATTCACACTGAGTTGGGGCAGTGGCAGTGAACACAAAGGGATCAGAAGGAGCCTTAGGTATTCTCTCATGGGTGGCCACGACGGCCCTTGCACTACGGGTGTCTCCACATGATGACAGATAACCCTTGCAGTGACCACGATTGTTCCTGTGGTCATACCTGAAGGCATGATGAGTTTCCTTCCTGCTTGGAGTGGGGGGTCGGAATACTGCTTCCCCATTTCTCCACAAATTGATAATCCGGGAGATCCACACAGTTTATTGCTTTCTCTTTATAGTATCAACCTTAGAAAAGTTTGATACTATTCTTTTCTCATTCTCTAGACTACTCTCTAGAGCTGAGATTTTAGAGTCCTTGACCTTGTTGGATGCCAATTGGAGAACCAACAAGATCTTCAGTCGAGCAATCTCTTGAGCTTGCTCCTCAGCAAGTAGGTTGCTTGTCTGAAGGGCTCTCTTCAAGGAATCAGCATTTTCTGAAGGAAGGCAGTTCTTGTCTTCAGAAACTTCAAGAGATACGGGGCAGGATGAAGAAGTTACCTGCTCTTCAGTGATATTGTCACTAGAGCCAGTGACCATTGTGTCATCCTCATCAGAGCTGCTTTCCTCACTAGCCTCTTCAGTCTCTGACACGGACACTGGAGCTCTGATGCTGTCCGAGAGATCCTTGCCTTCATCTTCAGAAGCGAGGACCCCCACATAGGCTTCATCCTCTGATTGACAGCAAATTCCAGCATTCTCTGACCCCCCCATAAGCTCTGAGATCATCATCCACAGAGATTTAGCCGTCCTACATTTTTCCAATCTAGAGCGAGAAGCTCCAGACCAGATATCCATGATAATTTGACGAATCCTCTTATCCAAATTAAAGAATGAAAGTTCCATTTCCGACATCTCAGCAATGCACTTGGGCACTTGAATTCCAGAGTCGGAGGTCTTCATAGGAATAAAAGGACCCTCTTCCAGGATGAAAGATGCACGAGGATCGATGGCATCCAAGTGATACGACACTCTCATCCTCCAGACGGGATAAAACTCCTTTGTACATACGGGGAGTCTGAGTAGCGATATCTCATAATCCAGCTCCATGCTTCTGACACTGGTGGCAGGATACTACTCAAGGTGTAAACCTTTTTGATGAGTAACCTCGCTTTGATACCACTTGAAAGTCCACCTAGTGTCAACTATGTTCACCTAAGGGGGGGGAATAGGTGACGTGCAACGCTTTTGCGGAATTTAAATTGTACCTGCACACGAAAATAAAACAACACAGCACAACAGAGTACACAAGCTATTTATAGTGGTTCCCGACTTGGGTACATCCACTTTCCCCCTTCGGCCTATCTCCCAACAAGGGACGACTCAGTCACTTCTCCAACGGGATTGAAATCCAATCCCTGCACTATCGGAAGGAAGCCTTCCACACGTAGGAGTCAACACTCCCACAAACTGGGTTGCACCCAACCCTTACAACACGGAACAAACGTTCCTTTACAACAAAAGTAAGATAGAATGTGCAAGAAATACAAACTACGTGTAACATCTCATTTCCATCTAGACCCCTAAGAGTGGTTTTGGCCATGACTAGGTCATGACAAACCCTAGGAAGCCAGTAATGGGGCAAGAGATAGGGGACAGAAAGGTGGGAGATCATCATGGTCTGCAAATATTAGAACTCTAAACAATGGTGTAGGATGACCATGGGCCACACCCTAACCCCAAGACCCTACCACAACACCCCTAATACCTTGGGAGGCCCATTAGAGCCAAAAGGACCCATTAGGGTCAACCCAAGAGGCCCAGTTGACCAAGGTCAACCCTAGCCCTAAATGGGTCAAACTAGCCTACTTAGGGCCAACTGACCTACTCCTAGCCTAAAGGACCCCTCCTATGCCCTCCTAACCCTAAAGTGAGGTCAATGGGTCACTAAGGACACATTAGGGTCAGCCCTAGAGGCCAGGCTGACCCAGGTCAACTCAAGCCCTAACCTGGTCAAAGTACCCTTACTAAGGGTATGTGATCTCCAAAGTACAGGGTAACACTACATAACCCTACCTAGACCCTAAAGGAAGACAATGGGTCACCCAGGACCCATAGGGGTCAACCCAATTGGTCATGTTGACCCAAGTCAACTCTAGCCCTAAAATGGTCAAAGTACCCTTGCCAAGGGACATGTGACCCCCAAGATGCCAAACCAACCCTACTCAAGTAACCCTAGACCTCAAGGGAGCCCAATGGGCCACTAAAAACCCAATGGGGTCAACCCAGATGGTCAAATTGACCAGGTCAACCCTCATTTAGGTCAAGTCAAACTTAACCCAAAAGGGCTAACCCAAGCCCAAGCCACTTCTCCCTTAGGCTAAACCCATTCCCATGACCATCATAATCAAGTGGGCTGCATTTAGCTTGTGAGGTTGACTAGTCAACCAGGGGTGACTAGGAGAGAGAAAGGAGCCCCCCTCCATGATAATGGAGGAGAGAGAAAATGAGGAAGAAGAATGGGAAGTGAGAGGCCGGCCAAGGAAGGCTAACAGCCACCAATTATGGCTGCAATCAACTCCTCTAGGAGAGAGGAGTTGATTCCAGCCGTTTCCCGGCCACCAAGGGGTGGGTTCAGCCCCCCTCCACACAACCCGAGCCACACCTTTAATGGTGTTAATGGCCATTGAAGAACCAGCCTCCCTCTCCCCCATTTGCCATTTAAACACCTTCAGGGAGCCGAGGGGATCAATTTAGAGCGTTTACCTGGAGGAGACGAGCCATTCCACTGTGCAGTTGCAGAAGCCGAGCGCCGCCGCCGTCGTCAATGGCATCCCGCCGCTCCTCTCGCATCCAGGCCGCCAGGAAGGTCCTCCCCTCTCCTTAACCCATGGTTAGATCATAGCAATCGATAGGACCAAGGTTCGGGCTCAATTGAGCCCGATCCAATTCTATTTTCATGGATTTTTCTGAAGAAAACTCACCTCTCGGGATCGCCGGAAAAGGGGTTTCCGGCGGCCAAGCCGCCGCCTGGGGATGGCCACCACCTCAACGGATGCGGTGGAGCCGGTGGCCGGCCGGGGAGGTGGTCGGGTCGCCGGCAGTGGCGTTTGGAAGTGGCTCCAGGCGGGATGAATCCTGGCCGTCGGCTCAAGGAAGAAGATTAAGGGATTCCGTCCCTTTTGCTTCAAGATTCGTGCGGGCCTGATTTTAAACTATAGGAATTAATTTATATTAATGCAATTCTGTCACAGTTTTTGATATTAATGGTTTTAAACTTTAAAATACTTAGGGTCTCTGGTGGAAAATACTTCAACATGAAAGTTGTAGTTCCTTGAGTCTACTTTATTTTAAAATTAGTTTGAACCCTTTTGGGTGTAAGGTCTGACCAGGGCACCCATTTTGGTGGGACATACCCTTAGGGCTAGGCAGTCATTAAATTGAGTGCCCACCCTTCACCCCTAGCCCAAATTAGTTGAAATTTTGGCAGAGAGTCCATCCTAGCTATACCTAGGGCCTGCCCAAAAATGGGAATTTTTGGAGAAAATATTTCTATAGTTTTTGAAAACATTTAATATTTATTAAATAAACTAACTAGGTGCCCTAAACACCTCCAAACCCTCCCAAATTTTGGTGAGTGGTCCCTGGCTTCCAATTAGGTACCTGTATAAAATTTCATTCAATTTGGATGTGTTTTGCATAGGTTTTGACCCAACCCTAACTACACCTTTATAAGGGCATTTTGGTCAAAAGTTGCACTTTTGGTTTTGAGTGACCAAATCACCTCAACAGAGGCTGAGATTTGGGCCACCGGCTTGTTATAGCACTTATCACCTCCCCATGGAATATGGGGTAGGGAGGAATAGATTTGCCCTAAGTTCCTAGGTCATACCCTAAGGAGGGACCTTTTGGCCTTGTGAAGGGTATGAGTCCTAAATACCTTGGATGAACTCCAACTTTTGCAAGAAGGTTCCTAGGACATATATAACCCTCTGTTAAAAATATTAGCTAACCGTGAAAATGGTAGGGCCCACAAAACCCTAACCCTAGCTTAGGTCCTAAAACTTGTAGTGTAGGTTTAGGTTAGCTAAACATCTTGAAACTTAACCAAATTTGGGTAGTGAGGGGATTAGGGTATTTTGAGCCTCTGACAATTTACTTGAGGAATTTTGGACAATGGTTATAGCACTTCATTTGTAAGCAATAATAATGCCCTAATAATTATTTTGGCTATTGTGGTCTCACTTCCCTTAGAGAGGGTATGAAACATGGGCAGAGTTAGTTTTAGGTTATAATAATCTTGTATGAATTTTGTTAGAATTTTTGGATATCTATTTAGGGCATCTACTTCACAAGTCCTTTATTTTGATTACATATTAATAATTCTTGTCAGAGGCCATTACTTACTGAAAAATCATGAAACTTGCTGCATAGTGTTTTTAGCTCAATGTTATCATATGAAAATTTTTGTGGAAATATTTGATGACTGATTAGCATACTTTGTTCATTAACCCTTAATTTAGAGAGTTCATAAGAAAATCAAATATAGCCTTATTTCCAAATGATAAATTATGAAACTTTTTCTAGGGTACTTGTAGTCCATCACAATCATCCCTGAATTTGCTCTGAATTTTTGGAGGTGTTATTACTATAGAATCTTTTAAAATGACTTTTTATGGGTCATCTTTGAAATTAAATTTAAAGGCCTAAACCTTGCTGAAAAATTGGAAGACTTAGGATTTAGAGTTGATTAGGCATTTTGTAATTATCATAAATTTAGTGGAGTATTATCTTGTCTTAAAATGGTACTTCATGTTCAAACCTGGGCCTTTTGGGACACTAAAATAAATAAATTAATTATCAGACAAATTAGGAAAATTATGGATTTCTGGATTTATGCTTCAAATGTCTTTTTAGATCTCTAATAATTATCATAAAGGTACAGGATGAATATTTCATGTACTTCCCTTTTTACGGGTCATGTAGCTTAAGTGGTCTGCATATAGCAAAACTGCAGGATTTCGTTTGGATGTGAATTAGGGCACGTATGATGGGTCTTGGTGGTTTGCTGTAAGGATAAGTGGAAGGGGCTGCATCTATGGAAGATGAGTGAGTAGGGTGTGGTTTTGACTAGGGTTTATAGGCGTTCGGGTCCGACGAAATATCGTCCTACCCAAGCAGAGTTGGAGTCAAATCACCCTAGGATTAGCATATCGAAATATGAGAAAATAATGGGTAAGGGAATCAACCAAAAATAAAATAAGTACCTTGTGAAAGGGAACGCTGGGCGTAATCCCAACACAGTTCCTAGTGCCCTTGAGAGCCCTTCATAGGGAATACCAGGGGCAGTCCTGGGTTAACGTAAACTGTTTAACAAGCTGAAAAGAGTAACTTAGTAATTAGGGTTGCACACTCCACAACACTGATGGAACCAGAGGTTGGTTAGGAGCTTCGGCTCGGATGGTTAAAAGGCGGACTTTGGGTCCGGGGAGCTTCGGCTCGATTGCTTGAGTCGGACGTGTTGGTCCGGGGAGCTTCGGCTCGATTCTTGATTACGCTAATTTGCATGTGCATAACAGGAAGGGAAATTAAGGTGGTGGGTCCTCGGTATTGGAGGGTCGATGCACCGACGCCAATACGTTGACTCGGCAAGTGTGGTTAGCACTTCGCCAACAGAAGTCCGGTGCGCCAGCCGGCAAGAGTACGCAGGAGTCCGCTTCGTGCACCAAGCGTTGAGGCGTACGATAGGTCTGGCCGGTAGTGCTTTACTGGTTTAGAGGTGGGCAAGGCCCAACCCACCGCTTCCGTCTGCCACTACGGAGGTATCCTGGGAGGTTACGGCTCCAAAAAGGGGGAACTAAAGGTCTGTGTGCACAGAGTCGGGTGTGTGTGTTGCACTTGCATGTCCATCATACCCACTTGCATGTCATAGCATATTCGTTACCTTTAACCTTGACACCTAAAGTATAAGTGGAATGGGACGCTTATACTTTAGGACCTGCTACACGACCCCTTGGTCTATAAGCTTGTGTGGGCAAGTTTATAAATTAAGGTTAAATTTGGATATATATATTTGCTGCTGTTTGATAACCGACACCCCATCGTATAAATTGGTATGGGACTTTTTATACGATGGGAGCCTTGAAAAAGACCCCTTGGCTTATGTGTTTTTCACATAAGTGAAGGTTACATTTCATATTACAGCTTATTGTCTTTATATGCTATAGAACTTGCTAGATTAGGACCGTTGCCATCTGCTTTTGATATTCTCCACCTTCAAGTCCTCCCATTTCTTCCTCTCCGCTCGGTGCCTAGGAGCCGTAGGGGAAGGGGTGGGGGATGATAGGACTTAGTCTTTTAGACTAACGGTTTCGAACCGCATCATTTAGGGGATCACGAAGACCAGCATGGAGGAGCAGCCCCAGAGACCGGTGCGCTTGGAGGTGGGGCAGTCTAGCTCCGGAGTTCACACAGCCGGGACCGTGAGTCTCAACCCTGAGTAGTTTTCTACTTTTGTTTCTGCATGAGAGATCTTGTAGTGAGGATTTGATGTACCGGGCATAAGCCCGTTTTGCTACTCTGATGTTACTTTCTGTGGACACTCCCTTCGTGGAGTTATATTTACTTATGACATGTGATTCTCTGTGGACTGATGGTTTACACTTACTTCATTATTTTGCTACTTTTCTGTGATCGAATTGGCCGGCAGAATCGGCGCTTTGTGGTGATGACCCTTCAGGGCGTGAAGGAGTCACCGCAAAACGGCGGTTCTGGGCCTAAGACCCCGGTGTCCGAAAAAAAAAGGGGGTCTTACAAGTGGTATCAGAGGAGACCTCGATCGAAAAGTAACAGTCCACAACCCTAGGCCACCCCCGCGCGAGTTTAGTTTGGGGACAAATTAAGCAGCGGAAGCAGTGGTGTGCCCATATGGGGGATCACATGTAAATTGTCCACTTTCATTAGGCATTGAGTCGATTACCTATTAATGTAGCTCGTTTTGCAGCCCCCAGCTCAGCCCACCCCACAAGGTGGAGCTCAGCAGACTCCAGACATTGCACCACCTCCCATGGTCCCCACACCTTTCCTCTAGTCAGACATGGGGCAGACCCTTACAGCTATCCTTGAGGCCTTCCGGGCTCAGCAAGCTCCAGCCCAGCAGCCAAACCCAGGGGCCAACTGGATGAGCACCTTCCGAGGACTCTCTCCCCCATCATACTTGGGGACAGAGTCGGCAGTGCGGATAGAGGAGTGGCTGGATGTTATGTACGAGATGTTGACTGGGATACGATGCCCTTGGGAGGAGAGGGTGGCCCTGGTGGTATCTTGCTTGGAGTCCCATGCTAAGAGGTGGTGGAAGACGCTGTTGGACACGACTTTTGCTGATAGGGAGATTGCAGAAATTACTTGGGAAGAATTCAGGGCCACGCTGCTGGAGCACTTTGTTCCTCAGTCAGCCAGGGACGAGTTGGAGGAGCGATTCTTGCAGCTGAGGCAGGGCACCAGGACAGTGGTGGAGTACCACCGAGAGTTCGATCATTTGGCCCGATATGCGGGCTCCTATCAGCTGGACGAAGCAGGTTACGTCAAGAGGTTTTATAAGGGCCTAAAAGAGGAGTTGAGGGAGGCCCTGCTTTTTGTCTCTGACGGGCCCATCTCCCGGATTTTGGAGATGGCGAAGAGGATTGAGGCCGACTGGCACATCACTCGGGGCCGGAAACGGCAAGCGGAGGACCAGGGCCGGAGGGCCCGAAATGATCAGCGGCGAGGCACCATACCAGATGGAAGGAGGGCAGAGGAGCAGCCTCGTCAGGAGTTGAGGCAGGAGCCGAGAGAGCAGGTGGTTTTGGCCCCTCAACCTCTCCGGATCCAGGAGATGCAGAGACCCCGGGGTATGGCGTATCCCCCGCCGGAGTGCTTCCATTGTCATCAGGTGGGACATCTCCGGAGAGACTGCCCTATGAGGGGGGCACCACCTCCAGCACCACGGGGTGGCCCACCGGCCCAGCATTTCGGAGGCCGAGGACGCGGCCGAGGACGTGGTTACCAGGGAGGCGACCGCAGGCAGAACGGGGAGCAGATTTACGCTTTGGACTTAGCACAGCCCCGGAACCCGGACAGGATTATTGCAGGTATGAGAATAATTTTAGTTTGAATTATTCCTGCTCATATTAAGTAATGATAGAACTACTACACAACCTAGGTTAGAAAACCTTACACCCAAGTTCTTTCTTAAAACTGATTTAGGAATGGTGATGGTGTGCGGCAAGCCTGCCCATACCCTGTTCGACACGGGGGCATCGCACAACTTTGTGTCGGAGGATTTTGTCAAGGATCTGGACCAGATTCGATGTTATATGGGATTATCCAGGAGGGTGCGTCTCCCCAATAGGATGGAGATCCAGTCCACAGAGAAGTGCCTCCTGGAGGTTACCATAGACGGGGTGACACTCGAGGCTCCGGCGACGATCCTGAGAATGCCGGACTTCGACCTTGTCTTGGGCATGACATGGCTTGTCTGGAACCATGCTCAGATTGACTGCCCGGCAGGGAGGGTCGTGCTGAGACACGGCGACACTTATGCGACATTCAAAGGTACTACTCCGGTTTCCCGCCGCCTGCTTTCATCTATTCAGGCCGTTAAGGCTCATATGCAAGGGGACGAGGTATATCAAGTATTATTCGAGATGACTGAGGAGAAGGACCTGATTACTAACATTCCGGTGGTTCGTGACTACGCCAATATTTTTCCGGATAAGCTGCCAGGACTGCCATCGCATAGGGAGAAGGACTTTCAGATTCAGTTGGTACCAGGGGCTAAGCCGGTATCCAAGGCCCCTTATCGGATGGCCCCGAAGGAGTTGGCGGAGTTTCGGACACAGTTGCAGGAGCTGGTGGAAGCAGGATTTGTCAGGTCGAGCTCCTCATCATGGGGAGCTCCTGTCCTATTCGTGAAGAAGAAGGATGGCACTCTTCGCCTGTGCATTGACTATCGAGCACTAAACAGGCTGACCGTCCGAAATACCTATCCGCTCCCCAGGATAGACGAGTTGTTCGATCAGCTGGAGGGAGCCCATTATTTTTCGAAGCTGGACTTGAGGTCAGGCTACTACCAGCTGCGGATCCAGGAGGAGGATATTCTGAAGATGGCCTTTAGTAGCCGATATGGATTGTATGAGTTCATCGTGATGCCCTTCGGGCTCACGAATGCTCCGTCGGCGTTTATGAGCCTCATGAACCGGGTCTTCGAGGCTTATTTGGATGTGTTCGTCATAGTGTTCATAGACGACATCCTTATCTATTCTAAGACGGAGGAGGAGCACACACGACATCTGGCACTGACCTTGGAGAGACTGCGGGAGCATCGCCTTTATGCGAAGTTCAGCAAGTGTCAGTTCTGGCTGAAGGAGGTGGCTTTCTTAGGCCACATTAGCAGCGGAGCCGGGCTGGCAGTGGACCCGGCAAAGATTCAAGCTATTTCGGATTGGCCGCAGCTGAAAACAGCCACCGACGTACGGAGTTTTCTAGGACTTGCCGGTTACTATCGGAAGTTCGTGGAGGGATTCTCTCGAATCGCCCTCCCGCTCACGTCCTTGACGAAGAAGGAGGTACCGTTCGTGTGGACCCCGCAGTGCCAGACAGCTTTCCAGGAGCTGAAGGATCGGCTGACCTCGGCTCCCATTCTTACTCTCCCCTCGGGGAGGGAGGGATTTCAGGTCTACACCGACGCATCATATCAGGGGATGGGAGCGGTGCTGATGCAGAACGGACACGTCATAGCTTATGCCTCCCGCCAGCTGAAGACCCATGAGAAGAACTACCCAGTGCACGACCTGGAGATGGGAGCAGTTATATTCGCACTAAAGATATGACGGCACTACCTTTATGGAGTCCACTGTGATATATACTCCGATCATAAGAACCTTAAGTACGTGGACACGCAGAAGGAACTGAACATCAGGCAAAGGCGGCGGGTGGAGTTTCTATCCGACTATCAGTACAAGATGCACTATCACCCGGGGAAGGCGAATGTGGTAGCAGACGCACTGAGTCGGAGAGCCGCCACAGCAGGAGCAGAGCCTCAGTTGATGTCTATGGAGCTGCTGCAGAGACTAGAGGACATGCACATTACTCTGGTGTCGTCTGATGATCCTGAGCTCTATGAGGAGTACTTGGCCGCGATGGGCGTTACCGATGACATCAGAGACCGAGTTAGAGAAGGGCAGAGGCAGGATGCCAAGTTAGAGCCCATCTTCCAAGCTCTGGAGGCAGGTACTGCAGGAGATTACACACTGAGGGACGACCTGGTGTGCTTCAGAGGACGGGTGTATATACCGGAGGGAGGCCAGATCCGGGAGGATATTATGACGGAGGCGCACTGCAGCCGGTATTCTGTACACCCGGGGATCACAAAGATGACGGCTGATTTGAAGAAGACTCTGTTCTGGCCGGGAATGAAGAAGGATGTCTCTTACTTCGTGACCCATTGTGGGGCATGTCAGCTGGTGAAGGCGGAGTGCAGGAACCCTGCAGGATTATTGCAGCCGCTCCCGGTGCCGGAGTGGAAGTTTGATGACATAGCCATGGACTTCATACATGGGCTTCCCCGGTCTCGGACAGGGAATGACTCGATCTGGGTAATCGTTGATCGGTTGACCAAGATGGCTCGATTTATACCGATCAGGAAGGACGATTCAGTAGGAGTACTGGTGCGGAAGTTTGTGGAGCAGTTCATCCGTTATCATGGCGTGCCCAGGACGATAGTGTCGGATCGGGATGGTCGGTTCACCTCCAGGGAGTGGAGATCCGTGCAAGCTTACTTAGGCACGCAATTGACCTTCAGTACTGCATTTCATCCCCAGACAGACGGGCAGACAGAACGCACCAACCGGACGCTGGAGGACCTTTTGAGGCTATGCATCTTGGACCGCGGGGAACCGTGGGAGAAACTCTTACCCCTTGTCGAGTTCTCCTATAACAACAGCCACCAGTCCAGCATCAGGATGGTGCCTAACGAAGCCTTGTACGGGAGGAGATGCCGGACCCCAATTTCTTGGGTTCAGAACGAAGATCTGAAGGTGTTGGGGTCAGAGTTTGTGTAAGACACTGAGGCACAGGTGAGGCTGATCAGGGACAGGATGCTCGAGGCACAGAGTAGACAAGCTAAGTACTATGACGCCCGGCATCGGCAGGTGGAGTTCCAGGTCGGGGACCGGGTGTTTCTGAAGATCCGGCCCATGCATGGAGTCTCGCGGGTGCGTGGTCGGAGGAAGAAGCTCAGTCCTAGGTACATGGGCCCTTATAGGATCCTGGAGCGGATCGGACCCCTAGCCTACCGGCTGGAGTTACCACCAGAGCTGGAAGCGCTGCACGACGTCTTCCATATTTCTTCTTTGAGGAGGGCTCTGCTACGCCCGGAGCAGCAGATTTTGACCACCGAAGGGCCGGTAGCTTCAGACCGGTCAGTTCGTTTGGAGCCGGTTAGGATCGACGACCGAGGAGTACGAGTCCTGCGTCGCAAGAAGGTCCCATTAGTCAAGGTCCTGTGGAGGAACCACGGCCAGGAGGAGCATACCTGGGATCCGCAGGACCTGATGCGACAAAGATACCCAGAGCTATTCAGTCAGGTATACCTCTCAGACCCCTCAAGATGTTAATTTATTTTTCCTGCTTTAAATTTACTAAGGGCTGCTCTAGGCAGATAGAGGCTTATCTTTGTTTATTGGGGGCTTATCCTTGTTTATTGGGGTCTTGGTCTGCCGATTGGGCGAAGAAGTCATAGATCTAGTTTTCCCTTTAAACCTAGATTATCAAACAAGCCGCTATGCTGGGATGTTACAAGGTTCTTTTCTTCGGTAGGAAGTCCCGTAGACTCAACCTTGATTTCGGGGACGAAATCTTTGTTTGTTTATTGGGATTTGTAACATCACATTTCCAACTAGACCCCTAAGAGTGGTTTTGGCCATGACTAGGTCATGACAAACCCTAGGAAGCCAGTAATAGGGCAAGAGATAGGGGACAGAAAGGTGGGAGATCATCATGGTCTGCAAATAGTAGAACTCTAAACAATGGTGTAGGATGACCATGGGCTACACCCTAACCCCAAGACCCTACCACAACACCCCTAATACCTTGGGAGGCCCATTAGAGCCAAAAGGACCCATTAGGGTCAACCCAAGAGGCCCAGTTGACCAAGGTCAACCCTAGCCCTAAATGGGTCAAACTAGCCTACTTAGGGCCAACTGACCTACTCCTAGCCTAAAGGACCCCTCCTATGCCCTCCTAACCCTAAAGTGAGGTCAATGGGTCACTAAGGACACATTAGGGTCAGCCCTAGAGGCCAGGCTGACCCAGGTCAACTCAAGCCCTAACCTGGTCAAAGTACCCTTACTAAGGGTATGTGACCTCCAAAGTACAGGGTAACACTACATCACCCTACCTAGACCCTAAAGGAAGCCAATGGGTCACCCAGGACCCATAGGGGTCAACCCAATTGGTCATGTTGACCCAAGTCAACTCTAGCCCTAAAATGGTCAAAGTGCCCTTGCCAAGGGACATGTGACCCCCAAGATGCCCAACCAACCCTACTCAAGTAACCCTAGACCTCAAGGGAGCCCAATGGGCCACTAAAAACCTAATGGGGTCAACCCAGATGGTCAAATTGACCAGGTCAACCCTCATTTAGGTCAAGTCAAACTTAACCCAAAAGGGCTAACCCAAGCCCAAGCCACTTCTCCCTTAGGCTAAACCCATTCCCATGACCATCATAATCAAGTGGGCTGCATTTAGCTTGTGAGGTTGACTAGTCAACCAGGGGTGACTAGGAGAGAGAAAGGAGCCCCCCTCCATGATAATGGAGGAGAGAGAAAATGAGGAAGAAGATGGGAAGTGAGAGGCCGGCCAAGGAAGGCTAACAGCCACCAATTATGGCTGCAATCAACTCCTCTAGGAGAGAGGAGTTGATTCCAGCCATTTCCCGGCCACCAAGGGGTGGGTTCAGCCCCCCTCCACACAACCCGAGCCACACCTTTAATGGTGTTAATGGCCATTGAAGAACCAGCCTCCCCTCTCCCCCATTTGCCATTTAAACACCTTCAGGGAGCCGAGGGGATCATTTTAGAGCGTTTACCTGGAGAAGACGAGCCATTCCACTGTGCAGTTGCAGAAGCCGAGCGCCGCCGCCGTCGTCAATGGCATCCCGCCGCTCCTCTCGCATCCAGGCCGCCAGGAAGGTCCTCCCCCTCTCCTTAACCCATGGTTAGATCATAGCAATCGATAGGACCAAGGTTCGGGCTCAATTGAGCCCGATCCAATTCGGTTTTCATGGATTTTTCTGAAGAAAACTCACCTCTCGGGATCGCCGGAAAAGGGGTTTCCGGCGGCCAAGCCGCCGCCTGGGGATGGCCACCACCTCAACGGAGGTGGTGGAGCCGGTGGCCGGCCGGGGAGGTGGTCGGGTCGCCGGCAGTGGCGTTTGGAAGTGGCTCCAGGCGGGATGAATCCTGGCCGTCAGCTCAAGGAAGAAGATGAAGGGATTCCGTCCCTTTTGCTTCAAGATTCGTGCGGGCCTGATTTTAAACTATAGGAATTAATTTATATTAATGCAATTTTGTCACAGTTTTTGATATTAATGGTTTTAAACTTTAAAAATACTTAGGTTCTTCTGGTGGAAAATACTTCAACATGAAAGTTGTATTTCCTTGAGTCTACTTTATTTTAAAATTAGTTTGAACCCTTTTGGGTGTAAGGTCTGACCAGGGCACCCATTTTGGTGGGACATACCCTTAGGGCTAGGCAGTCATTAAATTGAGTGCCCACCCTTCATTCCTAGCCCAAATTAGTTGAAATTTTGGCAGAGAGTCCATCCTAGCGATACCTAGGGCCTGCCCAAAAATGGGAATTTTTGGAGAAAATATTTCTATAGTTTTTGAAAACATTTAATAATTATTAAATAAATTAACTAGGTGCCCTAAACACCTCCAAACCCTCCCAAATTTTGGTGAGTGGTCCCTGGCTTCCAATTAGGTACCTGTATAAAATTTCATTCAATTTGGATGTGTTTTGCATAGGTTTTGACCCAACCCTAACTACACCTTTATAAGGGTATTTTGGTCAAAAGTTGCACTTTTGGTTTTGAGTGACCAAATCACCTCAACAGAGGCTGAGATTTGGGCCACTGGCTTGTTATAGCACGTATCACCTCCCCATGGAATATGGGGTAGGGAGGAATAGATTTGTCCTAAGTTCCTAGGTCAAACCCTAAGGAGGGACCTTTTGGCCTTGTGAAGGGTATGAGTCCTAAACACCTTGGATGAACTCCAAATTTTGCAAGAAGGTTCCTAGGACATATATAACCCTCTGTTAAAAATATTAGCTAACCTTGAAAATGGTAGGGCCCCCAAAACCCTAACCCTAGCTTAGGTCCTAAAACTTGTAGTGTATGTTTAGGTTAGCTAAACATCTTGAAACTTAACCAAATTTGGGTAGTGAGGGGATTAGGGTATTTTGAGCCTCTGACAATTTACTTGAGGAATTTTGGACAATGGTTATAGCACTTCATTTGTAAGCAATAATAATGCCTAATAATTATTTTGGCTATTGTGGTCTCACTTCCCATAGAGAGGGTATGAAACATGGGCAGAGTTAGTTTTAGGTTATAATAATCTTGTATGAATTTTGTTAGAATTTTTGAATATCTATTTAGGGCATCTACTTCACAAGTGCTTTATTTTGATTACATATTAATAATTCTTGTCAGAGGCCATTACTTACTGAAAAATCATGAAACTTGCTGCATAGTGTTGTTAGCTCAATATTATCATATGGAAATTTTTGTCGAAATATTTGATGACTGATTAGCATACTTTGTTCATTAACCCTTAATTTAGAGAGTTCATAAGAAAATCAAATATAGCCTTATTTCCAAATGATAAATTATGAAACTTTTTCTAGGGTACTTGTACTCCATCACAATCATTCCTGAAGTTTCTCTGAATTTGTGGAGGTGTTATTACTATAGAATCTTTTAAAATGACTTTTTATGGGGCATCTTTGAAATTAAGTTTAAAGTCCTAAACCTTGCTGAAAAATTGGAAGACTTAGGATTTAGAGTTTATTAGGCATTTTGTAATTATCATAAATTTAGTGGATTATTATCTTGTCTGAAAATGGTACTTCATGTTCAAACCTGGGCCTTTTGGGACACTAGAATAAATAAATTAATTATCAGACAAATTAGGAAAATTATGGATTTCTGGATTTATACTTCAAATGTGTTTTTAGATCTCTAATAATTATCATAACGGTACAGGATGAATATTTCATGTACTTCCCTTTTTACGGGTCATGTAGCTTAAGTGGTCTGCATATAGCAAAACTGCAGGATTTCGTTTGGATGTGAATTAGGGCACGTATGATGGGTCTTGGTGGTTTGCTGTAAGGACAAGTGGAAGGGGCTGCATCTATGGAAGATGAGTGAGTAGGGTGTGGTTTTGACTAGGGTTTATAAGCGTTCGGGTCCGACGAAAGATCGTCCTACCCAAGGAGAGTTGAAGTCAAATCACCCTAGGATTAGCATATCGAAATATGAGAAAATAATGGGTAAGGGAATCAACCAATAATAAAATAAGTACCTTGCGAAAGGGAACGCTGGGCGTAATCCCAACACAGTTCCTAGTGCCCCTTGAGAGCCCTTCACACGGAATACCGGGGGCAGTCCTGGGTTAACGTAAACTGTTTAACAAGCTGAAAAGAGTTACTTAGTAATTAGGGTTGCACACTCCACAACACTGATGGCACCAGAGGTTGGTTAGGAGCTTCAGCTCGGATGGTTAAAAGGCGGACTTTGGGTCCGGGGAGCTTCGGCTCGATTGCTTGAGTCGGACGTGTTGGTCCGGGGAGCTTCGGCTCGATTCTTGATTACGCTAATTTGCATGTGCATAACAGGAAAGGAAATTAAGGTGGTGGGTCTTCGGTATTGGAGGGTCGATGCACCGATGCCAATACGTTGACTCGGCAAGTGTGGTTAGCACTTCGCCAACAGAAGTCCGGTGCGCCAGCCGGCAAGAGTACGCAGGAGTCCGCTTCGTGCACCAAGCGTTGAGGCGTACGATAGGTCTGGCCGGTAGTGCTTTACTGGTTTAGAGGTGGGCGAGGCCCAACCCACCGCTTCCGTCTGCCACTACGGAGGTATCCTGGGAGGTTACGGCTCCAAAAAGGGGGAACTAAAGGTCTGTGTGCACAGAGTCGGGTGTGTGTGTTGCACTTGCATGTCCATCATACCCACTTGCATGTCATAGCATATTCGTTACCTTTAACCTTGACACCTAAAGTATAAGTGGAATGGGACGCTTATACTTTAGGACCTGCTACACGACCCCTTGGTCTATAAGCTTGTGTGGGCAAGTTTATAAATTAAGGTTAAATTTGGATATATATATTTGCTGCTGTTTGATAACCGACACCCCATCGTATAAATTGGTATGAGACTTTTTATACGATGGGAGCCTTGCAAAAGACCCCTTGGCTTATGTGTTTTTCACATAAGTGAAGGTTACATTTCATATTACAGCTTATTGTCTTTATATGCTATAGAACTAGCTAGATTAGGACCGCTGCCATCTGCTTTTGATATTCTCCACCTTCAAGTCCTCCCCTTTCTTCCTCTCCGCTCGGTGCCTAGGAGCCGTGGGGGAAGGGGTGGGGGATGATAGGACTTAGTCTTTTAGACTAACGGTTTTCGAACCGCATCATTTAGGGGATCGCGGAGACCAGCATGGAGGAGTAGCCCCAGAGACCGGTGCGCTTGGAGGTGGGGCAGTCTAGCTCCGGAGTTCACACAGCCAGGACCGTGAGTCTCGACCCTGAGTAGTTTTCTACTTTTGTTTCTGCATGAGAGATCTTGTAGTGAGGATTTGATGTACCGGGCATAAGCCCGTTTTGCTACTCTGATGTTACTTTCTGTGGACACTCCCTTCGTGGAGTTATATTTACTTATGACATGTGATTCTCTATGGACTGATGGTTTACACTTACTTCATTATTTTGCTACTTTTCTGTGATCGAATTGGCCGGCAGAATCGGCGCTTTGTGGTGATGACCCTTCAGGGCGTGAAGGAGTCACCGCAAAACGGCGGTTCTGGGCCTAAGAGCCCGGTGTCCGAAAAGAAAAAAAAAAGGGGGTCTTACACTACGTGAGGAGACTACGGTGTCCCTCTTCGTTGACGACGTGATCTTGAAGTCTACAAAGAGTCCACGACCTTGGTCTCTCTTGGAGAGGATCTCCCCGGAACCGGCGGCGGCAAGAAGGGCGGCGGCTAGGTTCACGGGATCGGCGGCGACGACGATGTGCGGCTGCTGTTCTTTAGAGATCCAAACTTCATAGCGAAGCTAGCTAGGTCTACCAATGGTCACACGAGGATCGGTCGTCTCGATCGATTCGGACGGGAAAGTTTTTCCCGATCAACAAATCGAGAGACAAGGGATCTCTGGATGGACGCGTGAGACTCTAAGCTTGGCTAAGCTTCTGTCGCCGGAGATCGGGAAGACACGCGATCAACAGCGGCGACCAACTAGCGCAAGCGGCGACGGCGGCGGCAGAGCAGATTCGCAATTTTAGGGTTAGATCGTGCTCGGCTTCTTTTCTGTGTCTGCTACTGTTCAAAATACCCGTATATATATATACTGTAGATTCTTTCAATTTGACCGTTGTGGGACCCACAAGAAGAATCCCGAAATCCGGTTCAAAATAGTCCAGCGGCAGAATCCGGTCCAGCATCTTCCAGAGAAATCGCTAAGTAAAAATCGGCGAGAATCGCAGGTGATTCTCGACGAATCGGAGAGAATCAGTTAGTGATTCTCGACGATTCGTCGAGAATCAGTTAGTGATTCTCGACGATTCGTCGAGAATCACTAGTGATTCTCGACGATTCGTCGAGAATCACTAGTGATTCTCGCCGAATCACTTTTTGATTCTCAACGAATATAACTTGGTATTCAGGATCTGCTCTGCGATGGGTTCGGCGAGAATCACTAGTGATTCTCGCCGAATCTTACTTGGCACCGTTTTGAGGTGGCCGGAAAGAGTCGGCGAGAATCATTAATGATTCTCGACGATTCGGCGAGAATCACTAGTGATTCTCGCCGAATCGGCGAGAATCACTTGGTGATTCTCGTCGAATTACACTTACATGAATTTTCGTCTTTCCACCCAAGAGCTGCTCCTTGACCCATCCTTGCTCCTTGTCTTCTCTTGCATAAGCACGGCCCTGTACTTGAAAGTAAGTACACTCCAATAGAGAGAGTACACGTAGGCCAACACACTGATCTGCTCAACGAGGGATTACGTCGTGCAGACCCGTGTATATTGACCTACTGCACCCTGACATTGGTGTGCACTTAGCGTGGAAGAACTGCAAGCACAACTTAAGAAGTTTCATCAAATACATTGTGAATTCATCTTAGCTTGACAGGTGGCTTCCTCAAATCCAGGTGATTGTGGATACAATACCAAACAGTAAGTGACTTACTCGAGTAGGTAAGTGACTTACTCGAGTAGGTAAGTAGGTACTCGAGTAGGCACACTCTTATATCCGAGTTAGTAGAGAAGAGTACTCGAGTAGGAAAATTAACGTACTCTAGTATGTCAGTAGTTACTCGAGTAGGTCTGTAGTGACTCGAGTAGGTGAATTAACATACTCGAGTATGTCTTATGCTTCTCGAGTCAAACTTTGAAAAAATTTAGAAAATGTAGATTTTGACTAACCCATTGGAATTACTTGCTTCTTAGTCATCCAGCCTTCTTTAGTCCTCTTTGTTGAGCATCCCAAGCTCATTCTTGAAGAACGAGAACTTGGTCTCGTCCAACGGCTTTGTGAAGATATCTACAACTTGCCTATCTGTAGGCACATATTGGAGATCTATGTCTCCATGCTCCACATGTTCCCGGATGAAGTGATACCTTAGCTCGATGTGCTTTATCCGGCTGTGGGAGACTGGATTGTTGGCTATTGCAATTGCGCTGGAGGAGTCACTGTATAGAGGAATATCCTTGAACTGCAGGTTGTAGTCTTCAAACCGATTCTTTATCCATAGCAACTGTGCGCAATAACTGCCTGCAGAGATATACTATGACTCAATCGTTGAGATTAAGACATAGTTCTGCTTCTTGCTACTCCAGGAGATTAGCCTTCTTCCGAAGAATTGGCAAGTTCCTGAGGTGCTTTTCCGGTCGTCTTTGCTACCTGCAAAATCTGCATCTGAAAACCCAATTAGTTCACTGTCATTACTTTTTGGGTACCATAAGCCAAGATTTGGTGTACCTTTAAGGTATCTCAAGATCCGCTTTACAGCAGCGTAATGAGATTCCTTAGAGTTCACCTGAAATCTAGCACAGACACATGTTGAAAACATTATGTCAGGCCTACTGGCAGTGAGGTAGAGCAAGGATCCAATTATGCTTCCGTACTTGGTTTCATCAAAAGGTTTCCCTTTTTCATCCTTGTCCAGAGACATAGTTGAGCCCATTGGAGTCCTCATAGAGGTTGCGTTCTCCATTCCGAATTTCGTAATTAGCTCTTTGGTGAACTTGGTCTATGAGATGAAAATTCCATCTTCAGATTGTTTCACCTGAAGCCCTAAGAAATACTTCAGCTCGCACATACTGCTCATTTCAAACTTCCCTTGCATAAGTTTTGAGAACTTTTTGCAGAGGTTGTCATCTGTATAGCCAAAAATAATGTCGTCGACATAGATTTGGACTAGCAAAATCTTGCCTTTTATTTCTCTAAGAAATAATGTCTTGTCTATCTTTCCCCTTGTGAACTTGTTCTCAAGTAGAAAGGTAGACAGCGTTTCATACCAAGCTCTAGGAGATTGTTTCAGACCATATAGGGCCTTGTGCAGAAAATAGACATAATCAGGAATGTTAGGATCAACGAAACCTGGAGGTTGTTCCACATACACTTCCTCCTTTATGTTACCATTTAGGAAGGCCGACTTCACATCCATCTGATAGGCGTTGAAGCCCTTGAAAGCAGCATATGCTAGGAACAACCTTATTTCCTCCAGCCTCGCCACTGGAGCATATGTGTGGTTGAAGTCGATTCCTTCCTCTTAACGACAGCCTTTAGCGATGAGTCTGGCCTTGTTCTTTATGATAGTTCCGTCTTCGTCCATCTTGTACCTGTAGACCCATTTTGTTCCAATTATGTTCTTTCGTTTGGGTCGTGGAACAAGTTTCCACACATTACAGCGCTTGAACTGATTTAGCTCTTCTTCCATTGCCATGATCCATGATGCGTCTGAGTTTGCTTCCTCAAATTTCTTTGGTTCAACCTGGGAGAGAAAACTCAAATGAAGATTCTCATTAGTTGTACCTCTTCGAGTTCTGACACCATCCCGGGGATCTCCTATGATCTGGTCCATGGGGTGATCCTTCAGATGTCTGAGCTCTAGAATTCTTGCATCTGCATTATCTTCAATCACTAGAGTGATTTCTTCATCCTGGATGACTTGTTCATTTTGATCATCAGAGTCTCCAATAGGAGTTGGAGTGGTGATCTTAATGAACTTCTCGCCTTTGTCTTCAGACGGATCATCCAAGTTAGTTTCTTTCAGCTTTTCACCTGCATCTTCAATGAGCATACTAGACGGATTGCTTTGCAGCAAGCTCGTCTCATCAAATACAACATGTATCGATTCTTCTACCACCAGGGTTTTTCTATTAAATATCCTATATGCCTTACTATGGCTACTATAGCCTACAAAAATACCTTAAAAGCTCTTTTCGCTGAACTTGATGGTATGACACTTACCATTGTTAAGTACGAAGCATTTACAACCAAAGATTCTAAAGTATGAGACTATTGGTTTCCTGCCTTTCAGAAGTTCGTAAGGTGTTTTATTATGGTCTTTGTTTATGAGTGCTCGATTTTGCATGTGGCATGCAGTGTTGACGGCTTCAGCCCAGAAGTACTCCAGTTGTGAAGCATCACTCAACATGGTCCTGCAGGCCTCTATGAGTGTTCTGTTCCTTCTCTCAGCCACTCCATTCTATTGTGGAGTATGAGGAGAGGAAAACTCATGAAAGATACCTAATCTTTCACAGAATTCTGTCATGGCCCAAAATTTGAACTCTGTTCCGTTGTCACTTCTGATTTTGACCATGGAGTAGTTGTATTCATTCTGGACTTGCCTGACAAAATTAGTAAAGATGTCGAAGGTATCTGACTTGTGTTTCAGAAAGAACACCGACGCAAAGAGCGAGTAGTCATCAACAATTACCAATGTATAGTCCTTACCTCCCAAACTTCTAATTTGCAGTGGACCAAACAAGTCCATGTGCAGTAGATGGAGACATCTGTTAGAGTCTTTGCCAATAATGCTTTTAAAGGTAGCCCTTGTTTGCTTGCCTTTTACGCATGCATGACAAGGCATGTCTTTGACACATTTGACATTTGGGGCATCACGTACTAAGTTCATTGAAAATAGTTTATTAATAGTTTTGAAATTAATATGTGCTAGTCTCTTGTGCCATTTGTCACCAAGAGACACACTATCTTTTGCTAAAAGGCACACTGGTGTAGAGGAATCTATACAGATGAAATTTAAACAGAAAATATTCCTGCTTCGAGTGTCGGATAGAATCGTTTCCATATTGTCAACGGATTTTATCAAGCACTTATCAGCATAGAACTCAACTATGTATCCTTCATCACAGAGTTGGCTTATGCTAATGAGATTGTGTTCCAATCCTTCGATATAGGCCACATCCGAGAAGGATATATTGCCGTTAGTAATCATACCATAGCCTCTAGTAATTCCACGGTCTGAACCTCCAAAGATGACCTTTGGTCCGTTCACGACTGGAGTAACGTTCTGAATGAGGCTTCTAGTATCAGTCATATGCCGAGAGCATCCACTATCTAAGTACCAGATGGGCGTTTTGTTGTCCTTTGGACATCCCTGCAATCATAATCAATTTGCCTTAAGAACCCAAACAAGTTTGGGTCCTTGGTCTCGGGTTAGAGTACTCCCCCGACTAGTGTTAGCATTATGAGCGGTCTATCTCATATTGGTGACATGAGGGGTTGCAGCATTTATGAAATTGAACCAGCAATCTATGGCGAAGTGACCAACCTTGCCACAACACCAACAGTCAAATCTATTGTACCTTTGCCTCAAGATCTCCGGCTTGACCTTTTGGAATTGTGGTCTAGCAGGGGCAACATTCTTGGAGGAAGATGCCTCATCATGATGGCAATCACATGGCTTCTTCTCTGTTATGGGCTTCTCTACAACAGGCTTTGTCTTTGGTGCCTTCTTGAATTTGTGCCCATGATTGAAAGGGCCATAGCTCTGAAGAATAACTTCTTCATAAGGTGCATTAAAGACACTCTCGCCAAAGTTTCGGGGTCGAGTCCATCCTTGATAGCGGGACTTTGGCTCTACATAGGTAGGCCTAGCAAAGTGCCCGTAGGATGAGTCAGAATCAAACTCATTTGATGGAAAGATGACCTTTTTGAATGTAGTTTGATTTTGAGGGGCTTTCCCCTTTTCTTCGGCTGAGGCCTTTTTGGTGGCCTTATTTTTTCGTTGATTCTTGTTTCTCCTAGAGGATTTACTAGGAGCTTCTTCATGGCCTAGTCCAGCTCCCTTGGCCTTTGTTGAGAATTCAGCAAACGAATGGAAGAACTGTTTTGGGCTTCGAGAAACTCTCAATAAGTTTCCTTGCAGCCGCAAGTTCGGCTTCCAATTCTTTGATGTTCTTCTCCTTAAGGTCAAGGTGCTCAAGAGCCTTGTTATATTCTTCAATTGCATTATTGAAGTTTTCTTCGAGGGAGTCAGTCTTTGCGACTTTCTCTCTCAAGATGCTCTCTTCGGCTTTTAGAGATTTGATCTCTTTAGCCTGAGTCTTCACGACTCGACGACATTTGTCGTAAGCCATGATTAACTCCTTGTACTGGGCCATTAACTCTGACTCATCGT
Source organism: Platanthera guangdongensis (assembly GCA_039583875.1). Taxonomy (NCBI): domain Eukaryota; kingdom Viridiplantae; phylum Streptophyta; class Magnoliopsida; order Asparagales; family Orchidaceae; genus Platanthera; species Platanthera guangdongensis. The sequence goes on along the minus strand of CM077148.1, from coordinate 47,100,096 downwards.
CAGAGGAGCTACCCTCGCAATCATGTTCAGAGACTTCAGAATCTAAAAGAGGGGTATGAGAGTTTACCTTCCCAGTGAACTGGTGCTCTTGTTCATCATCTATTTGAGCCATTAGCCCAAAGTAAGCTTCTTCTTCTTCGTTTGACTCAGATGAGTCGGAGTAGCTAAGAGTCTTGCTCTTTTTGGCTATGAGGCTCTTCTCTTTCCTCTTCTTGTTGTGTGAGGATTTCTTTTCTTCTCTTCCACCACCCTCCTTCTTCTTATGAGGGCAGTCAGCAATGACGTGACCTGGCTTATTACAGCAATAGCAAATGATGTCAGTTGAAACGTATTTGTTCTGTTTAGTATTGTACCTTTCGTGGCTGCTTGAGCCTTTTCTTTGTCGATCGACATCACGCCGCGATCTTCTATATGAGGCATCCTTGCCTTTCCATTGTTTCTTTTTATTAAGAAACTTCTTGAATTGCCTTGAGAGTAAGGAGAACTCTCCTTCAGATAGTTCAGAGCCTGAGGTGCTAGGCTCTGATGTTTCTTCTTCTTCATCAACTTCTGGAGCTGGAGCGGGGGAGGCAGCCTTAGTCTTTCTGGAGGTGTCTGCCTTCAAGGCAACAGATTTCTCCTTGAGTGCAGACCTGCCTTTCTCTTCTTCAGCTTTTCTTGTATTGATTTGGAGTTCATAAGACATAAGCTTTCCAAAGAGATTTTGCGGGTCTGTTTCAGCTAGCTTCCCGAACTCCCTGATGGAGCATACCTTGTTATCCCATTCCTTGGCTAGGGATCTCAAGAATTTGTCGTTCAGTTCTCCGTTGGTGAAGACACGGCCGAACACCCTTAGGCCATTCATAATTTTGAAGAAGTTTTCAAAGGTGTCGGCAATTGTTTCCTTGTTACCTTGTCGGAACGCTTCATATTTTTGGTTGAGAAGGGATCTACGATCATCCCTTACTTCTTCAGTTCCTTCCATCAAAGTGACTAAGGAATGCCACATCTCCTTAGCCGATTGACAGTGAATCAAATTCTGCAGCATTGAGTCATCGACTGCACTTGCTATAATGTTCTTAGCTTTCTTGTTGAGGGAGACAAGTGCAATCTCGTCTTTGTCGAGATCCATTAGCTTTTTGGGAACTTTCTTGGTAGGGTCGATAGTGGACACAGTCATGGGAACGTAAGGACCTTCTTCAACGATCATGAAGATCCTTGGATCCATAGCGTCCATGAAAAATTTTATCCTTTCTTTCCACATGGGAAAGTTATTTTTGTTGCACAGTGTAAGCTTGCCGAAATCTTTTCCCTTGTCCATTTTATGGTAGAATCTTTCAGACAACAGATTTGGATCTGATCAAGGTGTTAACATTTTGACGATCAACCTCCCTCTAATACCAATTGAAAGAAAACGGTTGTCAACTTAAATCACCTAGAGGGGGTGAATAGGTGAGTTGTGCGTCTTTTGCGGAAAAAAAAATAATTAGAGCACAGCACAGAACTATCTACCAATATCACAGACGACATAAGATTTATAGTGGTTCCCCTACTTTGGATACATCAACTTTCCCTCACCGATCTAGCAATCAACTAGACTCAGCTACTCCACTATCTCGGATCAAAAACTGATCCTACCCTCGGAACAAAGTTCCTACAAACTCGATCCAAACAAAGGGATCTACACCTCGGAAGATAACACTTCCTACAAACTCGGAGTGAAAAACTCCTACACTCGGAGAAACTTTCTCCTACAAGATTAATAAAGTTTTGGAAAAATTATACAAACAGTAAATCCAATCAGATCTGATGAGACGGCTAGAAACTTCTTCTTATGGACTTTGCAGCACTATCAGAAATCGGTGAAGAGAATCTCGGCCCAAATCTGGATCTTCTTTGCTTTTACAGAATCAGAGAGAGAAGATGAGCAGTGATGTCGATCTCGATCTGTAAATTTCTTCAGAATGAGTCCCCTGAAATTAGAAGCAGTGGCCGGAGAAGATGGTGGCGGCGGCGGCTTCCGTTCCATGAAAGACAGACAGAGGAGTCGGCTGAAAACTTTCTCAAAATAAAATGACAAGAAGGCTTGGAGAATACTTAGGGTTTATCATTTTCTAATAAGACTTTATATAGGAGAGAATAACGGTCATAATCGGTCATAATGATGTACACGTGGACCAATCATGTCGCGTGATTTGAAAATTCCGTCAGAAAAGGACTTAGACGAAATTTCTGGAAAGTTCAGCCATATACACGAGTAAGAGAAGATCTACTCGTGTAGTTGAATAACTACTCGAGTACATGAAGGAGAACATACTCGGGTATATAAAGATAGGCTACTCGAGTAGGTAGAAATCAACTACTCGAGTAAGCAGATAGAACTACTCGAGTGTGTATAGTGACTTACTCGAGTACATGAAGGATCTACTCGAGTATAAGAAAGACTACTCGAGTATATTACATAAGCTACTCGAGTACATGAAGGACTACTCGAGCATAAGAAAGACTACACGAGTATATTACATAAGCTACTCGAGTACATGAAGGACTGCTCGAGTACATGAAGGACTACTCGAGTGGAATACTTGGAATAAATTCTGAAGATGACAGCAAGCAGCTACTCGAGTAGTTGAACTAAACTACTCAAGAGGAAGTGATCTACTCGAGTAAGTGAAAGTTCTACTCGAGTAAAAGACTTAGAAAATTCTGGAGTTAGGAAAATTTCAAAGTACTCGAGTGAAACACGATCTACTCGAGTAGGTATAATGAACTACTCGAGTATGTTTCTATCTAGTCGAGTATGTGAGTATACTTACTCGAGTATAAGCATATCTTTACTCGAGTCCATGACTTAGAAGAATTTTGATGAGTGAAGCCTTTAATACTCGGGTATAATGAGTGATCTACTTGAGTATATAAACATGCTACTCGAGTATATGACTAAGTCTACTCGAGTACATGACTTAGCTACATGAGATATACACTTAAGTACTCGAGTACAAGGTTTCTTTACTCGAGAAAATTATACCCAATCTACTCGAGTAGTTATGGACCTACTCGAGTAAAAGACTTAGAGAATTTTTGTTGTTGGAAAACTCTTTCTTCTAATGTAGTCAACTTCCAATCCTTTTCGCAAGGTCCAATAGCTTGAATATGAAGTGTATCCTAATAGAGAGATCACACATGAGTCAACACCTTGGAATATGCAATGAGGGATTACATTGCACAGTTCCTATGTTTGGTGACCCACTGTGGACTGACATTGGTCTACACTTCCCCAGTGAAATTCCTGCAAACATATAACTCAAACCAAGCATTAAATACAACTTAATTCATCTTAGTTCTAGGGTGACTTCATCAAATATGGGTTAGTGTGGATGTAATACCCAACACTCAGCCTCATTATCAATGAGCTGAAGACTCTTGACAAGGACATCTCTTTAACAAAGATCAATGACAAGATCCTTATGTGCTTCCCCAACACATGAGACTCTAGGATCTAGCCAATCAAGGAGGCCAAAAGCCTAAATGAGATTTCTACTGAGTCATTGTTAGGCGAGCTCAAGTCTTATGAGCATCATATTAAAACTAGGGAGGCAGCTGAACAAAAGACTTCTACCTCAGCAAGGAAGGAGCAAAGTATTGCCTTTAAGGCATTAGAAGAATCAGAAGCTCTACCAGACCTACTGAGTCTTCTAGCAAAGAGGTTTTATAAAATTGCAAGGAAGGACTTCAGGAGAAGGTCAACCAAAAATAAGGACAAGCCGAGGTATGACAAGTATCCTACTAAGAAAATTGTTTGTTATGGATGCAGGAATCCAGGACACATTCTACCAGAATTTCTAGAGGCTCAAAAGAAGGACAAGAGAAAGGAGAAGGAATCCAAGAAGCACTCCAGCAAGCCCTCCTCCAACAAATACAAGAAGAAGAAGGAGAAAGGATTTGTGGCTGAGACCTGGAGTGACTCAGAAGAAGAAACTTCATCCAGTTCTGGTGAGGATGAAGAAGAGTCAAAATCTAGAGAGATCTGCTTGATAGTAATCGATGCCTCTTGCAACAACTCAGAAGTTGCTGTTTCAGAAGCAGAAAACTCAGATTCTGAATCAAAAGAGGACCAGGTAATAACATCTTTTGATTTTACTTCTGATCATTTTAAAACTGAATTCAAACTTCTATGCAATGACTTATATTAAATCTGAGAAGAAAATCAAACTTCTCAAAGAAAAACAAATTGAATATGACAATTTGTTTTCTGAAAACATCAAACTGAAAGATGAATTGGACTTAGCTTCTGAACAAATCATTTCTTTAAAAACTAAATTAAATTAAGCTAAAGAATTTTAAGAATCCCTTAATGGTAGAAGTATCAAATTGATGAATATCACTAGCACAGTCAATGTCAGGCTTAATGGCAAACTCGGCTTGGGAGCTTCATCAAGTCATCCTCCTCTTCTTAAGAAAAATATTCTTTCTACCCCCATTAAATTTGTCTCTGTCAAAGGTAAAGAAAAAGTAGAAGTTAATAACAAATAAAAAGAAATTCCACAGAAAAATCACCCAAGAAAAAGAAAAAGAAAATATTTAATAAAAATAATGTTCATCATTTTTTGTCGAACCAAGATAGATGAAATGTATGTAGTTCGTCGAACTCAGATTGACGAACAATGAACGCAAAATTTAGATATAACTATTCATCTAACTGCGATCGACGAAATCAATATGGTTCATCGAACCGCAATCAACGAAATTGGGGTGAAGAAAATGAATACTTTCATTCTCTAAGCAGAGTTCAACGAATTCATCCCTATTCGTCGAACGCAGATCGATGAACTTACTGCAATTTCTCGAACCCAGTTTACTACAATAGAAACTTATATTCTTTTCAGAATTTTAAGAAACCTAAATTTTTTAAAAATCCTTTTACTCAATGGGTAATTCCACCTAGAAGATTTCACCACTTTGGATATAAAGACCAACCAGAATTTTTTTACATTTCCAGTTATTAATTTGAGAAGAATCAAGGACCCAAGGTTAAATGGGTCAAGAACACCTAATTTATTTTCATGCAGGTGAAGGACTATCCTACCATGGAGCAACAATGGAACTTGGATAGTGGGTGCTCAAAATATATGACAAGCAGCAAGAGAAATCTAACTGATTACAATTCAAAGCTTGGACCAAAGGTGATCTTTGGAGACTCCAACTGTGGTCAAACAAAAAGATATGGGAATGCCAATGTTGGAGTTGTCACCTTCAGGAATGTAGCCTATGTGAGTGGTCTCAAGCATAACCTAATATACATAAACCAATTATGTGATGAAGGTTATCAGACATCATTTAATCAATCTTGTTGTTCTATTGCTTCTAATAAAAACAAAATTGTTTTAAAAATAATTGAATAAGGTAACATTTAGGTAGTAAATTTTAAGTCTGCCATTTCAGAAATTTATTTATTCAATCAGATTAGTAATATTAATGACTTATGACATAAAATACTAGGACATGTAAACTTAAGAAATATTGCTAAACTATCTACGGATAACTTTGTTAGAGGATTGCCTTCTGGCCCCTACAAGAAGGAAAGTCTCTGCAGGGTTTGTTAATTATGCAAGCAAACTAAAAATATTTTTAAATCAATTAATAAGAGTGATTCACCCAAAATTTTATATTTGCTACAGATGGATCTTTTTGGACCCATTGTTGTACAAAGCTTGGGAGGGAAATCTTACACTCTAGTTATTGTAGATGACTTCTCTAGATTCACTTGGGTGTTTTTTTGAGAAACAAGTCAAATAACTTTAAAGTTCTTACACACTTTCTTAGGAGCATAAAGATTGAGTACTCTACTCCAGTTGCATTGATCAGAAGTGATCATGGTACTGAGTTTAAATCTCTTCTTATGTAAGAATTCTGTGAGATGGAAGATATTAGACTTTGCTTCTCTGCTCCTACAACTCCTCAACAAAATGGGGTAGCAGAAAAAAAAAATAGAACCCCTATTGAAGCAGCAGGGACATTACTTGCAGATGCTTACTTGCCCTTATCATTTTAGGCAGAGGCTGTAAGCATAACAAATTATGTTCTGAATAGACGTTTAATACATAAAATCAAGGGTAAAACTCCTTATGAATTGCTCAAAGGTAAGCAACCTAAAATAGATTATTTTAGAGTATTTGATTGTAGATGTTATATTCACAATAATAACAAGGAACATCTTAGAAAATTTGATGCCAAAGCTACAGAGTGATTTTTTCTTGGATATTCCCAAGTCAGAAAGGCTTATAAGGTATTTAATAAATCAACCTTAAAAATGAAAGAATTTGTACATATTTCTTTTGATGAAGCTAATAAGTTTTATAAGGAGAAGGATTCTTCTACTAGAGATACATTACAGGTACCCTTTCTGTCTGAGAAATTGGATGACTTAAACCTCACCCAAGAGGTTACATCTCATCCATCTACATAGACTGATGAAGAGAGTGAAGAAGAAATTGTTGGAGTAGTTGAACCAACAACAAGTAACATAATTCCACAAAAGGAATTAATTCCGCAAGCTGTTGATGAACTAACTCATCCTACTGATTTTGTCACGCTAAAAGATCATCACATATCTCAAGTGATTGGAGACATATCAACTGGTGTGCAAACAAGGCATCAACTCAACCAAGATTTGATGCATGCTTGCTTCATATCTCAGATTGAACCTCAATCCATAGAAGATGTAGTGGAATATCCCCACTAGATTATTGCAATTCAAGAGGAGCTCAATCAATTTGAGAGATGCAGAGTTTGGGATTTAGTTCCAAGACAAAAAGACTACCCAGTCATTGGAACTAAATGGGTTTTCAAGAACAAGTTTGATGCTCAAGGATCTATTGTAAGGAACAAAGCAAGATTGATAGCTCAAGGATATTCACAAGAGGAAGGAATTGATTATGATCAGACCTTTGCCCCTGTTTCAAGGCTGGGGGCTATCAGAATATTCCTTGCATATGAAGCATACAAGAAATGCAAAGTCTATCAAATGGATGTCAAAAGTGTCTTTCTTAATTGTGAACTCAAAGAGGAAGTCTATGTGGAGCAACCACCGGGTTTTATCTCTCTAACTCATCACTCTTTTGTTTTTAAATTGTATAAATCTCTCTATGATTTAAAGCAAGCTCCAAGAGCTTGGCATGAGACCCTAGTTAGCTTTCTATTAGAGCATAAGTTCACTAGGGACATTGTATATAGGACTTTATTTATTAAGCATCATAAAAATAAAATTTTGATAGTACAAATATATATATATATGACATCATGTTTGGCTCTACTGATTCTAAACTCTGCAAAAGGTTTCCTGATTTGATGCATTCTAAGTTTGAAATGAGTAGCATGGGTGAGCTTTCCTACTTCTTTGGTCTTCAAGTGAAGCAATCCCCTGATGCATATTCATCTCCCAATCTAAATATGCTAAGGAGCTAATTAAGAGATTTGGGATGTCTGATGCCTCAGCTATGAAAACACCCATGGCATCCAATGCTGTGATTGATTCTGATGAACAAGGAAAGCAAGTTGATCAGAAAACATATAGGGCTATTATTGGGTCCTTATTGTATCTCGCAGCTAGTAGGCCAGATATAATGTTTGCTACATGTCTTTGTGCTAGGTTTTAGGTGAACCCTAAAAAATCTCATCTAATTTTACTAAAAAGGATTTTGAGATATATAAAGGGTTTTCCAATTCTAAGACTCTGGTATCCAACTAAGTCAGAATTTGATTTAACTAGATTCTCAGAAGCTAACTTTGTTGGATGTAGAGTTGACATGAAAAGTACATCAGAAACATGCGAATTTCTTGGTGAAAGACTTGTGTCTTGGTTTGGTAAGAAACAAATATTTGTGTCAACTTATATAGCAGTTGACAGTTGTTGTTCATAAATTTTGTGGATTCAAAACCAACTCCTGGATTTTGGTCTCAATTTAAATAATTCAACTATATTTTGTGATAGTACCAGTGCAATTTCCGTTACACAAAATTCACTGCATCATAGTAGGACCAAACATATAGAAATTAGACTTCATTTCATTAAAGATTGTGCGGACAAATATAAAATTAACCTTATGTTTATCTCTACTAATTTATAAAGAACAAACATCTTCACTAAGCCTTTAGATGAGAAAAAACATTTATTTTTCCTAAATCAGCTAGGCATGATAAATGGAGAAGTCTTAATTTAATTTTTGCTCTGAGTTCAATGATTAGGATACAGTTCGTTGAACGGAGATCGACGATCTGTGAACTCTGCGCGAAGAGTTCGCCGAACGGAGATTGACAAATTTTTCTTTGTGAAATTGTTTGTAGAATGGAGATCAATGATTTTGTTTCAAGAAATTTTTCATCGAATGGAGTACGACGATCTGTTTTCCTCCTCTTCAAACTAAGATCGACGCTTTTATTTCTTCATGAAATTTTTCATCGAACTGAGTTCGAAGCTTTTTTTTCATTGGACGGAGTTCATCTTTTTATCATCTTAAAACATATAATAGGGTTTTCATCAAACTCCATCTCATGCTTTCCAGTTCTCGCGCACTTGATCTTTTGTTTTTGCAGGCGTGACGATTTCAGCAGCGACTCTTTCAGGCATGAAGTTCGATGCAGGATTCGACATCGACATCGATTCATTCAATCATTATGATCAAATCTTCATAGACATACTCCAGTTGTTTGAGGCACCGTAGTTGACGCAGTTCATGACATTAAGGATCAAGCTTCCAGCACAGCAAATTAAAGAATGGGTATTCACAGCAGCTTTTCTAGGCCAAACATCAATTACTGCATCGATTAATGGTCATCAGATTTCTCTTACCCCTGATATTCTTACAGAATTTTTTGGTTTTATAAATGGGGAAGATGATTTTGAATTATCTAGCAATGAGTTTGAAGATATGCTAGTTATCATGGGTCACTCCAAGGGAAACCCTAAAATTACCGAAAAAAAATTTGGCTGCTGAATATATTTTCTTGGCTGATATTGTTGGCAAAGTCATCTTGGGCAGGCATTCTACCCATGACTACATAACTAGGCACTAGTTCTTGGTGATAAGTGCCTTAGTCAATCATAAATCAGTGAATTGGGGACTGATTCTATTTGAATCAATTAAGAAGAAAATAAACAAGAAATATGCTGGTTATGGAAGAGTTTTGGGCATCTTACTGCAAGCCAAATGCCCTGAACTCTTGGTCTCGCAGATCATTTTTATAAATGCTTCCAAGAGGCTTACTTATGCCCTCTTTGGTAGATGGGAGAGGGTTATTGCCAAGCCTTACAGGGGCTCCTCTTCCAGGATAGCTTCAGAGGACACCAGGGCCGCTGCAGCCACTTCTCCAACCCCTGAAGAAGGTCCAGCTCCTCATAATCACTCTCTTCCATCTCCATCTCAACAACATTCAATATTTCCTTCATAAACTCCCCTTGTTGGTGTTACTACACTTCAACAAACATCTCCAAAACATCCCTCAATTCAGGAAGATACTATACTCCTTGATATCTCCACCTCCAATTTTCCAACAGACTTTCCACAACCATCCATAGTCATTACAGACTCACCATCTCAACCACAATCACCAAACCACATTCTTGAGGATACACCATCTCCACCTCACTCTCCACATCATTCACCTAATAAGGATATCACTCCATCTAATGTTCCACTGATATTACCATCCATCCCACTTTTGGACATCCCTTCAGGCTTCTCCATCTGTTCAAATTGTGGAAACCAATCCACCTGTACATCCTCTACTCCTCATCAGTTGTATCTAAATTTTTCTGACATTGCAAATGATCTTCTTAAATTCCTTTCTCCTATTCTGAAGAAGCTCATAAGTGAGGCTGTTACTCCACATGCTGCTTCCATCTCTGCACTTACTTCAAAGCTTGCCTCTTTATCTTTTGTGCCTCCTTCTTCTGGGGGCATGGGTTCAGGACTCTCTGAAACTAGGCAAGGGGAGATGTTCCATGAAGAAACTCCAGAAGTTCCTGCAGAAATTTCAGTAGCAGCAGCAACTCCAGCAATTCCAGAAGCAATATAAATAGTTGAAAAAATTGATGATGACACTGATATGCCAGACCTTGAGAAGAATCTTTTGATGCAGTAATAAAAACTATTGGTGATTTCATTATTAACCTCATATTTGATATCAATTCTTTATTAAAATATTTTGATACTTTACACAGATGTATACCAATTACTGATTATTACTCTAAAGCTATTGTCAGTTACACTGCACCTATTAGTCCTTAAGTATTGTAATAAATAAGGACAAGTTTTGTCATTAAAGAAGATATTATATAACATATAGATACTCCAGAGACAAAGTCTGATTCTCCTACAACATTTGGCTGGGCTGAGTCCCCTATGCCTAATTTTGATGATCTCATGATTGAAGATATAGATACAGAAACAATAGAGCCAGATGTACAGCCTCATGCTGAAGAAGAATATGTGGCTGAAGCCATACATCCAAAGGATCTTCCTATATAATCTGATGTAGTTCTCAAATAGATTCATGTTTTATATGATAATCCTGCAGATGATTCTGATGATGATGAATCTGATGAGTCGGATGACTCTAGTTCTAAGAAGAGAAAAGCCAAGAGAAAGGCTCTAACAAAGGCTGTAACAAAACCAAATCCCACTGCTGACACTCCTTATTACATTTTGCATAACATCACTCTCACTCCAGATACTGCTAACTAGATGATATATTATAAAAATGAATTGAAATCTAGGAAGAAGAGCAGTAAATACTCTCCTCCTTCATAACATAGGAGAGGTCCTCTTCCTCCTCCTCCTGCAGCTGGATCAGCTGGTAGTATTTCTCAAGGACAAAGGTCTATATCATCTTCCTATCAATCTAGACCATCCTACAGCAGGCAGCAACACAACTCTCAATGCAGTAAACATCAATATAAGAAGCAGTGCAGTCAGTAACAGAAATCTGAAGAAAATCAAAACGAAGTTTCCAGTCTAGAAAGACCTCCTTCTCTAACATATGATCCAGAAATGGATCCTAATTTCAGAATGGCCAGATTTCAAGAGCTAATAGGAATATCTCAGATAAGAAAGACCAAAGAAGAAGGAAAAGATACATCATAATTTTCAACCATGTGATCATATAGAAAGAAGGAGCTGGACAAGTGTCTGGTAAAACAAAAGCTTTTCAATGTTGATACATATATAAATTTACATCCAGAAGCTATAGTGCCCAGAGCCGCATCTATAAAAATTCTTGGTGCTCAAGATGTGAAGATGACTCAACAGCAGGCTTCTGATCCAAAAAGATAGATGATTTTCGCAAAACCCACTTCTTCTTCAGATGATTCAAAGAAACAGTCTTAATCTTTTGATTATGCATTTTGATTTTTATTTTTGCAATATGTAAACTCACATGACACATTTGTTCATATCTGCTGAATGGTTTATGGATCTACCAGATATTTTTATTACTTTGTGATTTTGTTTGTTTTATTTTGCATAGTGACCAAACCTAAATAATGGGAGATTGTTAGAACCCTACTTGTGATTTGGGCTAGGTTCACTATTAGGATTGATGACCCACCATGTATAGTCATGGGTTATGGTCAATTACTTTAGGTTAGTTCACTGAGAATAACCTTCAGAAGGTTGCATAAGACTTCAGAGACTCAAGACTTAAGAGACAAGACAGTTTTGAAGATTGTAGAAAAAGGAGTTTGGCGATAGCGGAACTTAGCTTGACGATCATCGATCTCAGATCGACAAACTCAGAGTTCCTTCTCTGAGTTGAGCTCGACGAAAGTCTAGCTCAGGTCGATGGACTGTGAGCTTATCTCAGTATATCAGCTCGACGAAGTGCCTTCTCAGCTCGACAAACTTGGAGCTCAGTTTGGCAAGTGCTTTTTCTGTTCGACGATCTTGGATCTCAGCTCGACGAAGGAGTTTTTTTAGCTCGACGAACTTGAAGCTTAGGTCGATGAAAACTTTCCTTAGTTTGACTAATTCCATCCAGGTTCCGTTCGACTATTTTCTCTTAGTTTCTAAGACCCTCTAAGGCAATTCGATTTTAGATTATTTCAAATATTCAGATAGTAATACTCTGATAATTAATGCTCATATTCTCAAGAATATAGTTGTTCATGCTAGCATTAATTAAGGATTTTCACAGAGTTATTACTTAACATATTTTCTGGGACAGTTAGGGAAATGCATTGAAGACAATATTCCGTCTTTCCAATTCCCAGAAAATATCCAGATGACTTCAAGGATTTGAATTTCAAAATCAAACAATCAGATATAAAAGATTTTCAGAAGATTGTCATGCAGAGTCTAAAAGTTAGAACTTACTGAGTCAAGAAAAAGAAAATATCTGCATTTTGAGAATAAGAAATAGAGACACAGAACATCTTGTTCATCTTCATTCGTCTTCTTCAAGTTTTCTTCCTGCAACACAACATACATTCTGAGACCAAAATCTCAATCAATTAGAGATATTTACTGGAAGAAGAAGTATTCATCTTGAAGTCCTACACCCTGAGCAAAGCTTCTATTCCCCTGAACTATTCTACATCTCAGGGGGAGCTTTGACAACAATAACAATCCACTAGTCTTCTCAGAACATTGAGAAAGAGAAGACAACATCAAGTTTCTTTTTACCTCACTGTGAAAGGGTTTCTAACTCCCTTCAAAATTTAATCCCTTGGTTATTAAGTCTACTGATCAAGACACTTAGTTTGCTTTCTGGTCACCTGATCAAAAGCTCAAAGGGTTGCTAGATATCCCTTGAAAATAGATCTTGTGGTGACCGAGCACCTGAGCAAAAACCTGTGGTGGCAGAGCACCTGATCAAAAACCTGTAGTGGATTCATACCAGGGTGGTAGAAGAGTGGATGTACCCAAGTTTTAGGGGAACCACTATAAAATTTTTGTGTCATCTGGTTTCTCTATTTGTTATTTTCCGTGTTGTGATTTCTGTGTTTTATTTATGCCCATATACATATAGATACCATTTATTTTAATCCGCTATAAAAATTAATCAAAAGATTTTTAATACTCTATTCACCCCCCTATAGAGTTAGTGCGATCTATCCCTTCGCTTTCAAGTAGAATTTTAAAGAGAAAGACAGCAAGGCTGCACTGTTTCTTCTTCTTTGGTTACAATAATGGTCTGGTGGTTATCGAAAGTAGGGCACCTTAATCGCTGAGGATCAATTCGACTAAGTTCTCTGCCACAATCTGGATGAGACTTTTTATTGCACTTGTCCAACATTCTGGTCGAAAGAATGATGTCTTCGGTCTCAGTTATAATCTTTACCTGTCTCTTTTTTTGAAGGGGTGACCTTTAAGGTGGCTGAGGCTCTATATTCATATGTTCTAGTTTTAGTTTTTCTTACTACAGAAGTTCGATAGAGACTTGAAAGGCTTCCATTGCCTGCCTGTCCCCATGCTCCTTTTTTTGGCAACCATTTAGGCTGTAATCTGCTTCCTCAACTTCTTCTTCTTGTGTCTTTCAAAAATTATGACATTACACTTCTCTCCAGCTCTTGCTTCTAATACTTGGATGTCATCCTCAGTCACCAGGTCGCTTGGAACAGGCTTAATATCCTCTAGGAAAGACATATTAATCTCTAAAACCTATCAAAACTTTACATAATCTTGTCAGTGGAGATATTGATCGTGGATAGCATGGTCTTATTGCTAGGATAAGTAATAGAAGTCACCATGACAGACTCATGAACTTCTTTATCACACTGTCTGTGTTGTAAGCTAGCTGCATTGACCTTGACTGAGATATTTGACTCTTTCGTCTCCTGGAGCTTCTTGCTCACTCGCGCATCAACAATAGTATCCTTCATATCCCTCTTGTTCCCGTTAGACTAGGATGTCAACTCATTCTGTTGTCGTCTATCTGTGGCGATCTAGCTGAATTACCGTAATCCTTCATGAATAGACACAACATCACTAACAGATAGAGATGTAATAGTCACAGTCTATTCAATTGTTCGCTTCTCTTCCTCAATAAGCTTCTCTTCATCTGACTTTTCTACAAGCTTCTACCTCTCAGAATCTTGATTAATCTCATCACCTAAATCCATCTGTAGCATGACTATCCCAGAGATAGATTCGATTACATCAATATTAAGAGGTTTGGGATTAACCACAATGGTCTTTAAAGGGTCAATAACTACAAGCATGCTGGCTGGATAGTCATATCCGTCGGGGAGAAGCGCTCTTTGGTTGATGTTCAATATTTGCATCAGTCTTATCTTGTCATTAAGATTCTTTAGTGCTGCGAATAGGGGATACAGGATTCTTGGCTATAGGTTTCTTCGGCTTCACCCGTGACTTATCTTTTCCATCAAGTGTTAAGACTGGGGCCATGAACTCCCAAGACCAGACATTGTGGTCTGAAAAATACTCACCATAAGAGGAGAGTATTGCCCCATGACAGACGAAAGTTTTTGAAAGTGGAAGTAACTTTTGGGATATTTATAGACCTCAAAATATTAATAGTAGTTGCAGCCTCATAGTTAGTTTCGAAATTCCTAAAAATTCAAAAAAGTGTGGGGATCATGTTTACCCGAAAGTCTGCAACCTTGCTTCAAGCATACTCATAGATCATGGCGGTCAGGATTATTAGACCGCTCTGCTCGATCAGGTTTTTTATACCGCTCTACTCATTCAGTTCTCAACAAGTAACTGCCTGACAATAGTTGCAGACCGCAAGGGCTAACCGCCCATTCACATGGTCTGGTAGTTAGTCGTTTTCCTCATTCTTTGTATCTTGTCACCTCTGCACGGTTCTCCTATACCCCAGGACAGTGGTTATTTTAGCCTTGCCAATTCGGGCAAGCCCCTAAGCCTATAAATAGGTGGGCGGAACTCCCAAAGTACGCTGACTCGAATCCTGTAGCCTACTTGTTCAGGCTGTAGTCTCGATTTTTGAGCTTTGCGGTGTGCTAATCACACAACTCTTCTCTTTCCTTTTTGTTCAGTTGTAATTATTTAATCAAAGGAAATCCAACGACAAAAGAAACTTTCATTACAGCGGGCTGAAACTGGTGTTGATGTTTTCAGCAACCTTCTTTGTCTATATTCTCTTAATTGCAAGTAATCGGCTACTCACATTCTTCTTCTTCCACTAGTTCTCATGTGTGTCTGGTGGTTGAAAGTCTTTGTTTCAAGAGTAGCTAAACACCTAGAGGGGGGGTTTATAGGTTTCATTTTCTTTATGACTACTTCCTTATCTTGGTGTGTTGAGTGTTAAGTTATTTACCTTGCTTTCAAGAACACAAAACAACACATAGTATTTATAGTGGTGCCACAAGTTATGTGTAAATCCACTTTCCCTCCCACCTTTCTAACACAATGTTAGATAATTAAATCTCCTCTAATCTCGGATCAAAGAGCTTACAACACAGATCCCGTAGGATCTCTCAGACTTCCCCCAAGTCCTATCTCATGCCAATCCCTACAACTAGAGATAATATCTCCTACATCACAGTGATCCTTCAGATCACCTACCTTAGAGTTAATCAAAACTCCAACACTCAGGCTAGGAGGATAGCCCTATACTCAGAGAGTAAAACTCTCCTACAGCTCAGATCTGATTTAGATCCTACCTCATGCTAAAGGCCCTACCTCAGGCATACAAGCCCAACCTCAGATTCACAACTCAATCCTACCACTCAACCTTTATATTTTAGGCTTACATCTTAGATCAAGATTGATCCTATAAAATGAAAATGAGTTTCTTGTTGATGATTGACTCCAGAGAAATGATTCTCTGAGTCTGCCTTTCTGTACTGAGTCGACTCAACCGTAACTTCTTCACAGCACCAAGAATATAGATCTTCAGGATGTTTCGGCTTATACCGAGAAGACAACTGCAGAGCATTATTTTTTTAATCCTTTGATGTAGTACAGTTGATTGCAGTGGCCTTGAAGATGAACATCAACTTAGCTTTGGTCTGCTTCTTCTTCTTACTTAGAAAGAGAACTTTCTGAACTTGCTGTTGAGAAATGATTCTTCAGTTCTTTATATCTTCAACAGCCAACTCTGTCTGTGAATCACTGACTAACTGCAAGAGCAAGTTGTTCAAAAATTTCTTCTTCATCGAGAGGAAGAAGAAAATTGAAAAACTCTATTTCTTTTTTTCTCCCCTTTTTCGCTTAACAACAACCACTGTTCGCTTTCTTGGAACTCTGCCTTTATATCCAACAGATTAATGGCTCTTTGTGCAGTATGGGTCAGCCGATGTTGGCAACTTCAACACTTCTTTTGCATTAAATGTTGTACTAAAGGTGAGCGGCACCTTTTGTCATCTATCATGCAAAACCCGCAACAATTGATTTCTTGATGATGTCAGCATGACTCAGTATTTCTGGACTTAGTAATTTCCAGACAATAAGCATAGGCTTTGAGTGAAGCCTTGTCACTCAATGCAAATGTACTTAGCAGAATTTTGCATCTTCAGGCGTTGAGTGAGCCTTCATCACTCAACACATTTAACTTTAATAGTCTAAATATTATGGCATTGAGTGAGCCTTCATTACTCAACGCTTCTGGACTTGGTTTAAATTTCTCTTCATGAAGGCGTTGAGTATAGCTTCTTCGCTCAACACTTCTTCCTTAGACAGATTTCTTGATGAGACGTTGAGTGTCCCGTCTTCAATCAATGCTTCTATACTTGGACAGAAATCATGTTGTGAAGGCTTTGAGTGGCCTGTATTCACTCAACACTTCTGTCCTTAGACAAATTTCTTGATGAGTAGGCGTTGAGTGAATTGTCTTCTCTCAATGCTTCTGTCCTTAGACAAATTTCTTATTAGTAACACTGCAGATTTGACTGTATGTATTTTTGTCAACTCTTTTAGGCTTTTGGCGCTGAGTGAAGTGATTTCACTCAACACTTCTGGACTTATTTGATTTTCTGCCTATCCAGTAACTATCTTGATTCCAACTGTCATTATGACTAACTGCCTGTCTAAACAATTTAACAGATAACAACCTACACACAATGAACTTGAACATATATTAAATACATTCATGTGTATACCATTGACTTGTGGGCCTTCTCTAAATCTATGACATTGTGATCAATAGACTCAACAATCTCCTCTTATTTGAAGAAGTCAAAACCCTAGCTAACTATATACACTAGCATATACAGTAGATAAACAATCGCAGTATATAGGAGCAAAAATTAATACACACGCAGATATGATTATCAAAATGGATAGTGTGCATATAATAAAATGTTCACACTCCTAAAGCCCTTAAGGAAAACAAGAAACATGTTATGTTTCAGGTTCCTTGATCACTATCCCACTGCTAGGTTTCTATGCAGCCTTTTAATTGCTTGGCTCAACAGCATCTGGTGGTAGAGCACCTGACTTTTTATCTCTTCAGAAATTCCTCTTCTTACTGAGACAGTTCTCTTCCTCTTTTTCATCAACAGACTTGCCTCTTGCTCTAGCTATCTGATCAGTAGTAGTAGAGGGTTCTGCCCACTAGGCACCATCTTGATCATCATATTGATTTTCCCTCTTATCACCGTACTTTTCATCATACAACCCTTCTCTAATAGGAGGAATATTGCCATATGATTACTTTTCAAGCCCCATTGAACCTCTGATTACATTGGTAACCCAAACAGCATTCTCCCCCGTGATCCCCTTAATCATTGCCTTCTCCCCCTATATCATTGTCTTCTCCCCATTTATGACTTCTCCAAAAACAGCTGCAGTCAGGGAGGTTTTGGCCTGATCTATCTATTCATATAGATAGTTAACTATCCTCTGAAATTTCAATAACATCCTCATTTTCTTGAGTATGAAGCTCTGTTGGAATCTCCCCCTCAATCTCTGCATTTCACATATAAATTTGCTGACTTGTATCTACTATAGCTGGTGCATCATCAGTCATTTTATCATGGACTTGCTCCCCCTCAACTTGAGGACAGAAGGAATCACTTCAGGACCTTTTGGAATTTGAGCAATCCTATTATGCAAATCTTTAATGAAGCAATCCAGCTATTCTTGAACTAATTATACTAGATCTCCCACTGCAGGTGCAGCCATCTGGGTAATCTTCCCCTCAATGTTTGCACAGATCCTGTCCATAATAATTTTTGTCACCATTTCAGCCACCTCTACTAGAATGTTCTCTGATGGAGATCCACTGACCTAGACATACTTTGTTATAGGTTCAAAAGATATGAAACTTGAGCACTCCTATGTCTTCATGTTTCCTTAAAAGAATCAGACAGCTGAGGATCATGTGCCTCTTCCTTACTGCTCTTAGAAGTGCTGCTTCCTGTGCTTTCCTCTATGATGAGTGCAACCTTCTTTTTCTTCTTCTCACTAGTTTGCTGATGTGGAAGTATAATTGTGTCCCACTAGTCAAACATCTTTGAGTCCATCTTTCTCATGTGATGGATCTTTGTTCTTGTTGATTGATTTCTTTTCTGAAGACTGATCTAGTGATGTACTTTGGAATTCTGTAGATTTCTCGAGCTTTCTTCGCAGGGAGACAAAAAGACTAAAGGGCTAGGAATAATGTATTTTATTCTAAGCACACACACACTTCTATGCATACTTATCTTCAATTTGAGAATTTTGAAAGGCGCGTACCTGACGTGATTATCATGATGAAATCATCGGTTGGGATTAATCTTGTGAGATAGCTGCAAATAGAAGTCCCTTGGAGTATTTGTTGACTGGACTCGACGTACTCGACACACTCGATGCTTGTATACTTAGACTCAACGGACTCAATGACTGATGTTGTCTTAGTATACTTGACGCCTGATGTTGTCTCAGCTCGCTCAATGCTTGAACACTTAGTCCATATCTTCTTTGTTATCCTACAGGGATTAATACTACAAGCAACTATAAAAATGAAGAGCTACTGAAGCTATACTAAGTTCACTGTTCCCAAATCAAATTTGAAGGTGTTGAACTTGGCTTCATCTAGTAGCTTGGTGAAGATATCAGCCACTTATTTGTCTGTAGGGACAAACTCAAGAATGAAGTCTTCACTTTCCACATGCTCTATAATAAAAAGATACCTGATCTTTATGTGTTTAGTCCTGCTATGAGACCCGTGATTCCTAGCAATAGAGATTGCACTAGTAGAATCATAAAACGTAGGAGTTCTACATAACTTGAGACTATAATCCTGGAGCTAATGTTGGATTCATAGTAGCTATGCACAACAACTATAAGCTGAGATGTACTCTGATTTAGTTATTAAGATGACAACACTTGTTTGCTTCTTGCTGCTCCAAGAGACCAATCTTCTTCATAGAATTTGATAGGTGTCTGAGGTACTTTTCCTATCTTCTCTGTAACCTACAAAGTCTGTATCTAAATACCCAATTAGTAAAAAATCATTATTCCTAGGGTACTACATTCCAAGATCAGGTGTGACCTTAAGATATCTCAGAATTCTTTTTGCTGCAGAATAATGAGACTCATTAGGGCTAGCCTGGTATCTAGCAAAAATACATGTAGCATACATAATGTCTGGCCTACTAGTAGTTAGGTAAAGGAGGGAGCCAATTATGCCTCTATATAATGTTTCATCAATAGGTTTCTCAGTATCATCCTTTTCTAATGACACATTTAACCCCATAGGAGTATTCATTATGGATGCACTCTCCATTCCAAATTTTCTAATAAACTCCTTAGTGAACTTAGACTGAGAGATGGATAATCCATTCTCAAACTGCCTTACTTGGAGGCCCAAGAAGTACTTGAGTTCACCCATACTGCTAATCTCAAATTTCCCTTATATAAGTTGAAAGATATGGTACCTAAACAGCTAGAGGGGGGGTGAATATGTGACCTAATCCTTTTCTAACTTTGTTGGCAGCCACTCAGTTATTTCACAGAGTTCTAACTACTTTTGCACAGCAAACAGCAATAACCAAACATACACAGCACATCCACAGCACAACCACAACACAGCACACAGTGTTTTATAGTGGTTCCCCAAGATATGGGTACATCCACTTTCCCCCTTCGCCTATCTAGCAGTGTACTAGATTCGGCCAAACTTCTCCACTGTCTCAGAACCCAAATTGGTTCCTACCTCAGGCCCAAAGCCTTACAACTCAGCTTTATCCAAAGCCTACACTCAGCCAATCAAGGCCTACACTCAGCCAATCAAGGCCTACACTCAGAGATCTCAATCTCCTACACTCAGGCCAAATGCCCTACACTCAGCCTTTATAATTTTAGGCTTACAAATCACTCAGATCCAATGGATCCTACAAGTTAAAAAGATATTTCAAATGATAACTCTACAACTCAGAATAAAAAGAGAGGAGTTGAGAGATTCTTGATGAGTTCTTGGAAGAACTCAGCTGGATCCAATCTGACTTAGCTTTCTTCAAAGCTTCTTGAGTAGAACTGAATAAGACTGAATTCTCTGCAGTTGTTCCTTGGCCTCTGCTTCTTAAGAATCGGAATTGAATCTGAATCCTTCTTCTCAGCCTAGTTCCAGAGGCTGATTTCTTGGATGGAGCCCTCTCTCTCCAACTTCTTAGATCTGCACTTGGACTGCAAGATCTTCTTGTGTTGATACTCAGTATATCACTTTTCTGATTACTTGAATAATCTGTACCACTTGTTAATCACTTGATCAACTCTCTCAACAACCACACCCACACTTTCTGTAAACTGTGGATGCCTATTTATAGGCCCTTCTTCATGGTAACCGGCTGGTCCGGATCATAACTGGCTTCTGACATCTCTGACACTTGTTGTAGACCGGCTGGAATGGCAGCTGTCATGTCAACCAGTCACTTCTTGAAAATCTCTAATAGTCAGTAAGTGTCGAGACTTTCTGTCTTTAAGTGTCGACACTTATAGACCAAGTGTCGACACATGCTTTGTAAGTGTCGACACAAGTCTACAAGGTGTCGACACATATCCTTGTATGTCTCGACACAGATTCTTCTTCATGTGTCGACACTGAAATTGAGTGTCGACACAAGTACTTGTTCTTCTAGCTTTTACTGAATTCTTCTATGTGTCGACACATCTCCTTTGTGTCGACACATCTTCTTGTGTTGAATCTGTCAAGTGTCGACATTGCTTCTTGGTGTCGACACATAGTCTTCTATGTTGAATCTTGCTGAGTGTCGACACAGCTCCTTGTGTCGACACACCTTCTTATTGTTGAGACTTCAGCTGAGTGTCGACACATTCCCATAGTGTCGACACTTGTACTTAGAATAATTTGTAGTTCTTTCTGTTCTTTGCTAAGTGTCGACACAGCTCCTTGTGTCGACACTTTCTTCAAGTGTTGAGTCTTTAGCTGTGTGTCGACACATTGTTCTGGGTGTCGACACATACTTCAAATGTTGACTCTTCTGTTGAGTGTCGACACATTGTGTTGAGTGTCGACACTTACTTCAAATGCTGACTCTTCTGCATAGTGTCGACACATTGTGTTGAGTGTCGACACTTGTACTTAGACTCTGCAGACTTTTGCTGAGTGTCGACACAGCTCCAAGTGTCGACACTTTCTGGTGTAGACACAGCTTCACTGGGTGTCGACACAGCTCCTTGTGTCGACACTTTCTGTCTGCACTTTTCTTCACTGAGTGTCGACACAGCTCCAAGTGTCGACACTTTCTGTCTGGTGTCGACTCTGCATCCCAGGTGTCGACACAATGACTCCAAGTGTCGACACATCTTGTCTGGGTGTCGACACAAGTCTTCTTAAGTGTCGACACTTTCCCTCTGGGTGTCGACACATGGACTTAGAAACTTTTAGCTTCAGTCCAGTACTTTCTTAACCTGCACAAGTAACTCAAACATACATCAAATACATTATGATGTATATCATTGAGTTGGGTGAGGCTTCTTCAAATCAGGTACATTTGACCAATGTACCCAACAATCTCCCCCTATTTGGAGAAGTCATAACCCTTAGTCAATGATATACACCATCCATAATTAAAATTACAAAATGATGTACAGCAGATTATATTCAGTAGGGTAAACATAAACATGTAGAAATACACACATGTATACACATTCATCATTTCAAAACAATCAAGAAATGGACACATTTACAGAACAATCATGAAATATATTTATCATATGTTGTTCTAACATTTTTCTTATACATCTTCAATGTTTTACAAAAATGTTTTAAAAAGGATTGCAACATAATCTTCAAGTAAAATCCTAATCTATTTCTGATCAGGTTCCTTGATAACAATTCCCTTTCCCGCTCGGACTTGAGCTTTGACAGGGGCTTCAACAGTTGCAGCATCAGCAGGCTTCTTTCCTTTTAAGTCATTCTTCTTCAGCTCTTATGCTTTGATTTTCTGTCTCTCAAAATAGTTGTATGGCTTGGGGAAGTACTTGCTAGGCTCCACAGCAGTAGGAGGTAGCTTTCCTACCTTAGCCTTCCTTCTGAATTGTACTATAGCCTCCTGCCTGATCTCATGCTTTCTCCATTCTGCCTCAGAGAACCATTTGTTCCTATCATTCATGTTGTCTTTGGCAGCTTTCCAGGCAGTTAGAATTATATTTCTAGAGGTAGGGCTCCATTATTCAAAATCTGGCTTTTGTTCTGCTTGTACCCTAAACCTCTTTTTAGACAACCTTGTCTCTTCTTCTTTGTTCAGAGCCTCTTGCAGAGCTTCAAAAATAGGTTGAACAACCTTCTCAATATGAACATTGGCCTTGCCCTCAGTTGGGCTATACATTGTGCTGACATCTGCTTGAACCATGTCAAAATCTGGAGGTGGATATATCACTTGAGCTACTTCTTGTTGCTCACCTCCAAGATAGGCATTTTGAATCCCTGATTCAGCAACATTATCATCATCACAGAGTGGAGGATAGCCCAGTGTAGCTCTGATGGAGTTAGATATCCATTTGGTATGGTCAGAGCTAGCTTTGACTAATACTCTCTCCCCCTTTATGACTTCTCTGGCCATATGGTCTCTGACATCATCCTTTTGAAATCTAATCTGACTATCCAAGTACCTGATTCCTTCTTTAAAGTAAGGTCTGAGCTTAGTGAGCTGTTCAGAGATGGCCTTCTGGGAATCTTGAATTGCAGTCTTGACAGTAGTAAGCTCAGCTTGAAATACCTTATCAAAGTCAGCCTTAGCAGCAGCAGTAGATGTTGAAGGTTCAGCAGTCTTATTCTTCAACTCAGTGACTATAGCATTATGGGAGGCAGTCAAATTATCATTCATTCTTAACTGATTCTCCAGCACATATCCTTGCTTTAATGTTATATCATCTACCTGAGCCTTGATCTTCTCCTGGTGAGTTGCCAAATAGACTACTGCATTCCCACCCTTGTGGAAGCAGTCAGTCATCTCCTTCTTGTTCAGGTTCATTTCAAACCTTATAGATTTTATATCTTGTACAAGATCAAACTGTAGGGACTTGTGCCCTTCATCCACATAAGCCTCTATTGCCTTCCTTTGCTCATCCAACTTGATCTGCATGGCAATCATCAAAGCACTATAATCAACTGTTGGAGCTTGTTGAACTATAGGCTGTGGGGCTATAGATTGCAAGGCTTTCTTGTAACTCTGGCTTCTTCTTTTAAAAACATATAATTTCTTCCTCTTAGCCTTTGCAGCCTCATCTTCTTCAGATTCTGAAGTGCTGGCTATTTCAACCCTTTCCTTAGGGCTTGGAGTTTTGTCAGCTTGCACAGCAGTTACCTTCTCAGGTTCTTGCCTAATAGGCTCTTCCAGAACTTCCATGTGCTCCCCCTCAGCAGCAGCACTCTTATCTTCAGCAGCAGCATCCTTATCCATATCAAAATCTTCTTGATCTAGATTTAGGAATAAATCCTCCATTGTATATTCAGGTGGAGATGGAGCTGGAGACAGTCTTTTCTCTTCAACCACTGACTCAGGTACCACTTCTTGTTCAGCAGATTTGTCTTCTAAAACAACATCTGGAACTTGACTCTCTAGCTGAGTTTGCTGATGGACATCAGACAAATTAGCATCTTCTATAATATAGTCTAAAGTTTTTAGGTCAGTGAGTACCTCTTGGATAATGATGGTGGCTTGCTCACTGTCCAGAGTAGATGGTTCTTCTACTACTGGAAGCTCCCCCTGGATCTCAGCATTATCTGCATCAGCCGGGGTCGTCTCTGCAGCCACATCCTCTTGGTCATCAGGAGTGAAGACAACATGTTCTTCACTATCAGAACTGTTGGAGGACTCTTGTGCCACAGCAGTAGTTTTTCTCTTCTTCTTAGGAGGAATCTCCTTCTCAGTAACTGGCTTCTCTGGGGTTGCCACTTCCTTGGACAACACCCTGTCCCATCTAGAAAATATCCTTTGGTCCATCTTCCTCATGTGGTTGATCTTGCTTCCAGCAGCATTGCTCATTACCTCTGGTATTGTACCAGCCAGGTAGAGACTGATAATTCTGCCCAGATTGGGCTTCTTCAAGCTTTCCTTGATCTTGTCAAAAACCACTAGAGACCAG
The DNA here is from genome assembly GCA_039583875.1 of Platanthera guangdongensis. Lineage (NCBI taxonomy): Eukaryota > Viridiplantae > Streptophyta > Magnoliopsida > Asparagales > Orchidaceae > Platanthera > Platanthera guangdongensis. The sequence goes on along the minus strand of CM077148.1, from coordinate 47,075,605 downwards.
TCTGTTCTTAGAGTAAAGATTATTCTGGTCATAATTTCAAACATAGAGGCAGACACCCTGTCATGCCCTCCTGGCTTACTGAGAATAACCTTGCCCACAATTTCAGACATGAATTTTCCTTGACTGTTCATGCCTTTCCTGTTGAATACCGAGCCTATCTTCATCTTGGGATCAAGACCACACCAGGTTAAAGCTTCCCTGGTCTTTGAAGCAGTTACTTTTTCTTCATTTTGAGTCTTGGGTAGCTGGAGTACCTTCCTCAGACTTTTTGGAGAAATCTTGACCTTAGATCCATGAACTCTGGATTTGATCCTGTATCCAGATTCATCTACAGCAGCTCCATTAAGGAATTCAAGAACTTCCTTCTTCCAAATCTTTGTTGGTTCTGAAACCAAGTATTCTAGTCCAGAATTGGCGACTAGGGTTATCACCGATTGGATTTCTCGATCTGCATCGTCAAACGCACCGCGTACCAGCTCATAGCCCTCGTTCACGTTCTCCTCAAGCTTAGGAGCCATTAGGGTTTGGAGAATTTGTCTTTAGAAAAGAGAAGTGTCGACACAATAGTTTTGGTCTCGAAACTTTGAAAGCGTGTCGACAAACAAAGACAGAACCCTATTTATACCTTTCTGATTTTGAAGATGAACAGGCGGGACAGCTAGCTTAACATGTGTCGACACTGGCAATAAGTGTCGACACTGACTTATAATGTCTCGACACACATGTGTCGACACAAGTTTAGTCAACAGATATTATGTGTCGACACTTGGTTATGTGTCGACACAACATAACTCGACACATCGTCGAGACTTTTACTTAGAAAATTCTGAGTAAAAACATAAGTATCGACACCATATTGGATGTGTCGACACCTACTTGATATGTGTCGACACTAACATTCTGAAGTGTCGACACCACATTCCTAGATGTGTCGACACCTTTTTCCTGAAGTGTCGACACCACTATTCTGTGTCGACATAGACTTGTCTATGTGTCGACACCTTTTTACTTAGCCAATTTTCTATTCTGTAAACTTAGTCTAAGTTTATCATTCCTAGTTCAATTTTGAATCTATTGAACTTAGCTTCTTCTAGGGGCTTAGTAAACATATCAGCTACTTGTTCATCTGTTTTAACATATTCAAGTGAAATATCTTCTCTTTCTACATGTTCTCTAAGAAAGTGATATTTAATCTCAATATGTTTTGTTCTACTATGAGATATAGGGTTATTAGCTATTGAAATAGCACTTATAGAATCACAGTAAAGTGGAGTTCTACTTACCTGAAATCCATAGTCCTCTAGCTGATGTTGAATCCACAGAAGTTGAGCACAACAACTTCCTGCAGCCACATATTCTGACTCAGCTGTGGAGATTGCCACACTAGTCTGCTTTTTGCTGCTCCATGAAATTAGTCTTCCACCTAGGAACTAACAGGTTCCAGTAGTGCTCTTTCTATCCTCTTTGAATCCTGCAAAGTCTGCATCTGAATATCCTGTTAGATCAAAGTCTCCATTCCTAGGGTACCAGAGGCCTAGATAGGGAGTGCCCTTTAGATATCTCAAAATTCTCTTGACAGCAGTCAAGTGAGACTCTTTAGGGCAGGCTTGATACCTTGCACAAACACATGTAGCATACATGATGTCTGGTCTACTAGCAGTCAAGTATAATAGGGAGCCAACTATCCCTCTATACAAGGTTTCATCTACATGTTTCCCTGCATCATCCTTGCTAAGAGACATACTTGACCCCATAGGAGTCTTCATGGTACTGGATGAATCCATACCATACTTCCTTATGAGTTCTAGGGTGAACTTTGACTGACAAATGGACAAACCACTCTCAGTCTGTTTAACTTGGAGACCCAAGAAAAACTTCAGCTCTCCCATACTACTCATTTCAAACTGACCTTGCATAAGTTTTGCAAACTTTTTGCAAAGGCTGCTTTCAGTAGACCCAAATATAATGTCATCTACATATATTTGGACTAGTATGATATTGCCTCTAGATTCCCTAAGGAATAGAGTCTTATTTATTTTCCCCCTTGAGAACTTGTTCTCAATGAGGAAACTAGATAGGGTTTCATACCAAGCCCTAGGGGCTTGCTTTAACCCATATAAAGCTTTCCTAAGTCTATAGACATAATGAGGTAGAGTTGGATCAACAAAACCTGCAGGCTGCTCCACATAGACTTCTTCTTTCAAATTACCATTTAGGAATGCTGACTTGACATCCATTTGGTATACCTTGAATCCTTGATAGGCTGCATAGGCCAAGAACATTCTTATGGCTTCCAGTCTGGCTACTGGAGCAAAGGTTTGATCAAAATCAATACCTTCTTCTTACCTATATCCTTTAGCAACCAGTCTAGCTTTATTCTTAATGATGACACCTTGTTCATCCATCTTATTCCTGTAGATCCACTTAACTCCTATTACATTGTGGTCTTTAAGTTTAGGAACCAATTCCCAGACCTTGCACCTCTTGAATTGATTTAGCTCTTCTTGCATAGCTTCAGTCCATTGTGGATCTTGTATTGCTTCTTCAAATCTTTTAGGTTCAACTTGAGACAAAAAGCTGGAATAGATTGCAGCATTCATGTTTCTACTCCTGGTTTGTACTCCTTGTCTTGGATCTCCAATAATCAGCTCTACTGGATGATCTCTAAGATGCCTGTGGGCTGGAGGCATCCTTACTTCAGGTTGAACCACTTCAGCATCTGCATCATGCTGTATTCCTTGGATTTCTTCAGCAATTGGCACATGTAATTCTCCCCCTGGACAGCAGCTACTCTCCTCTCCTTGCTGTCTTGCAGCAAGCACTTCTTCTATAGTCAGCTTGTCCATTGTCTTTGTCAAACCTGTGGGGCTGCATACATTGCTAGACAACTCATTATTAATAAGTTTAGTCTCATCAAAAACTACATGCACTGATTCTTCTACAACTTGTGTAGTCAAGTTGTAGACTCTATAAGCCTTACTATTATTGCTGTACCCAACAAAAATTCCCTCTTGGGTCTTGGCAGCAAACTTAGTTATGTAAGACTTCCCATTGTTAAGTATGTAGCATTTACAACCAAAGATCCTAAAATAGGATAGGTTTGGTTTCCTGCCTTTCACTACTTCATAGGGGGTCTTGTTTAGCCCTTTAGTGATGGTAGCCCTATTTATAACATGGCATGCAGTGTTAACTGCTTCAGCCCAGAAATATTCAGGCAGTGATGTATCACTTAGTAGGGTTCTACCAGCTTCTATCAAGGTCCTATTTTTCCTCTCAGCAATACCATTTTGCTGAGGTGTTCTAGGTGAAGAGAATTCTTGAAATATCCCAAAGTCTTCACATAGTTTTGTCATGCTTTCAGATTGAAACTCAGTACCATGGTCACTTCTAATTTTGACCACAGTACTATTAAGTTCATTCTGAATTTGCTTGACAAAGCTGTAGAAGACACTAGGTGTTTCAGATTTCTGTCTTAAGAAGAACACCCAGGAAAACCTTGAGTAGTCATCTACAACTACAAGGGTATAGACCTTCCTACCTAAGCTGTGAACTGGCATTGGACCAAAGAGATCCAAATGCAAGAGGTACAAACACCTCACAGCATCTTTGTTATCTATGCTTCTAAAGGTGGATTTAGTCTGCTTGCCCTTTTGACAAGCAGAGCAAATGCCATCTTTAACACACTTAACTTGAGGACCATTCCTCACTAACTCTTTACTAAAGAGTTTGCTAATTGTCTTGTAGTTAAGATGGGCCAGCCTCTTGTGCCATTTGACACAATGAGAGACTGTCTCATCAGCTACAAGACAAACTGGAGAACCATTGTTCTCAATCATAATGTCTAGGCAGTAGACATTTCTCTTCCTATAACCTGTCAAGATGATCTCTTGATCACTTGATCTCTTGATATGACAACCATTTTTAACAAATGAGATGTCATACCCTACATCACTTAATTGACTTATACTTATTAGGTTGTGTTTCAACCCTTTAACATAAGCCACTTGAGTAATGGTAACTAAGTTTGAAGAAATGTTACCAAACCCTTTGATGATTCCTTTTTCAGAACCACCAAAGGTCACTTTAGGACCATTTTTGATTGGAATGTAGTCCTTCAGTAGTCCCCTAGTTCCAGTCATATGTCTGGAACATCCACTATCCAAGTCCCATGTAGGGGTATGGCCACTTGGACTCACCTGCAAAACAGATTAATGGACCTTAGAACCCAAAGCAATCTTGGGTCCTTGGTACTTGTTAGTCTGTAACTTGACAAAGCTACCTACTGGCTTTCCACCAGGTAGCTTGCTACTCACCTTGGCACTGGCATTGTACCAACAGTCCATTGCAAAATGGCCAATCTTGCCACAGCACCAGCATTCAAACTTGTTGTACCTTTGCTTAGGTACTGCCTTGGCTGTCTTGACTACAGCAGGTTTGTTGAATGTTGGGGCTTTGCCCTTGGACTTAGACTTGGACTGCTCAGTCCCTGCAGGTCTAACAAAACCCAGTCCAGCCTTGCCTTTATGATGAACAAATTCATCAATTAAAGGTAGCACTGATTTAGGTTTTGAAAACCTAGCAACAAGCTCTCTTTCTTTCTGAAGATTGATCTCCAGTCTCTTAATTTGATCATTCTTATAGGTGATAGTTCCCATCTAAATCACAGTAATGTGTTTCAGCCTGGCTACCTCATTCAGTTTTTGATCAAATTGTTTCTCAAAATCTGTTGCAACAGCCTTGAGATCTGCAATCTCCTTTGCCTGACTTTTGGCTAGGGTCTTGCTTTTCTTGTAGGCTTGCAACAGTACCTTATATTCATCTATGAGCTGATGAATATCTTCCTCAGACTCAGATATATTCTCATCACTTGATGAAGAAAAATCTGATTCTGAACTACAACAAGGAACTGAATTTAAACTTGAACTTTGTACCTGACTGGGTCCTGGCTGCTCCAGGATTTTGGCACTCTCTGTCAAAGCCATTAGCCCTTGGCAATGACTGTCTTCTTGTTCATAAATTGATTCCAAGATCTGCATGAATTCTTCCTCTTCTTCTTCTGCATACAGCCCTATGTAGGCTTCAGCCTCAGACTCAGTTTCTGAAGAAGATATTTCTGATAGAGTCTTCTCCTTCTTAGCAACAAAAGACTTTTCTTTCTTCCCTTTGAAGTAAGTCTTTTTCCTGTCACCAGATTCCTTTCTCTTCTCTGGACAATCTGCAATAACATGGCCCTGTCTATTGCAACAATAGCAAACAATCTTTGAACTAGTCGCCTTGCTTGATTTTGTCCTTTTCTTGTCATTCTTTGAAGACCTCTTTTTCTAATAAGAGCCTTCCTTTCCTTGTGATGTAGAAGGCCTTGACCTCCACTGTTTCTTTTTCAAAAACTTCTGAAAGTGTCTAGTGAAAGCAGCAAAGTCTTCATCACTTTCACTGCTCTTAGACTTTGTGCTGTCAGACTCATCAGACTCTGATTCAACTACCTCTGGAGGTGGAGTTGAAGACTTATTTCTTCACTTTCTGGGAACTTCTGTCTTGAAAGCAACAGTTCTTTCTTTGTGCTCAGTCCTTGTTGATTTCTCCTCCTCTTTTCTCACTGTTAACTGCATTTCATAAGACAATAGCTTGCCAAACAGTGTGGGAGGAGGAATTTCCCCCAACTTAGCCATTTCTCTTATGGCACAGATCTTGGTGTCCCAATCTTTGGTTAGGGACCTTAAGAACTTGTCATTTAGTTCATAGTTAGTGAACTCTCTTCCATAAGACATGAGTTCATTAACTATCCTGTAAAATTTCTTATAGCACTCAGTGATGTTATCACCCTTTCCTTGCCTAAAGCTCTCATACTCCTGATTTAGCAACGACTTCCTATCTTGCTTAACTTCTTCAGAACCTTCCATATAGACAATGAGAGTATCCCACATCTCTTTTGTTGTCTAACAGTGAATTAAGTTCTGAAAAGTGGCATCATCAATGGCACTCACTATTATGTTCTGTGCCCTCTTGTCCATGGTGGCTAGGATAATTTCATCCTTAGTCATCTCAGAGAAATCCTTTGGAGTCCTCTGATTTGCATCCAATACTGAAATCTTCATTGGCACATAAGGCCCTTCCTTAACTGTGATGTAGATTCTAGGGTCAGAGGCTTCCATAAATAGCCTTACCCTCTCTTTCCAGATTCCAAAGATCTCTTTCCTGCATATGGATAATTTCATGGAACCCAATTCCTTGTGATTCTCATAAGAACCCATGTTTCTTGAATTTCTTGAATCTGTGAATTGCCTTACACTGAATCTGCCAAACAGGATCTCCTCAGACTGTTAGTCCTTGTTTTGAGGAACCTGGCTCTGATACCACTTGAAAGATATGGTACCTAAATACCTAGAGGGGGGGGTGAATAGGTGACCTAATCATTTTCTAACTTTGTTGGCAGCCACTCAGTTATTTCACAGAGTTCTAACTACTTTTGCACAGCAAACAGCAATAACCAAACATACACAGCACATCCACAGCACAACCACAACACAGTACACAGTGTTTTATAGTGGTTCCCCAAGATATGGGTACATCCACTTTCCCCCTTCGCCTATCTAGCAGTGTACTAGATTCGGCCAAACTTCTCCACTGTCTCAGAACCCAAATTGGTTCCTACCTCAGGCCCAAAGCCTTACAACTCAGCTTTACCCAAAGCCTACACTCAGCCAATCAAGGCCTACACTCAGCCAATCAAGGCCTACACTCAGAGATCTCAATCTCCTACACTCAGGCCAAATGCCCTACACTCAGCCTTTATAATTTTAGGCTTACAAATCACTCAGATCCAATGGATCCTACAAGTTAAAAAGATATTACAAATGATAACTCTACAACTCAGAATAAAAAGAGAGGAGTTGAGAGATTCTTGATGAGTTCTTGGAAGAACTCAGCTGGATCCAATCTGACTTAGCTTTCTTCAAAGCTTCTTGAGTAGAACTGAATAAGACTGAATCCTCTACAGTTGTTCCTTGACCTCTGCTTCTTAAGAATCAGAATTGAATCTGAATCCTTCTTCTCATCCTAGTTCCAGAGGCTGATTTCTTGGATGGAGCCCTCTCTCTCCAACTTTTTAGATCTGCACTTGGACTGCAAGATCTTCTTGTGTTGATACTCAGTATATCACTTTTCTGATTACTTGAATAATCTGTACCACTTGTTAATCACTTGATCAACTCTCTCAACAACCACACCCACACTTTCTGTAAAATGTGGATGCCTATTTATAGGCCCTTCTTCATGGTAACTGGCTGGTCCGGTTCATAACTGGCTTCTGACATCTCTGACAGTTGCTGTAGACTGGCTGGAACGGCAGCTGTCATGTCAACCAGTCACTTCTTGAAAATCTCTAACAGTGAGTAAGTGTCGAGACTTTCTGTCTTTAAGTGTCGACACTTATAGACCAAGTGTCGACACATGCTTTGTAAGTGTCAACACAAGTCTACAAGGTGTCGACACATATCCTTGTATGTCTCGACACAGATTCTTCTTCATGTGTCGACACTGAAATTGAGTGTCGACACAAGTACTTGTTCTTCTAGCTTTTGCTGAATTCTTCTATGTGTCGACACATCTCCTTTGTGTCGACACATCTTCTTGTGTTGAATCTGTCAAGTGTCGACATTGCTTCTTGGTGTCGACACATAGTCTTCTATGTTGAATCTTGCTAAGTGTCGACACAGCTCCTTGTGTCGACACACCTTCTTGTTGTTGAGACTTCAGCTGAGTGTCGGCACATTGCCATAGTGTCGACACTTGTACTTAGAATAATTTATAGTTCTTTCTGTTCTTTGCTAAGTGTCGACACAGCTCCTTGTGTCGACACTTTCTTCAAGTGTTGAGTCTTTAGCTGTGTGTCGACACATTGTTCTGGGTGTCGACACATACTTCAAATGTTGACTCTTCTGTTGAGTGTCGACACATTGTGTTGAGTGTCGACACTTACTTCAAATGCTGACTCTTCAGCATAGTGTCGACACATTGTGTTGAGTGTCGACACTTGTACTTAGACTCTGCAGACTTTTGCTGAGTGTCGACACAGCTCCAAGTGTCGACACTTTCTGGTGTAGACACAGCTTCACTGGGTGTCGACACAGCTCCGTGTGTCGACACTTTCTGTCTGCACTTTTCTTCACTGAGTGTTGACACAGCTCCAAGTGTCGACACTTTCTGTCTGGTGTCGACTCTGCATCCCAGGTGTCGACACAATGACTCCAAGTGTCGACACATCTTGTCTGGGTGTCGACACAAGTCTTCTTAAGTGTCGACACTTTCCCTCTGGGTGTCGACACATGGACTTAGAAACTTTTAGCTTCAGTCCAGTACTTTCTTAACCTGCACAAGTAACTCAAACATACATCAAATACATTATGATGTATATCATTGAGTTGGGTGAGGCTTCTTCAAATCAGGTACATTTGACCAATGTACCCAACATAAGTTTAACAAACTTCTTGCAGAGGCCATCATCAGTAGACCTATATATTATGTGATCTACATTAATTTGGACAAGGATGATCTTACCCTTGACTTCCCTTAGGAATAATGTCTTGTTTATCTTTCCCCATGAGAATTTGTTCTCAATGAGAAAGCTAGACATGGTTCCATACCATGCCCTAGGTGCATGCTTCAACCCATATAAAGACTTTTTAAGCTTAAATACATAATCAGGAAAGTTAGAGTTAACAAAACCCGAGGGTTGCTCAATATATACCTCCTCTTTTAGGCCACCATTTATGAAAGTTGACTTTACATCCATTTGGTAAACCTTGAAACCATTATGTGTAGCATATGCAAGGAATAATCTTATAACTTCCAATCTAGCTAATGGTGTAATGGTTTGATCAAAATCAATACCTTCCACTTGTCTATATCCCTTGAGAACTAGTCTAGCTTTATTCTTGATTATAACACAATTCTCATCAAATTTATTCCTATAGATCCACTTATTTCCAAAGATATTATGTCCTTGTGGTCTAGGAACCAGCTTCCAAGGGATATAGACCTCAGTCAGAGCTGCTCGTTGACTCTTGAGCCACTGGGGCTATCTTCTTCTTCTTCTTCAGTGGAGTTTCCTTCTCAGAAGTTATTTTCTCAGGTGTTGGTATCTCCTTAGACAAAACTTTGTCCCACCTAGAGAATATCCTCAAGTCCATCTTTCTCATATGATTGATTTTAGTACCTGCAGCCTGACTCATAACCTCTGGTATGCTACCAGCTAGGTATAAACTTAAGATCCTACCCAAGTTGGGTTTCTTCAGACTTTCCTTGCTCTTTTCAAAGACTATAACAGACCAATCTGTTTTCAAAGTGAAGATTATCCTTGTCATAATACTGAACATATGGGCTGATACCTTATCATGCCCTCCTGGCTTACTCAAAATTACTTTTCCAACAATTTCAGAGAGGAATTTCCCTTGGCTGTTCATGCCCTTCCTATTGAATACAGATCCAATTTTCATCTTTGGATCCAGACCACACCATGTCAATGCTTCTCTGGTCTTAGAAGCAGTTACGTCTTCTTCTTCCTTGGTTCTAGGCAGGTTTAGAACCTTCCTTAAACTTTTTGGTGATACCTTCACCTCTTCTTCATGGATCCTAGACTTGATCTTGAGTCCAGATTCGTCTATTTTAGCTCCATTCAGAAACTCTAGAACTACCTTCTTCCAGATCTTTGTAGGTTCTGAAATAAGAAATTTTAACCCCGAGTCTGCAACTAGGGTTATCACATTCTTGATTTCTGGGTCTGCATCCTCAAACGCGTCTCGCACCAGTTCATAGCCTTCATTGACGTTCTCCTCGAGCTTTGGCGCCATTAGGGTTTGAAGAATTTGAACTGAGAGAAGAGAGGTGTCGACACACAAGTTTGGTCTCGAAACTTTTGATAGCGTGTCGACAGACAAAGGCAAAATCCTATTTATACCTTTCTAGGTTTGAAGATGAAAGGGCGGGTCAGCTAACTTAAATTGTGTCGACACTGTCAATAAGTGTCGACACTGACTTATAATGTCTCGACACCTATGTGTCGACACAAGTTTAGTCAACAGATATATGTGTCGACACTTGTTTATGTGTCGACACCACATAACTCGACATTTAGTCGAGACTTTACTTAGATAATTCTGAGTAAACACTATGTGTCGACACCACCTTGGATGTGTCGACACCTACTTATCATGTGTTGACACTAATTTTCTGAAGTGTCGACACCAACTTCCTAGATGTGTCGACACTTTTTCCCTGAAGTGTCGACACCACTCTTCTGTGTCGACACAGATATCTCTGTGTGTCGACACCTTTTTACTTAGCCATTTCTATAAACTTATTCTAAGTTTATCATACCTAGTTCAATTTTAAATCTATTGAACTTAGTTTCTTCTAAGGGCTTAGTATACATATCAGCTAGTTGATTATCTGTCTTAACATATTCCAGTAAAATATCTTCTTTCTCTACATGTTCCCTAAAAAATGATATTTTATTTCAATATGTTTAGTTCTGCTATGGGAAACAGGATTATATGCAATTGATATAGCACTAGTAGAATCACAAAATAGTGGAGTTCTACTTACCTGAATTCCATAGTCCTCAAGCTGATGTTGTATCCATAGAAGTTGAGCATAGCAACTTCCAGCAGTCACATATTCTGACTCTACAGTGGAGATAGCCACACTTGTTTGCTTTTTGCAACTCCATGAAATCAGTCTTCCACCTAGGAATTGACAGGTTCCAGTTGTGCTTTTTATGTCTTCTTTGCATCCTGCAAAGTCTGCATCTGAATAACCTGTTAGTTCAAAATCTCCATTCCTAGGGTACCAGAGGCCTAGATAAGGAGTGCCCTTTAGATATCTCAATATCCTTTTGACTGCTGTCAAATGAGACTCTTTAGGGCATGCTTGATACCTTGCACAGACACATGTAGCATACATGATATCTGGTCTACTTACAGTCAAATATAATAGGGAGCCAACTATCCCTCTATACAAAGACTCATCTACATGTTTCCCTGCATCATCCTTGCTAAGAGACATACTTGACCCCATAGGAGTCTTCATGGTACTGGATGAATCCATACCATACTTCCTTATGAGTTCTAGGGTGAACTTAGACTGGCATATGGATAAACCATTCTCAGTCTGTCTTACTTGGAGACCCAAGAAGAACTTAAGTTCCCCCATACTACTCATCTCAAATTATCCTTGAATCAGTTTTGTAAACTTTTTGCAAAGAAAACTTTCAGTAGACCCAAATATTATGTCATCTACATATATTTGGACTAGTATTACTTTGCCTCTGGATTCCCTAAGGAATAGAGTCTTGTCTATTTTCCCCCTTGTGAACTTATTCTCAATGAGGAAACTAGACAGGGTTTCATACCAAGCCCTAGGGGCTTGCTTTAACCCATATAAAGCTTTCCTAAGTCTATAGACATGATTAGGTTGAGTTGAATCAATAAAACCTGATGGCTGTTCCACATAGACTTCCTCTTTAAGATTACCATTCAGAAAGGCTGACTTTACATCCATTTGGTAAACTTTAAATCCTTGAAAGGTTGCATAGGCCAGGAACATCCTTATGGCTTCCAGTCTGGCTACTGGAGCAAAGGTTTGATCAAAATCAATACCTTCTTCCTTCCTATATCCTTTAGCAACCAATCTTGCTTTGTTCTTAATGATGACTCCATGTTCATCCATCTTGTTCCTAAAGATCCACTTGGTTCCAATTATGTTGTGGTCTTTTGGTTTAGGAACAAGCTCCCAGACCTTGCACCTTTTGAACTGATTCAGCTCTTCTTGCATTGCCTCAATCCAATGAGGCTCTAGGATGGCTTCTTCAAACTTCTTTGGTTCAACTTGGGATAGAAAACTGGAGTAGAGTGCTGCATTCAGGTTTCTGCTCCTTGTTTGTACCCCTTGACTTGGATCACCAATGATTTGTTCTGCTGGATGATCTCTAAGATGCCTATTGGCTGGAGGCATCCTGACTTCAGGTTGAACTTCTTCAGTTTCTTCATCTTGCTGCACTCCTTGAACTTTATCTGCATTAGGTACATGTAGTACTCCCCCTGGATAGCAGCCACTATCTTCTACTTGCTGTCTTGCAGTAGGTTCTTCTTCTATAGTGAGCTTGTCCATCTTCTTAGTTATACCTGAGGAGCTGCATATACTACTAGACAACTCATTGTTAATAATTCTAGTTTCATCAAACACTACATGTACAGACTCTTCTACAACTTGTGTAGACAAGTTGTAGACTCTATAAGCCTTACTATTGTTGTTGTACCCAACAAAGATCCCCTCTTGGGACTTGGCAGCAAACTTAGTCAAGTAAGACTTTCCATTGTTAAGTATAAAGCACTTACAACTAAAGATCCTGAAGTAGGATAGGTTTGGTTTCCTGCCTTTCACAACCTCATAGGTGGTCTTGTCGAGGCTTTTAGTAATGGTAGCCCTATTAATAACATGGCATGCAGTATTGACTGCTTCAGCCCAGAAATATTCTGGCAGTGATGTATCACTTAATAGGGTCCTACCAGCCTCAATCAAGGTTCTATTCTTCCTCTCAGCAATGCCATTTTGCTGAGGTGCCCTTGGTGAAGAAAACTCTTGAAATATCCCAAATTCTTCACATAGTTTTGTCATGCTATCAAACGGAAATTCAGTACCATGGTCACTTCTTATCTTGACCACTGTAGGCAGAATTTCCTCAAGAAAGAATGTGTCGACACTCTGCTGAAGACTCAACACTTGAAGAAAGTGTCAACACAAGGAGTTGTGTCGACACTTAGCAAAGTTCAAGAATAATCTAAGTAAAAGTGTCGACACAAATGAGATGTGTCGACACTCAGCAAAAGTTTCAACAGAAGAAGAATGTGTCGACAAAAAGAGCTGTGTCGACACTCAGCAAGTATCAACACTAAAGACATGTGTCGACACCAAGAAGAAGTGTCAACACTGACAAGTTCAACACATGAAGATGTGTCGACACAAAGGAGTTGTGTCGACACTTACAAGAAGTCAACTTAGTGCTGAAGAACAAAGTGTTGTGTCGACACACATTAACAGTGTCGACACATGAAGAAGAAGCAGTGTCGAGATATAGAATCTACAACACAAGGAGTTGTGTCGACACCTTGTAGGCTAGTGTCGACACATAGACAACTTGTGTCGACACTTGGTCTATAAGTGTCGACACTTAAAGGCAGACAGTCTCGACACTTTTAGACAGTTACAGAATTTTCAAGAACTGACTGGATGACTTGACAGCAGCCATTCCAGCCGGTCTACTACACCTGTCAGAGTTGTCAGAAATCAGTTATGAACCGGACCAGCCAGTTACCATGAAGAAGGCCTATAAATAGGCTTATACTGTCTACAGAAATTGATTGACAAAAAAAAGGAGATTGAACACAAGTGATCATTAACAAGAAGAAGATCTAGCTATTCCTTGAAGAATCTAGTAAAGATCTAAGAAGTTGGAGAGAGAGAGCTCCATCCAAGAAGTCAGCCGTTGGAACCAGGCTGAGAAGAAGGGTTCAGATTTGTTCTGAATCTTAAGCAGCAGAGATCAAGGATCAACTGCAGAGGAGGTCAATCTTATTGTGTTCTACATTCAAGATGCTTTGAAGAAAGCCAAGTCAAATTGATTTCAGCTGAGTTCTTCCAAGAACTCATCAAGAAACTCACAACTCTTCTCTCTTTTCTCTGAGTTGTTGAGTTAACAATTTGTATTCAAGTTATCTTGTAGGATCCTTAGGGATCTGAGTTTTGTAAGCCTGTAATTATAAAGGCTGAGTGTAGGGCCTGTGTGCCTGAGTGTAGGAGAGTTGTATCTCTGAGTGTAGGCCTTGGTGGCTGAGTGTAGGCCTTGGTGGCTGAGTGTAGGCTTTCTGAAGAAGCTGAGTTGTAGGGCCTTGGGCCTGAGTTGTAGGAACCTGTTTTGGGGTTCTGAGTGTAAGATCTGAGGATCTGAGATAGTGGAGAAGTTTGGCCGAATCTAGTACACTGCTAGATAGGCGAAGGGGGAAAGTGGATGTACCCAAACCTTGGGGAACCACTATAAAACTGTGTGTCTACTGGTTGCTTGTGTAATTCTGTGATTGCTGCTTGTGTGCTGTGATAAAGTAACTAGAACTATGTGATATTATCTGAATTCTGCCTACAAAGTTAAAAAGAATTAAGTCACCTATTCACCCCCCCCCCCCCCCGCCCCTCTAGGTGATTAGGTACAATATCTTTCAGATAGGTCTGAAGGCTCGCCTGTGGGGGAGAGGTTTGGTTCTTGCTTCTTGGAGACTTGCATTACCCCGATCCTGGCTCGGCCCCAGGTAGACCCGCTGCACAGGCTCTAATTATCTGGTAGGTCCGAAGGCTCGCCTGTGGGGCTAAGGGACCCCGAGCACGGCTCGGCCCCAGGTAGACCCGCTGTGTAGGCTCTCATTAGCTGGCAGGTCTGAAGGCTCTCCTGTGGGGGAGAGGTTTGGTTCTTGGTTCTTAGAGACATGCACTACTCCGAGCCTGGCTCGGCCCCAGGTATACCCGCTGCGCAGGCTCTCATTAGATGGCAGGTCCGAAGGCTCGGACCCTGAGCATGGCTAGGCCCCAGGTTGACCCGCTACGCAGGCTCTCATTAGCTGGCAGGTCTGAAGGCTTGCCTGTGGGGGAGAGGTTTGGTTCTTGGTTCTTAGAGATTTGCACTACCCCGAGCCTGGCTCGGTACCAGGTAGACCCGCTTTGCAGGCTCTCATTAGCTGGCAGGTCTGAAGGCTCACCTGCGGGGGTAAGGGACCCCGAGCGCGGCTCGGCCCTAGGTAGACCTACTGCGCAGGCTCTCATTAGCTGGCAGGTCCGAAGGCTCGCCTGTGGGGTAGAGGTTTGGTTCTTGGTTTTTGGAGACTTGTACTACCCCGGGCCTGGCTCGGCCACAGGTAGACCCGCTGCGCATGCTCTCATTTGTTGGTAGGTCCGAAGGCTCGCCTGTGGGGGAGAGGACTGGTTCATGACTCTTGGAAACCTAATAAACATCCTACTTAAAATCATACAAAACAAATTATGAGAGGCAAAGGTTGGAGCAGGGCGAGTGGAGACACCCCCAGCGGTCAACCTCAGGAACGGTCTAGCCCATAGCGAGTGGGCACTCACGCGAGACGGAAGACTCGGCCTAATGATAGGGGGCCGGTTATATTACTAAGAGCCGCTCGCGCATGGAATACCCTAAGGAGAGGCAAGAATGTTAGGTCGGTTATTTTAACAAGTAAAATGAGTGAAGAGACGACTCGCGCTCTAGAAAAAGTCAACTCTCCAACGAAGCGGCGAGACAAGACAGAGCACCGTCTCGCAGGCGTGAGCGCATCTAAGGGTCGTCTCGCAGTAAACAAAATAAGGCAAAGAGAAAAGAGAAAAAGTGAGGCGGCGAGACTGGTGGGTAGCGTCGTCTCGTAAACAAAAGCAAATCAATAATTCGTTTCGCAAAATGAAAAATAAAGTAACATGACAACAGTGTACATTGGATAAATATCAGCAAGTGTCATCTATATATTTTTGGATTTCAAAAAGAAATTCAGATGTTTTAAGTTGTACTGCAGCAAAAAGAGGAGGGAGGAGAGAGGGAGTCTTGATCTTGAAGGTAGCAAGTCATTCCTCCTCGCCAGAAGAAGAATTCTAGCTCTCCTCGCCATAAAGCTGGGGGACCAGATCGCGAACATTCACCATCTCAGAGTCGTTCTTCATGACCCCCAGCTCCTCGACTTCATCAAAAGAATAGTGAGGCGGAGGCGCCTGGTGTAACGCCCCAAAAATCAAAAGAGCGATGGGAGGCATTTTGAGCCATGTTTGGAATTTCGCAGGGGGCACACGTTCTGGGACACGGGCGTGTCAAGTTTGGGTCGACGATTTGGCCGAGAGGTCGACGAATTCTGGAGTCGACGACCGTCGAGCAGCGAACACGGCCTGAGACACGGGCATGTACAAGGCCATGTCGAGTGGTCGACGAACTGCGCTCGATGAATTGTCGAGACAGTGAACGCGGCCTAGAGCCCAGGGGTGTTTGGGTTTGACACTGGCATGTCAAATTGGACACGGGCGTGTCCAACACCCACGTGAGTCTCGGGTTGGTGTTGGTCCTGTGTTGATGGAGGAACAGGCCCGGGAACATGGGTGTGTACTGGATGACACGGGCGTGTCAGGTCTAACACGAGCATGTCGGGTGCCCGTGTGCTTTTTGGGACGCGTCGGTTTCGACGGCGAATGGGAGACATGGCCCTGGACACGGGCGTGTCACAGGCCGTGTTCAGCCCAGATTTTACTTTTCAGCTCCATATCGTGGTCGTTCGTTTCTTTATTTTGTGATACGACGGTTCGGGGTTGTTCCTCCTGGGATATAAACGGGAATAGGGTTTCAAATCCATCACTTCTTTAACATAATTATCTTTCTAAAGTCTAGAGAGAGGGGAGAGCAAGGAAGAAGAAAGGAGGCTAAATCCGGTCACCGGTGGAGCTTCGGAGCTCCAAATCGCAAGCTGACTTCGGATATATGGAGGCTAGGAGATTGCGGAGCTTTTCATCTGCATAGATTCCCATGGCGCCAGGGAAAAATGCTAGGGTAACGATTCTCTACTTGAGCATGTGAAGCTATCTTTTCCTTTGCATAGGAAGCCCGCTCTTGCGAGTTTGCAGTGTAACACCCCCTATCCATCGCATAGCATATAGCAGTACGTCCAGTCGGGGCCCAACGCCATATACCACATACAGACTGGGTGGTTACTCAATAGAAACCATCCAACCAATCACAACGTCCTACACAGAGCATTCTAGCGGAAGCAGTTTTATAAGTTGCAATTAAAAGAACCCAGCAACAAGCATGAATGTCCACTAACAAGCCAAAAGGAATGAAGTACATACACAAGTACTGGCCTTAAAGCCTTACAAATGGTTTACTCTTATTACATGTTTTTCATACCACGGCACGCAGGACGGTCATACATGAACAAAAGCAAGTAAACACTCCAATTAGGCCTTCGAGGGCCGGCTTCGCAATTTGGGCTTTAGCCCGCTATTGATCGCTTGGTCCAGCAGCACCTGCAAGAAACAAACCACCGCACAGTGGCAAACAAAAGCAACGGTCAGCAATGATGACCAAATTATAACGATCCCGCCCACAATTCGGGGCGGTGATGCTCCTTCCATTCACTTATTAGCATAACCAACAGTATATAAATACACATTGCATCACAGGCATTGGCACGCACGGCCACATGCCTCGTGCACTCAGGGCACATTCTCGGTGAACCGGCCAATGTCACGTCAATTTAATCCATAGACATTCCGGACTCACCACCGCCACTTTGACGGCCAATCATATGAGCATTTTGTCTTCCCGGCATGGGTCACATCAATTTAAGTCATAGACCGTCGAAGACCCTCATCTATGCCAACGGCTCTAACCGAACGACATAGAACAGTTACGGTTCCGTCTAACCCGTGCTCACATCGCAACGACAATTTAAGCCATATGAGTGGGTCAAACTTCTCCCGAGTCCCGTTTCCATCACATACTTCACATAACCCGGTTATGTTCAAGTTGGCTCCCAGGGCACCAAGTTGGCAAGATCACGCATTCGCCCAGTTTTCCGGGTGCACCTTAGGGTTAATCCCCAAGGCTCCCTATTGCAATCTACCACTTAGAAAACCCGAAAAACAAACATTCGCACGGAGTCTTCTCCGGCATTTATGCAATGCAACATCACCGATCTAGACCAACATGTCCGGATAGGCTTCACACATCATGCCTATGTCTGTTCTCGATTACGGACTATACACAACGGGGACTTCACATATCTACCCGAAGGAACTCCTCCAACTCAACGCAAACTCGCGAGAGTGGGCTTCGTATACAAAAGAGGGAGAGCTTCACATGCTCAAGTAGAGAATCGTTACCCTAGCATTCATCCTTGGCGCCATGGAAATGCACGCGTATGAAAAGCACCGCACTCTCTTTGCCTTCGTAGATCCGTAGTCGGCTCGCGATTTGGAGCTCTAAAACCCCTCCAATGACTGGATCTAGACTTCTTCTTCCTCATTTGCTCTCCCTACTCTCTAGAATTTAGACAGAGAACACGGCAGGAAAAATAAGGGTTCTGAAACCCTTCTCTCGGGTATAATCTCTTCGGGATTAACCACAGCCGTCGGATCCCACAAAAAGGGATGCACGGACACTATCCAGGTCTGACCTGGACAAATGGGTTTAAACACCGCATGGTTCAACAATCCGGAGAAAGACACGTCCGCGGCCAATTAAATTGTGTCAGGACATTTAGTCAACTCCCGCCGAAACCCCAGCATCAACACTATGCGTCGACCGAGTCAGACACGCCAGAATCAGCCCCGCGGTCGACGATCGTCGAACCAAGATCATCGATCGCTGCCAGATCGTCGAACGGAGATCTATAGCCCGATCGTCGAATGCAAAACTCTGGCCAAATCATCGAATGCGCGGACCGAACGTCGAACCCACGGCCCGATCATCGAACCCAGAAAACTGCCATTTTGACGAACACGCGGCCCGATCGTCGAACCCACGGCCCGAACGGCGAACCCAGAAAGCTGGCCCGATCGTTTTGATAGATTTCTGAACTACCCCGACATGCCCGGGGACACGCCTGTGTCCCAGACCGTGTACCCCTGCCAAATTCCAAATTTGGTACAGATTCGTCACTCGTCGCTCTTTTGAGTTTTGAGGCGTTACAGCTCTCCCCAGCTTAAAAGAATTTCGCCCACGAAATTACATAAAGGAAAGATAAGTACAAAATTAAATTGTACCTGAGCGGAAAAACTTCGGATACTCTTCAAGCATAGTCTGCTCCTGTTCCCAAGAGATCTCTTCTCAACCGCAATTGTCCCAACGGACCTTGGCCATCCTGATCTCTTTATTGCATATCTGCTTGACTTCCGAGTCTTCAATCCGCACGGGCTTGACCTTTGTCGTCAACCCACTATCAATCGGCACTTGATCGAGCGCGATCACTGGCGTAGGCCCTAGCACCGCCTTCCTAAACATCGATATGTGGAATACATCATGTAAAACACTAAGCTCCACCAATAGCTTCAATCGATAAGCCGCTTCGCCAATCCGCTCCAGAACCTCAAACGACCCAAGGTACTGATGCGCCCGCGAATAGACTCTTACTGTGGTTGGTTCGGTCAGTCGATCGCCGCGGGCGTGCTCGGGTAGGCAAGTGCACCTATCGCAAGTAGTACTCGATATTCGGGGGAATACCGAGGTCGTATTGTTCTCGGGGTCGCGTTGACTATTCTTACTCCTCCGGGAGGACTATTATTTTACTGAAAGAAAGGTGGATTTTTTTACTTAATAAAAGACGGAAAAGCAAAGGAGCGAAAAAAAAACGATTTAGAAAATATTCGATGAAGGGATAACGCTCGGCATCGAATTGGATTAAGACTAAAACAATTTTTAATAATTATAGGACTTAGTTTTCAAATTAATAATAAGGCAACTTGGCCGTGGAGGTTCCACAAATGTAAGCTCACTTAGCTATAGGGATATTGCTCACCTAAACGTTAAGACTATTCGACCGAACGTTAGTCCGACGAAGGATTCCTCTTAACGCCCGCTTTACGCTAAGAACCCCGCTATTGGGTGGGGAACCCAATCCGGTAGAATTACGCTTGTCCTCTCTCGAGGGTATGCACGCAACTCTATTTACCCAGGGGTGATCGGTCCATATGCACGGCCTCTCGGCTAGCTAGCATATGGACTACAAAAATAGGGCCCACACATCGATATGTGGTCCTACGCGTCGTAAACCCGGGGTAAACCTTAAGTCCTTAAATTAAAATGAAAATAAAGAGCTTCAATTATTAGAAATCATTTTAAATGTCCCAATGCTCTTCGATGCCGAGGCTAATAGCGATTAGCCACACATCGGTATGGGGACGGCTTATAATTTAGTGAGGCGCAAGTTCGAAATTAAACACTAAACGATTATAAGAAAGGGACACAAGAAAAATAACAACATTTAGAAAACTAAAAAACTAGCTAAAACAAGAACTCACGCACACTCCAAATTATAAATTAAAAAGGAACTAAGTTACACATGAAAGAAATTTGCATATTCAAAATTTGCGAGTCCCACTCAAACGAGTGGGGGCGGTAAATAAAAGATGAAAATTTGCAAGTCCTACTCAAACGAGTAGGACAGAAATGAAAGCGAGTCCTACTCAAATGAGTAGGAGAAAATAAATGCGATTACAGGGCTATAAAGATCCGTCCATTTAACTCAAGTGAGTAGGCGGAAAAATAAAGAAAGAAAATTACAAGGCCTACTCGAACGAGTAGGCGGGAAATAAAGTCCGGCCATTTAACTCAACTGAGTAGGCGGAAAAATAAAGGAAGAAAATTACAAGTCCTACTCGAACGAGTAGTACTGAAAATTAAAACGATGCGCCATTTAACTCTTAACGAGTAGGCGGAAATAAATACACACAGACACACACACTCCATATGAATTTAAAGAAAGCAATAAAGCTAACACCTACACTCACACACTCTACAAAATTTGAATCAAAGCATAAAAGTTATACACCTACACTCACACACTCTACATAATTTGAACAAAGCATAAAAAAATTGTACTCATACACTCACACACACAACATGAAAATTTAAGAAGAACAAAAGAAAATTTATTCTCATACACTCACACACACTAATAATAAAGAAAAATCAAAGTTGCTTATAAATCAAAATAACAAGATTTCTACTCCTAAAACTTACCCAAAACACATAAAAAGAACAAATAAAAAGAGAATGAGCAAAATGTTTTACAAAATAAAGTCAAAATCAAAGGTGCTCAAAAATTAAAATTAAAACTTTTTCATTCTTAAGAATTTATAAAAGTGATAAAAAAGGTGAAGAGAAAATGAAAAGAACAAAAGATGTTTTACAATCCTAAAAGAAAAACTAAGTAAAAAAAAGAACAAAATCACTTTTCAAACCTCATTTATAAATTCATAAGAATGAAATCCTATTACTTTCAAGAAAAAGACATGGTGAAAAAGAGGAAAACCTATCATACCTAAGCATGAAGACAAGTTAAAAACATGAATATTAAGCATGTTACACTCATACACACACACACACATTTCATAAATGAAGAACAATGATTAAACCAAGGATAAAAAGGAGAAGGAAAGTGGGCACAAGTGTTCATTCCAAAGCCAAATGTGAAGAGAAAGTCTAACATTTTATTGAGTAAAGGAAACTATTACAAGCTATTACAAGAGCTAAAGCTAAAGCAAAAACAAACATGAAAGAAAAGAGGGAGAAATCCCCTTACATAGCTTTTGAAATCACGGATGCAGCCCACAAAAAGACACTAAAATGGCCCAAAAATCTGAACCCTTGGACCTTACAGAACTGGGCAATTTAGAGGCAAAAAATTCTAAGTACACACCCTAGGTCACGGGCGTGTGGGGGGGGGGGGGCGTGACAGTACTATTCACAAAGGCGGCCGGCGATTGGACAGGAAAGTTGACTTCGGGCTGAGTTCGCGGCAGTCACGCCCCGGGTCACGAGCGTGACTCTGGGCATGTCGGGGAGGTAGAACCGGGCGCGGGTTGCGCCGAAAGTCTTCGGCAGCATCTTGTCGGGCTAGCTGGAAAGATCATGCCCCAGGTCACGGGCGTGACGCTGGGCGTGACAGTTGGTGTCGACACTCGACAAATGTCGAGCGGAAAGTGTCGAGTAGAAATCGTCGAGCGGAAATTGAGTCACACCCCAGGTCACGGGCGTGACGCTGGGCGTGACTGTTGGTGTCGACACTCGACGATCGTCGAGATGAATTCGTCGAGTGGAGTGAACACGGGCTTGGGTCACGCCCCGTGTCAGGTGACACGGGCGTGTCGCCAGGCGTGTCGAGCTTTTCTCTTCAGAATTTTGCAATTTCACGGGAAATGCAATGTCACGGCCCGGTCACGGGCGTGACCAAATTGTCACGGGCGTGTACTGCCCAATTTTGGCAGATTTTGAAATTTTTCTGCAAAATAAAATAAAACAAGTTAGAAGAAAATTTACAAGTATAGGAGCATTTTATTGAACAAAAATAATTAAAAACGACGAAATAAATGAAAATGACTAAATTAATGTGCACAAAAATACATATATTTACAATTCATCAAATACCCCCATACTTAGGCTTTTGCTATTCCAGAGCAAAAGTTTGAGGTGGATCTATAAGGAATAAAAAAAAAACTCTAAGTTTAGCTATCGCTTAATCAATTATAAGAGAGATCGAAATAAATATACGGGGTGTAAGAGTTAAGCCCTAAAATTATGTAGATGATTTAAATAGCGCAAAAGTTTTGGCCAAAAGACTTCTTGATGTAATCAAATAGAAGGCAACATTTGTAATGGTTAGATTAACGAAAATAGTTTGGAATTATAAGAACTCTAGCTTATACGATTGCTACCGGAAATAATACAATTTACTAATTATGCTCTCAAAAAGATTTTTGAATTAATTCTAGAATCGTGAAATTGGCTAAGGGGGGTAGTGGGTTTATGAAGAGGGTTTTGATTTTTGAGGTGAGGTAATTTTTTCTCGAACCTCCATTTTTTTTTCTTTTGCATTATTAGGAAAACGAAATCTTATTTTCCTAATATAAGTTTTGTTTTTCAACTTCATAAGAATAAAAATAACCCAATGTATATTTGTAGGAGTAATGAATTTTATCCTCTTACTCCATATATAATCTTTTAAAATTATTGGGTGCCTATGTTTGCAGAACGAAATCTTATTCCCATTGACATAGGATCTTTTAAGGATAAAAGTTTTCATGCCACGTAGGTCATGAAAAGTAAGGGGAGAAAGGAAAACTAGATTTTAATCCTAAAAATTTTTGAGAGCAACCTTAATAATTTGTACGTTCCAATGTTTCAGAAAGCTAAAAGTAAGTATAATTGAATTCTATAGTCGTTATTTCCTAACATAATATACATGCTCCTATCAATGAAAAATCAGAAGTAGTGCCTAAAATGAGTTCGCTATTTTTAACAAAGCATAAAGAATTCTGTAAAACTTAACCTCGGATATTTTAATTTTTCACTCAATAATTAACAAACGGGTAGTGAACAAAGAATTAATCAAATTCGCATATAAATAAACTCAGAACAGAATTTTGGGATAGCAGGAAAGTTTAAGGATGGAATATTTGATTTATTTGTTGCAAAACATTTTTTTTGATTTTTATAGTTTTTATTATCATTTTTTTTTGTTTTTCATTTATTATCTTTTTTTTTTGTATTTTTGTTTTTCTCAATTTTTTTGAATTTTTGTTTTGACCTATTATCTTTTTTTGTATTTTTTTTGTTTAGAGAATTTTCATTATATGTACAAAATCAAGGGAGAAAAAGAGAGGTTTTTACAAGAATGAGGAAGGGGGAGAGAGAAAAGAGTATGTACAAAAAACAATATTTACAAAGTGAAACTAAATATAATTTTTTGTTGTTTTTGAGTTTTTTGGAAAAAAAGAAAGAAAGTTTACAAAAAAATTTTTTGGATTTTTCATTTAATTTTTTTTTCATTTTAAGATGTTTTTTAATTAATTTTTGTTTTGTTTTGTTGTTATATGTATTTTTTTGTATTTTTGAAATGCAGAAAAATTGAAGTGCAGAAAGTAAAGTACGAAAACACCCCCATACTTAAGTCCAACATTGTCCTCAATGTTATAACGTAAGTATGCGGAACAAAAAAGGAAAGACAATATATACAAAGAAAAGAAAGGGAAGGGGTAGAAGCTTCCCTGGTAGGAGGTGGGGAAGGCCGATCAGAAACCCTGCGTTTATTAGAAAAAGCAGCAAAGATAATGAGGAAGGAGCAAAAAAGATAAGCGATGGGTGCCTCCTAGGAGCGCTTTGTTTATAGTCGTGTAGCTTGACTATTTTGGCGGGTTTATAATGTGGAGGAAAGTTATGGTTTCGCTAAAACCGATCACTGGGTCGCCTGCTATATAAGACTTTAACCTATGGCCGTTTACCTTAAATGAACCTTTTTCCGGGTGGGAGACGAGTACGGTTCCATATGGAAAAACCTCTTCAACGAGGAAGGGACCGGACCATCTAGATTTTAATTTACCTGGAAAAAGCCTAAGACGTGAATTGTAAAGAAGGACAAGATCGCCCGGAGAAAATAATTTTTGGGACTTGATTTTTCGATCGTGATATAACTTAGAGCGCTCCTTATAGAATTTATTGCTCTCATAAGCGTTCGCACGCCATTCATCGAGCTCGTTTAGTTGCAGTTTTCTATTTTGAGCGGCTAAGTTGGAGTCGAGATTTAAGAGTTTTAAAGCCCAAAGAGCGCGATGCTCTAATTCTACGGGTAAATGGCACGCTTTGCCGTAGACTAACTGGAACGGCGTACAACCAATTGCGGTTTTGTATGCTGTCCGATACACCCATAACGCATCGTCGAGTTTAACGGACCAATCTTTCCTATTTAGCGAAACGGTTTTTTCTAAAATTCGCTTAATCTCTCGATTTACTACCTCGACTTGGCCACTTGTTTGCGGGTGGTAGGGGTGGCAAGCTTGTGCGTGACTCCGTATTTAGCTAACGTCTTAGCCATAAGAGCATTACAGAAATGCGTTCCCCTATCACTAACAATTGCGCGAGGCGTGCCGAAGCGAGAAAATAATTTTTTAAGAAATATAACAACGACTCGCGCATCGTTGGTGGGGAGAGCTTGCGCTTCCGCCCACCTTGATACGTAGTCGACCGCTACTAAAATATACATATTTTTGAAAGATGGGGGTAGGGGGCCAACAAAATCTATTCCCCACAAATCAAAGACTTCGCACTCTAAAAACATATTTTGGGGCATCTCGTCGCGACGAGAGATGTTACCCGACCGCTGACAGCTATCGCATGCGCGCACAAAATTATGCGCGTCTTTGAAGAGAGTTGGCCAAAAGTAGCCCGCCTCTAGCGCCTTCCGAGCGGTCTGGTTGGCTTGATAATGCCCACCGGCTGGACCCTCGTGGCAGTGCTTAAGAATTTGCAAGCACTCCACACCCGCAACGCATCTTCGGACCGCTTGGTCCGCGCAGATACGAAAAAGAAATGGGTCCTCCCAAAAGAAATTTTTCAAGTCAGAAAAGAATTTCTTCTTTTGATGACTGAAAAACTCTTTTGGAAGGACCCGCGCTACTAAGAAATTTGCAAAGTCTGCGAACCAAGGCGAAGATGACGAAGATTTATTAATGGCAAGAAGGTGTTCCTCGGGGAATCTGTCATTTATTTCAGATTCGACGAGCGCTTCCGCACCCGGATTTTCTAAACGGGAGAGGTGGTCTGCCGCTAGATTTTTCGCTCCCCGCTTATCTCGGATCTCCAAATCAAACTCTTGTAGGAGGAGAATCCATCGAAGAAGGCGGGGCTTCGCATCATTTTTAGCTAATAAATATTTAAGCACGGAGTGATCGGTAAAAACGATAACTTTAGATAGCGTTATATACGAGCGAAACTTATCGAAAGCGAAAACGACGGCTAAGAGTTCCTTTTCCGTTGTCGTGTAATTTACTTGTACGGAAGTGAGCATCTTGCTAGCGTAATAAATAGGATGAAAATGTTTTTTTACGCATTGGCCAAGAACGGCACCTAAGGCAATATCACTAGCGTCGCACATTATTTCGAACGGAAGGGACCAATTAGGGGCCACTAAAATTGGTGAAGTGATAAGTTTTTGTTTTATTAAATTAAAGGCGGACTCGCATTCGCTACTAAAGATGAAACGTGATTACTTTTCCAAGAGGTGAGTTAGCGGCTTTGTTATTTTTGAAAAGTCTTGAATGAAGCGTCGATAAAAGCCCGCATGGCCTAAGAAACTCCTAATAGATTTTACGTTTGTTGGATGCGGAAGTTTTTCTATAATTTTTATCTTGGTCTTATCCACCTCTATCCCCTTAGACGAAATCATATGGCCGAGGACCAAACCTCCTCGAACCATAAAGTTGCATTTTTCCCAATTTAAAACAAGGCCTGTGTCCTCGCACCGTTGAAAGACACGATCTAAATTGTGAAGGCAATCGGGAAAAGAGCGTCCAAAAACAGAGAAGTCATCCATAAAGACTTCCATAATGTCTTCTACTAGCTCGCCAAAGATCGCTAGCATACATCTTTGGAATGTAGCTGGCGCGTTGCAGAGTCCAAATGGCATTCTTCGATATGCGAAGGTGCCAAACGGGCAAGTAAAAGTTGTTTTCTCTTGGTCATCGGGGGAAATGGGGATTTGGAAAAACCTCGATAAACCATCAAGAAAACAATAATACGGATGACCGGATAAACGCTCTAAAATCTGGTCCAAAAATGGCAGAGGGAAATGGTCCTTGCGGGTGGCATCATTAAGTTTTCTATAATCGATGCACACTCGCCAACCCGTAACAGTACGAGTTGGGACAAGCTCGTTATGCTCATTCGCCACTACGGTAAGACCGCCCTTCTTGGGCACGACATGCACGGGACTAACCCATGCACTGTTCGAAATAGGGTAGATAATCCCCACATCTAATAACTTAATGATTTCGGCTTTAACAACGTCTTTCATGTTTGGGTTAAGACGACGTTGCGGCTGAATCGTTTTGCAGCAATTATCGTTAAGGAAAATCTTATGGGTGCAAAAGGAGTGGCTAATCCCCTTTAAGTCAGAGATTTGCCACGCAATTGTGTGGCGATGTTTAAATAAAACTTCCAATAAATCGGAAGTCTCTGAATCACTCAAGTCCGAAGAGATGTTAACGGGAAGTGTATCGCCTTTTCCCAAAAATGCGTATTTGAGTGATGCGGGTAAGGGTTTGAGGTCTAGGATGGGCGGTTCTTCTAGGGAGGTTTTAATGCCTATGTCTTTCTTACCAATTGGTTCGAAAGCCAAGTCTAAAGAAGTATCCTCATCGCATTTAAAATTTTCGAGCACATAAATATCGTCGTTTAAAAATACGGACTCGAAAACGGGAGAAGAACGTTCTCCAAAAAAGGTATCTAAAGAGTAGCAGAAATCGTCGCTCGATGACAAATTGTCCATCGAGGTATTAATAGAGATAGTAACCTGATCATCGCCTACTAGGAGGAGAAGGCTACCATTACTAACATCTATTAGTGCGCGGGAGGTGGCGAGAAAAGGGCGACCGAGTATTATTGGTACCTCGGCGTCCTCTTCGATATCTAAGATGACGAAGTCTACCGGGAAGGTAAACTTGTCGACTCGGACAAGGACGTCCTCCACTACCCCGATAGGGAACTTAACCGAGCGATCCGCTAATTGGATGCACATATTCGTAGAACTAGGAGTACCCAAACCTAAACGCGAAAAGAGCGAGAACGACATCAGATTAATGCTAGCCACTAAATCAGCTAAGGCATACTTTACTAATATATCGCCAAAAAGGCACGGGATGGAAAACCGTCCCGGGTCATTTTGTTTTGTGGGCAATTTATTAGTAAGGGCCGCCGAGCAGACAGCGTTGAGAGATACATGCGAAATATCCTCTAATTTGTGTTTATTAGAAAGTAGTTCTTTTAAAAATTTCGCATATTTGGGCATTTGCGAGATAGCCTCGCAAAAAAGGAACATTAATGTGAATTTGTTTTAATAATAAAATAAATTTTGCATATTGCGCGTCCTGACGCTCATTATCTAACTTATGCGGATACGGAAGAGCCTTGTTTAAAATAATTTTTTCTTTTATAATTGGTAAAGGCGGCGTAAGCGAAGAAAGGGGAAGAGGGGTCGGAGGTGAAATATGTACCTGAGGGTCGGTCCGTTTTGGATCGACCACCTCCTTTCCGCTACGGAGGGTTATAGCGTTGGCGTTCTCCCGCGGATTGGGCTCCGTGTTTCCCGGCAGTGCCCCGAGCGCGCGCTCGGACATCATCCTCGCCAGCTGTCCAACCTGTTGTTCGAGAGTTTTTAGCGATCCGGTGATGTTCCAGATATTTGACTCGTTGGATGCAATATACTTCGAAAAATTTTCCTCCATCGGGGAGGGTTTCGGAAGAGGAGGAGGAGGAAGAAATCCGGGCGCAAACGAAATAGGGGGACGCTGAGCATTATTCGGGTTGCTCCACGAGAAGTTGGGGTGATTCCTCCAACCCGGATTATAGTTATTACTATAAGGGTTGTTGTTGGGGTTGAAGGGAGGACGACCCGAATTTCCCATGAAGTCCACGAACTCTTCAGCTACGCAGACATTAGGGGGAATAAAACAAGGTGGAGTGGAGGAGGCAGCAGACATCTTTGCCACCTGCTTTGTTAACCTTTCAACTTGAAGGGTCAAGAGAGCAGTGGCATCCACTTCAAAAAGACCAGCCGCCGGCTTTGGCCGTCCCCGCGGGACGTTCCATTGATAGGCGTTCATAGCCATCTCTTCGAATAAAGCCTGGGCGGCCTCGGGGGTTTTGTTGTTAAGCGTACCCCCGACAGCCGCTTCAATCATTTGACGCGTCTGAAAATTCAGCCCATTATAAAAAATTTGAACTTGCAACCACGTTGGCAGCGCGTGGTGCGGGCAACGGCGGAGGAATTCCTTAAAACGTTCCCAAGTCTCGTATAGAGACTCAGGATCATTTCGCACAAACGAAGAAATGTCCGTCCGCAACTTTGCAGTTTTTGCGGGCAGAAAGTACTTCGTTAGGAACCGTTCCGTCAACTCAGCCCACGTGGTGATACATCCTCGCGGGAGGGCATTCAACCACGCCTTGGCTTTGGGCTTAAGGGAAAAAGGAAATAAGCGCAAATGAATGGCGTCATCAGTGACGCCATTAATCTTGAAGGTGTCGCATATCTCCAAGAAATTGGACAAGTGGACATTCGGGTCCTCATTCGGCAGTCCATCGAACTGCACGACGTTTTGGACCATTTTAATGACACTTGACTTTATTTCAAAATTATTATTCGCCACCGCAGGGCGAACAATACTCGACCCAGAATCATCCAGGTTAGGCCGGGCATAATAAGACATAGTACGCTCGGCCGCCGGGGGAAGGTTAGGCGCAGCCATAACTACAACAGTGGGTTCTCCGATAGATTTCTCGAGATCTAAATAAGGATTTCGGCGTTGAGATCGAATACGCGCAAGAGAGCGTTCGATCTCAGGGTCGAAGTCAAAATCTTCAGACTCTGAGGGTTGTCCACGGGTCATACACCCAAACAAAAATGAAACAAAATAAACTTCTTTTTTTTGTTTTTAAAATAAAGTTTTTAGTTTTTTTTTTATTTTATAGAAAATAAGTAAAAGTAATAGACTCCGGAATTCGAAATAGCAACTTGAAAAGAGATTTCCCCGGCAACGGCGCCAAAAACTCGATGCGCCCGCGAACAGACTCTTACTGTGGTTGGTTCAGTGAGTCGATCGCCGCGGGCGTGCTCGGGTAGGCAAGTGCACCTATCGCAAGTAGTACTCGATATTCGGGGGAATACCGAGGTCGTATTGTTCTCGGGGTCGCGTTGACTATTCTTACTCCTCCGGGAGGACTATTATTTTACTGAAAGAAAGGTGGATTTTTTTACTTAATAAAAGACGGAAAAGCAAATGAGCGAAAAAAAATGATTTAGAAAATATTCGATGAAGGGTTAACGCTCGGCATCGAATTGGATTAAGACTAAAATAATTTTTAATAATTATAGGACTTAGTTTTCAAATTAATAATAAGGCAACTTGGTCGTGGAGGTTCCACAAATATGAGCTCACCTAGCTATAGGGATATCGCTCACCTAAATGTTAAGACTATTCGACCGAACGTTAGTCCGACGAAAGATTCCTATTAACGCCCGCTTTACGCTAAGAACCCCGCTATTGGGTGGGGAACCCAATCCGGTAGAATTACGCTTGTCCTCTCTCGAGGGTATGCACGCAACTCTATTTACCCAGGGGTGATCGGTCCATATGCACGGCCTCTCGGCTAGCTAGCATATGGACTACGGAAATAGTGCCCACACATCGATATGTGGTCCTACGCGTCGTAAACCCGAGGTAAACATTAAGTCCTTAAATTAAAATGAAAATAAAGAGCTTCAATTATTAGAAATCATTTTAAATGTCCCAATGCTCTTCGATGCCGAGGCTAATAGCAATTAGCCACACATCGGTATGGGGACGGCTTATAATTTAGTGAGGCGCAAGTTCAAAATTAAACACTAAACGATTATAAGAAAGGGACACAAGAAAAATAACAACATTTAGAAAACTGAAAAACTAGCTAAAACAAGAACTCACGCACACTCCAAATTATAAATTAAAAAGGAACTAAGTTACACATGAAAGAAATTTGCATATTCAAAATTTGCGAGTCCCACTCAAACGAGTGGGGGCGGTAAATAAAAGATGAAAATTTGCAAGTCCTACTCAAACGAGTAGGACTGAAATGAAAGCGAGTCCTACTCAAATGAGTAGAAGAAAATAAATGCGATTACAGGGCT
The DNA here is from genome assembly GCA_039583875.1 of Platanthera guangdongensis. Lineage (NCBI taxonomy): Eukaryota > Viridiplantae > Streptophyta > Magnoliopsida > Asparagales > Orchidaceae > Platanthera > Platanthera guangdongensis. The sequence continues at coordinate 47,045,090 of CM077148.1, read as the reverse complement.
ATAAAGATCCGTCCATTTAACTCAAGTGAGTAGGCGGAAAAATAAAGAAAGAAAATTACAAGGCCTACTCGAACGAGTAGGCGTGAAATAAAGTCCGGCCATTTAACTCATGTGAGTAGGCAGAAAAATAAAGGAAGAAAATTACAAGTCCTACTCGAACGAGTATGACTGAAAATGAAAACGATGCGCCATTTAACTTTTAACGAGTAGGCGGAAATAAATACACACAGACACACACACTCCATATGAATTTTAAGAAAGCAATAAAGCTAACACCTACACTCACACACTCTACAAAATTTGAATCAAAGCATAAAAGTTATACACCTACACTCACACACTCTACATAATTTGAACAAAGCATAAAAAAATTGTACTCATACACTCACACACACAACATGAAAATTTAAGAAGAACAAAAGAAAATTTATTCTCATACACTCACACACACTAATAACAAAGAAAAATCAAAGTTGCTTATAAATGAAAATAACAAGATTTCTACTCCTAAAACTTACCCAAAACACATAAAAAGAACAAATAAAAAGAGAATGAGCAAAAAGTTTTACAAAATAAAGTCAAAATCAAAGGTGCTCAAGAATTAAAATTAAAACTTTTTCATTCTTAAGAATTTATAAAAGTGATAAAAAGGTGAAGAGAAAATGAAAAGAACAAAAGATGTTTTACAATCCTAAAAGAAAAACTAAGTAAAAAAAAGAATAAAATCACTTTTCAAACCTCATTTATAAATTCATAAGAATGAAATCCTATTACTTTCAAGAAAAAGACATGGTGAAAAAGAGGAAAACCTATCATACCTAAGCATGAAGACAAGTTAAAAACATGAATATTAAGCATGTTATACTCATACACACACACACACATTTCATAAATGAAGAACAATGATTAAACCAAGGATAAAAAGGAGAAGGAAAGTGGGCACAAGTGTTAATTCCAAAGCCAAATGTGAAGAGAAAGTCTAACATTTTATTGTTTAAAGGAAACTATTACAAGCTATTACAAGAGCTAAAGCTAAAGCAAAAACAAACATGAAAGAAAAGAGGGAGAAATCCCCTTACATAGGTTTAGAAATCACGGATGCAGCCCACAAAAAGACAATAAAATGGCCCAAAAATCTGAACCCATGGACCTTACAGAACTGGGCAATTTATAGGCAAAAAATTCTAAGTACACGCCCTAGGTCACGGGCGTGTAGGGGGCGTGACAGTACTATTCACAAAGGCGGCCGGCGATTGGACAGGAAAGTTGACTTCGGGCTGAGTTCGCGACAGTCACGCCCCGGGTCACGGGCGTGACGCTGGGCGTGTCGGGAGGTAGAACCGGGCGCGGGTTGCGCCGAAAGTCTTCGGCAGCATCTTGTCGGGCTAGCTGGAAAGGTCACGCCCCAGGTCACGGGCGTGACGCTGGGCGTGACAGTTGGTGTCGACACTCGACGAATGTCGAGCGGAAAGTGTCGAGTCGAAATCGTCGAGCGGAAATTGAGTCACGCCCCAGGTCACGGGCGTGACGATGGGCGTGACTGTTGGTGTCGACACTCGACGATCGTCGAGATGAATTCGTCGAGTGGAGTGAACACGGGCTTGGGTCACGCCCCGTGTCAGGTGACACAGGCGTGTTGCCAGGCGTGTCGAGCTTTTCTCTTCAGAATTTTGCAATTTCACGGGAAATGCAATGTCACGGCCCGGTCACGAGCATGACCAAATTGTCACGGGCGTGTACTGCCCAATTTTGGCAGATTTTGAAATTTTTCTGCAAAATAAAATAAAACAAGTTAGAAGAAAATTTACAAGAATAGGAGCATTTTATTGAACAAAAATAAATAAAAACGACGAAAATAAATGAAAATGACTAAATTAATGTGCACAAAAATACGTATATTTACAATTCATCAGGTACCTCGGGCTTAGCTTTTTCAAGCGCCGAACCCGCGAGACACCCTTGAATGGATTGATCTTTAAGTACACCCAGTCGCCCACAGTGAACTCCACGTTCCTGTGCTTGGCATTATAGTACTTCGCTTGCCCATCCTGAGCGATAAGCATTCTCTCCCAAATGGTTCGCACCAACGAAGTAGCATCATCCACCTATTGACGCTTGTACAACTTTGACTCACCCGTTTCCAACCAGGACAACGGCGTGCGACGTCTTCTACCATAAAGGGCCTCAAAGCGAGCCATTTGAATACTCGCCTGGTAGCTATTATTGTACGCAAATTCCACCAAATAAAGATGGTCTTCCCATTGCTTTCCAAAGTCCAAGACACACGTGCGGAGCATGTCTTCCATAGTTCTATTGACCCTCTCGGTCTGCCCATCCGTCTGCGGATGGAAGGTTGTGCTAAAACTCAGGTTTGTTCCCAACATTTGCTGCACAAGCCTCCAATCATTGGACGTGAACCGCCCATCTCGGTCACTCACGATACTGCGGGGCACACCGTGGAGCCGTACTATGTTATCCACATATAACTTTGCGAACATCTCCACCGCATCATCCTTCCTATGTGGAATGAAATGCGACACCTTTGTTAGCCGATCTACGACCACCCAGATGGCGGCGTTCCCCTTTTGCGACCTTGGCAACCCGTGCACAAAGTCCGTAGAGATGTCGTCGAATTTCCACTCCGGAATATGGAAGGACTTCAGAAATCCTCCCGGTTTTTGGCACTCCGCCTTCACCAACCCGCAAGTTTGGCACTTTGCCACGTAGAGCACCACATCCTTCTTCAAACCCGGCCACCAAAGCAGTTTCTTAACATCACGGTACATCTTTGTGCTCCCCGGGTGAATCGAGTACGTGGTATGGTGCGCCCCGTACAACCAATCCACCCGCAAACTGCCCACGCTTGGGACGCAAAGACGACCGTCTTTCCAAAGCAATCCATCCATAACTTCATATTGGGAATTTGACCCATCCAGAGCTTCAACCATGAGCTGCTTCATGTGGTCATCCAAATGCAAGTCCTGCCGAATCCGATCAGCCAGGTCATATTGAACTTCAGTCCAATTCAAGAGTGCTTCAGCACTTGACTGCTTGTCTATACAAGAAATCTCCAACGCCTCCAACTCCCGAACCAACCGCTCATCATGCACCGGTATCCAATTGGCTTGAGCTGGGGCTCGGCGACTCAACATGTCCGCAACCGCATTGCCCTTACCAGGCACGTAGTGGATATTGAATGTATAGTCCCCCGGGAACTCCATCCATCTACGCTGTCGCATATTCAGATCTTTCTGATCAATCAAATACTTCAGGCTCTTGTGATCGGTGTAGATATCAATCTTCACACCGTACAAAAATGCCTCCATAGCTTCAAGGCAAAAATCACGGCCACTAACTCCAAGTCATGGACCGGATAGTTCCTCTCGTGCACCTTCAGCTGTCTCTAGCCATATACTATAACGCTTCTATGTTGTAACAGCACACAACCCAAACCACTGCTCGAAGCATCGCTATAAATCTCACAACCTTCGGTCCCACTCGGTGAACTCAGCACAGGCGCCGTGGTCAACCGACATTTCAACTCCTCAAAAGCTCGCGCGCACTCCGGCGTCCAAATGAACTTCTGCACCTTCCTCATCAAAGTAGTGAGAGGTAACACTATCCGCGAGAAGTTCTCTATGAAGCGCCTATAATAGCCGGCAAGCCCCAGAAAGCTACGAACTTCCGCTACCGTAGAAAGCTCAGGCCACTCCCGTATCGCAACAATCTTCGCCGGATCCACTGCAATACCTTCCCCACTCACTATATGACCGAGGAATGCCACTGAGGACAACCAAAACTCGCACTTCGAGAACTTGGCGTACAATTGATTCCTCCTTAGCGTCTCCAAAACCAAATGAAGATGCCTGAAGTGATCATCCTCACTCTGCGAGTACACCAAAATATCGTCGATGAAGACGATCAGAAAATGGTCCAAGTACTCCCTGAAGGTCCTGTTCATCAAATCCATGAACACTAACGGCGCATTAGTCAGCCCAAACGGCATGACTGTAAACTCGTAATGCCCATATCTCGTACTGAACGCTGTCTTCGGGATATCACTCTCCCTTATTCGCAGCTGATAGTACCCGGACTTGAGGTCCAACTTTGAGTACACATTCGACCCGACTAACTGATCGAATAGATCATCAATCCGGGGGATCGGGTACTTGTTCTTTTCCGTCAACTTGTTGAGCTCCCGGTAATCAATACATAGCTTCAAGCTTCCGTCATTTTTCTTAACAAAGAGGACCGGCGCGCTCCAAGGCGAAGATCTTGGACGCACATACCCTTGCTCCAACAACTCTTGTAGTTGAACCTTCAGCTCCGCCATTTCCTTAGGCGCTAGCCGATATGGAGAGCGTGATACGGGCTTTGTACCTGGTACGAGCTCTATCGTAAAATATATCTCCCGCTGCGGAGGGGCTCCAGGAAGATAGCTAGGGAACACATCAGGGTACTCCGATACCACTAAAATACTGTCCAACGCGGGCTTAGGCTTTGCAACCTCCATTAGTGTAAAGAACAGTTCTGCACCGGCACGAACCGCCTTCACCACCTGAAGAGCAAACACCAATGTCTTGCTCGACCCCTTTAAGCCCGTGAAGGTCGTCTCACGACCTGCTCCCAGCTTGACTTCCTTGCTACCGCAATCAATATAGGCTCGCTGCTCCGAGATCCAGTCCATGCCAAATATAACGTTGAATTCCACTAGCGGCAATAACGACGCTTGTAAATGGAACTCTTGGCTCCCAATTCGAATCTTCACGCCACAGATTCTATCCGCGTGCATCGAACACCCATTGGGCAACAACACATCCAACTTGTCCTTCGCCATCGAAGAAGGTACTCCGATGCGCGATATAAATTCTTCGGACAAAAAGGAGTGTGAAGCTCCAGTATCGAAGAGTGCTCTTGCCTGATTTTCACAAATCAAAATAAATCCTAAACAAGTAGTGGTAAGGTAACATGTGCATAACAAGTATTTAAAGAAATTTAACTTGCTATAAATTTAAATTTTACCTGTCACCACATCCGCTTGTTTGATGGCCTCCTGTTGTCCAAGATTATAAACCCTCAGTTGGGCCGGAGTATAATGGGACGCGTTTGACTCCACCGCCTTGCACTTCTCTTCATAAGTCGCTCCCGGCATCCTTTCGGACTTGGGACGTCCGCTCCAGCAATCGCGGGCAAAGTGCCCCGACTTCCCACAAGTAAAGCATGCACCCGGGGTCCGACCCGTAGTCTCCCCAGAAGCACCAGAAGAAGGAGCTGCACTTGAAGTCCTAGCCTTCTTAAAGAATCTTCGATAGCCGGACTTTGAAGTTGTCGGCACCTTGAATTCAGACTTCTTATCACCCAAACTTTTCTTTGCCTGAACATTCTTCATGTCCTTCTCCAAGGACCGGGCCGTGTTGACCAAGGTCAAGAAACCCTGCATCATCAGCCCCGAGAGTAGTAACCTCAAATCATCTCTCAACCCTTCGTAGAATCGATTCTTCTTGTGCTCCTCATCCGCGATGGTGGAGCTAGCATATCGACTCAATCGAGTAAACTCGTGGAGATATTCATCCACGCTATTGTCTCCTTGAACCAACTTCAAGAACTCATTCTCCAACGCTATCCTCTGCGCAGAAGGGAGGTACCTAGCCAAGAATAGTCTCGAGAACTCCTCCATCGAGACATCTGTAAGTTGCCTACCTCTCAATAGATGCAGCTCCAATCCTTCCCACCACAATCTCGCTTCACCGTCCAGAAGGAACGTAGCAATGGTGGTAATTTTCCACTCCTCCGTCTCCGTTGCTGTCAGGACTTTCTTCACCCTGGAGAGCCAGTCTTCAGCTTGAGATGGGGTTCCCAATCCCGAGAATACCGGAGGATTAAAGCTCATGACATGTTTGAGCTGTCTCTCGGTTGCCCTCCTTGGCACCAACGGTTCCTCTACTACCTGTTCCACCCTTCTCTGCTCAGCCGCTTGCAGTGGTACCTGCTCCATCGCAGGAGTGGGCTGCTGCATTTACCTTGTAGGCTGTGCATTTATCATGGCAAGCACTGCTTCAGCAACCAATCGTATGGTCTCAGCCGATGGAGGTGTTGTAGGAGCAACATTTGGTGCACTGCTAGCCTCAGAAAATCGACGTTCTGACGGCCCAGCACCTCTTCTGGTCACCTATAGTGGTACAAAACACCGTTAAGCGACCAAATAAAATTGCAAACAGCAGTTATATGAACACGCATGTCCCCAAACACGTGTATTTTCATTCCTAAGGGGACATTCATGGGTTCTTTTGTTATTATAACGATGACGCACACACATGTGCTCACCACCTCTTAAAAAGAATTCGCCCACGAATTCATTTAAGCCTGACCGAAACCAGTAGACTGATACCAAATTGTAACACCCCCTATCCGTCGTATAGCATATAGCAGTTTGTCCGGCCGGGGCCCGACGCCATATACCACAAACAGACCGGGTGGTTACTCAATGGAAACCATCCAACCAATCACAACGTCCTACACAGAGCATTCTAGCCGAAGCAGTTTTATAAGTTGTAATTAAAAGAACCCAGCAACAAGCATGAATGTCCACTAACAAGCCAAAAGGAATGAAGTACATATACAAGTACTGGCCTTAAAGCCTTACAAATGGTTTACTCTTATTACATGTTTTCCATACCACGGCACGCAGGCCGGTCATACATGAACAAAAGCAAGTAAACACTCCAATTAGGCCTTAGAGGGCCGGCTTCACAATTTGGGCTTTAGCCCGCTATTGACCGCTTGGTCAAGCAGCACCTGCAAGCAACAAACCACCGCACGGTGGCAAATAAAAGCAACGGTCAGCAATGCTGAAAAACTTATAACGTTCCAGCCTCCAATTCGGGGCGGCGATGCTCCTTCCCTGCACTTATTAGCATAACCAAGCAGTATATAAATATACATTGCATCACAGGCATTGGCACGCACGGCCACACGCCCCGTGCACTCAGGGCACATTCTCGGTGAACCGGCCAATGTCACGTCGATTTAAACCATAGACATTCCGGACTCACCACCTCCACTTTGACGGCCAAACATATAAGCATTTTGTCTTCCCAGCATGGGTCATGTCAATTTAAGCCATAGACTGCCGAAGACCCTCATCTATGCCATCGACTCTAACCGAACGACATAGAAAGGGTACGGTTTCGTCTAACCCGTGCTCACATCGCAACGACAATTTAAGCCATATGCGCGGGTCAAACTTCTCCCGATTCCTGTTTCCATCACATACTTCACATAACCCGGTTATGTTCAAGTTGGCTCCCAGGCCACCAAGTTGCTAAGATCACGCATCCGCCCAGTTTTTCGGGTGCACCTTAGGGTTAATCCCCAAGGCTCCCTATTACAATCTACCACGTAGAAAACCCAAAAAACAAACATTCGCATGGAGTCTTCTCTAGCATTTATGCAATGCAACATCACCGATCCAGACCAACATGTCCGGATAGGCTTCACACATCATGCCTATGTCCGTTCTCGATTACGGACTCTACACAATGCGGACTTCACATATCTAACCGAAGGAACGCCACCAACTCACCGCAAACTCGCGAGAGCGGGCTTCCTATGCAAAAGAAGGAGAGCTTCACATACTCAAGTAGTGAATCGTTACCCTAGCGTTCTTCCTTGGTGCCATGGAAATGCAAGCGGATGAAAAGCACCGCACTCTCTTTGCCTTTATAGATCTGAAGTCGGCTCGCGATTTGGAGCTCTTAAACCCCTCCAACGACTGGATCTAGACTTCTTCTTCCTCCTTTGCTATCCCTTCCCTCTAGAATTTAGACAGAGAACACGACAGGAAAAATAAGGGTTCTGAAACCTTTCTCTCGGGTATAATCTCTTCGGGATTAACCACAGTCGTCGGATCCCACAAAACGGGATGCATGGATACGATCTAGGTCTGACCTGGACAAATGGGGTTAAACACCGCATGGTTCACCAATCCGGAGCAAGACACGTCCGCGACCAATTAAATTGTGTCAGGACCTTTAGTCAACTCCCGCCAAAACCCCAGCATCAACACTCCGCTTCGACCGAGTCAGACACACCAGAATCAACCCCACGCTCGACGATCATCGAACCAAGATCGTCGACCGCTGCCAGATTGTCGAACCGAGATCTATAGCCCGATCGTCGAACGCAAAACTCTGGCTAAATCGTAGAACGCGCGGCCCGATCGTCGAACCCACGGCCCGATCGTCAAACCCAGAAAACTGCCTGTTCGACGAACACGCTGCCCGATCGTCGAACCCACGGCCCGATCGTTGAACGGAGATAGCTGGCCCGATCGTCGAACCCAGAAAGCTGGCCCGATCATTTTGCCAGATTTCTGAACTACCCCGACACGCCCGAGGACATGCCCGTGTCCCAGGCCGTGTACCCCTACCAAATTCCAAATTTGGTACAGATTCGTCACCCGTCGCTCTTTTGAGTTTCAGGGCGTTACATGCGGTGAGTTGAGGCGTTCCTTCGGGTAGACATGAATAGTCCTCGTTGAGTACATGTAGAGTCCGTAATAGAGAACGGATATAGGCATGATGTGTGAAGCCTACCTTGACAAGTTTGTCTGGATCGGTGATGTTGCATTGCTTGAATTGCCGGAGAAGACTCCATGAGAATGATTGGTTTTCGGGTTTTCTACGCGGTAGATTGCAACATGTAGCCTTGGGGATTTACTCCAAGGTGCACCTGAAAAACTGGGCAGATGCGTGATTCTGCCAACATGGTGGCCTGGGAGCCAACTTGTACATGACTGGGTCGTGTAAAGTGTGTAATCGGATTGGGACCCAGGAATGTTTCACCCGCGCATATGGATTAAATTGTCATTACGATGTGAGCACGGTAAGGCGGAACCGTACCCGCTCTATGTTGTTTGGTTGGAGCCGTTGGCATAGATGGAGGGTCTTAAGCGGTCTATGGCTTAAAATGATGTGACCAATGCCAGAAAGACTAAATGCTCACGAGATTGGCCGTCCAAGTGGTTGTGGTGAGACCGAGGCGTCTATAGCTTGAACTGACGTGACGTTGACCAGTTCACCGAGAATGTGCCCTGAGTGCACGGGGTGTGTGGCCGTGAGTGCCTACGCCTGTCTTGTTTTGAGATTACACTATACTGCTAGATTATGCTAACGAAGTGCAGGGAAGGAGCATCGCCGCCCCAAGTTGGGGGCAGGATCGTTAAAATTTTGTGAGCATAGCTGACCGTTGCCTTTGTTTGCCACCGTACGGTGGACTGTTACTTGCAGGTGCTGCGGAGCCGAGTGCTAAATAGCGGGCTAAAGCTAAAGTTGCTGAGCCGGCCCTCGAAGGCCTAATTTTGAGTGTTTTTTGTTATTCTTGTATCGCCGGCCTGCGTGTCGAGGTTTGGAAAATATTTATATTCAAGCAAACTATTGTAAGGCCTTAAGGACAGTACTTGTGTATTTGTACGTTCATTCCTGTTGGCTTTTTAGTGGACATTCATGCTAGTAGCTGGGTTCTTTTATTTGCAACTACTAAAATTGCTTCCGCTAGAATGACTCTGTGTAGGACGTTGTATATTAGTTGGATGGTTTCCATTGAGTAACCACCTGGTCTGTTTGTGGTATATGGCGTCGGGCCCCGGACGGACCTATTGTTATATGCTATGCAACGGATAGGGGGTGTTACAATTTGGTATCAGAGTACTGGTTTTGGTCAGGCCTAAACTAAATTAGTGGACGAATTCTTTTTAAGGGGTGGTGAGCACATGTGTTTGCGTCATCGTTATAACATCAAAAGAACCCATGAATGTCGACTTAGGAATGAAAATACACGTGTTTGAGGAACCTGCGTGTTCTTATAATTGCTGTTTGCAATTTTGTTTGGTCGCTTAACGGTGTTTTGTACAACTATAGGTGACCAGAAGCGGTGCTGGGTCGTCAGAACGCCGAGTTTCTAAGGCTAGTAGTACACCAAATGATGCTCCTGCAACACCTCCATCGGCTGAGACCATACGATTGGTGGACGAAGCAGTGTTTGCCAGGATCAATACGCAGCCTGCAAGGCAAATGCAGCAGCCCGCTCCTGCGATGGAGCAGGTACCACTTCCAGAGGTTGAGCCAAGAAGGGTGGAGCAGGTTGTAGTGGAACCTTTGGTGCCAAGGAGAGCAACCAAAAGACGGCTCAAGCATGTCATGAGCTTTAACCCTCAGGTATTCTCGAGGTTGGGAACCCCATCTCAAGCTGAAGACTGGCTCTCCCGAGTGAAGAGAGTCCTGACAGCTACTGAAATGGAGGAGTGGCAGATGACCACTATAGCTACGTTCCTTCTGGACGGTGATGCTAGGTTATGGTGGGAAGGCTTGGAGCTGCACCTCTTGAGGGGAAGGCAAGTTACAGACGTCTCGATGGAGGAGTTCTCGAGACTGTTCTTGGCTAGGTACCTCCCTCCGACTCATAGGATTGCTTTGGAAAATGAGTTTCTGAAATTGGTGCAAGGAGAGAGTAGCGTGGATGAGTATCTCCACGAGTTTACTCGGTTGGGTCGGTATGCTAGCTCTACGTTCGCGGATGAGGAGCGTAAGACCAACCGTTTCTACGAAGGTCAGAGAGATGACTTGAGGCTACTACTCTCGAGGCCGATGATGTAGGGCTTCTTAACCTTGGTCAACACGGCCCGCTCTTTGAAAAAGGATATGAAGAATGTACAAGCAAAGAAAATCTTTGGTGATAAGAAGTTTGAGTTCAAGGTGCCGACTACCTCAAATTCTGGGTACCGTAAGTTCTTTAAGAAGGCTATGACTTCGGGTCCAGCTCATTATTTCGGTGCTTCTGGGGCGACTACGGGTCAGACCTCGGGTGCATGGTTTACTTGTGGGAAGTCGGGGCACTTTGCCCGTGACTGCTGGAGTGGACGTCCCAAGTCTGAAACGAAGCCGGGAGTAACTTATGAAGAGAAGGGCAAGGCGGTAGAGTCAATCACGTCCGATTATGCTCCGATGCAACCAAGAATTTATAATCCTGGCCAACAGGAGGTCATTAAACAAGCAGATATGGTGACAGGTATGGCTTAAATTTATAGCAAGTCAAATTGTTTTATACTTGTTATATGCATGTTACCTTACCACTGCTTGTTTAGGATTTGTTTTGATTTGCGAGTATCCGTCGAGAGTACTCTTTGATATGGGAGCTTCACACTCCTTTTTCTCCGAAGGGTTCATATCGCGCATCGGAGTACCTTCTTCGATGGTGAAGGACAAACTAGATGTGTTGTTGCCCAATGGGTGTTCGATGCACGTGGAGAGAATCTGTGGCGTTCAGATTCGTATTGGGAGTCAGGAGTTCCATTTACTAGCGTCGTTATTGCCGCTGGTGGAGTTCGACGTAATATTTGGCATCCACTAGCTCTCGGAGCAGCAAGCTTATATTTATTGCGGTCACAAGGAAGTCAAGTTGGGAACAGGTCGTGAGACGACTTTTACAGGCTTGAAAGGGTCGAGCAAGACGTTGATGTCTGCTCTTCAGGTGGTGAAGGCGGTTCGTGCTGGTGCAGAGCTATTCTTTACACTAGTAGAGGTTGCAAAGACTAAACCTTCATTGGATAGTATTTCAGTGGTATCGAAATACCCTTATGTGTTCCCTGATGATCTTCCTAGAGCCCTGTCTCAACGGGAGATAGATTTCACGATTGAGCTAGTGCCAGGTGCGAAACCTATGTCACGCTCTCCGTATCGGCTAGCGCCTAAGGAGATGGCGGAGCTGAAGGTGCAACTTCAAGAGTTGTTTGAGTAAGGTTATGTGTGTCCAAGTTCGTCGCCTTAGAGCGCACCAGTCCTATTTGTTAAGAAGAAGGATGGACGCTTGACACTCTGTATTGATTATTGGGAGTTGAACAAGCTAACTTAAAAGAACAAGTACCCGATCCTAAGGATTGACATTCTATTTGATCTGTTAGTCGGGTCGACGGTGTACTTGAAGTTGGATCTCAAGTCCAGTTACTATCAGCTGAGAATAAGGGAGAGTGATATCCTTAAGACAGCATTCAGTACGAGATACAGGAATTACAAGTTTACGGTCATGCCATTTGGGCTGACGAATGCGCCGTCGGTGTTCATGGATTTGAAGAATAGGACTTTCAGGGAGTACTTGGACCATTTTGTGATCGTCTTCATCGATGACATTTTGGTGTACTCACAGAGTGAGGAAGATCACTTCAAGCATCTTCACTTGGTATTGGAGATGCTGATCAGGAATCAATTGTACGCCAAGTTCTCGAAATGCGAGTTTTCGTTGTCCTCAGTGGCGTTCCTCGGTCACATAGTGAGTGGAGAGGGGATTGCGGTGGATCCGATGAAGATTGTTGTGATACGAGAGTGACCTGTTCTTTCTACGGTAGCGGAAGTCCGGCGTTTTCTGGGGTTTGCCGGCTATTATAGGTGCTTCGTGGAGAACTTCTCGCGGATAGCGTTACCTCTCACTACTTTGACGAGGAGGGATCAGAAGTTCGTTTGGACGCCAGAGTGCGCACGAGCTTTTGATGAGTTGAAGTGTCAGTTGACCACAGCGCCTGTGCTGAGTTCGCCGAGTGGGACCAAAGGCTTTGAATTCTATAGCGATACTTCGAGCAGTGGTTTGGGTTGCGTGCTACTGCAACATGGAAGCGTTATAGCGTATGGCTCGAGACAGCTGAAAGTGCACGAGAGGAATTATCCGGTCCATGACTTGGAGTTAGCGGCCGTGATTTTTGCCTTGAAGCTGTGGAGGCACTACTTGTGTGGGGTAAGGGTCGATATCTATACCGACCATAAGAGCCTGAAATATTTGTTGGATCAAAAAGATCGGAACATGCGGCAGCGTAGATGGATGGAGTTACTAGGGGACTATACATTCAAGATCCACTACGTGCTTGGTAAAGGCAATGCGGCTGCGGACATGTTGAGTCACCGGGCCCCAGCTCAAGCCAATTGGCTGTCAGTCCATGACGATCGGTTGGTTCGGAAGTTGGAGGCGTTGGAGATCTCTTGCGTAGACAACTAGTCGAGTGCTGAAGCGCTATTGAACTGGACGGAAGTTCAGTATGACCTGGCTGATCGGATTCGGCATGCTTTGGATGTGGATAGCAGCATGAAGCAGCTCATGGTTGAGGCTCTGGATGGGTCAAATTCCAAATATGAGGTTGTGGATGGATTGCTTTGGAAAGATGGTCGTCTGTGCATCCCGAATGTGGGCACTTTGCGGGTGGAATTATTGTACGAGGCGCATCATACTAAGTACACAATTCACCCGGTGAGCATGAAGATGTACCGCGATGTGAAGAAATTGTTCTGGTGGCCAGGATTGAAGAAGGATGTGGCATTCTACATGGCGAAGTGCCAGACGTGCGCCTTGGTGAAGGTGGAATGCCAAAAGCCGGGAGGATTCTTGAAGTCCTTGCCTATTCTGGAATGGAAGTTTGATGACATTACCATGGACATTGTGCACGGGTTGCCAAGGTCGCAAAAGGGGAACGACTCCATTTGGGTGGTCGTAGATCGTCTAACGAAGGTGTCGCACTTCATTTCGCATAGGAAGGATGATCCGGTTGAAAAATTGGCAAAGTTTTATGTAGACAATATTGTGCGGCTTCATGGTGTGCCCCGCAGCATCGTGAGTGACCGAGATGGGCGGTTCACATCCAATGATTGGAGGCTGGTGTAGTAGATGTTGGGAACAAAGCTGAGTTTTAGCACAGCCTTTCATCCGCAAATGGATTGGCAGACCGAGAGGGTCAATAGGATGATGGAAGACATGCTTCGCATGTGCGTCTTGGATTTTGGAAAATAGTGGTAAGACCACCTATACTTGGTCTAGTTCGCGTACAACAATAGCTACCAGACAAACTTACAAATTGCGCCCTATGAGGCCCTTTATGGTAGAAGATGTCGCACGATGTTGTCTTGGTTGGAAATGGGTGAGTCAAAGTTATACAAGCGATAAGAGGTGGAAGATGCTACTTCATTGGTGCGAATCATTCGGGAGAGGTAGCTAATCGCTCAGGACCGCCAGGCGAAGTACTATAATGCCAAGCACAGGAACGTGGAGTTCGCTGTTGGTGACTGGGTGTACTTGAAGATCAAGCCGTTAAAGGTATCTCGCGAGTGCGGCGCTTAAAGAAGCTAAGCCCGAGATACCTTAGACCATTTGAGGTTCTGGAGCGAATTGGTGAAGCAGCGTATCGTTTGAAGCTATCAGTGGATCTTAGTGGTCTTCGTGATGTATTCCATATATCGGTGCTATGGAAGGCAGTGCAAGAGCCTTCACATGTGATCGCGGTGGATCAAGTGCCGGTGGATAATGGGTTGACGACGAAGGTCAAGCCTGTACAAATTGAGGACTCAGAAGTCAAGCGGCTACGCAATAAAGAGATTAGGATGGTCAAGGTCCTTTGGGACAATTGCGGTCGGGAAGAGCTCTCTTGGGAGCGAGAGCAGAACATGCTTGAGGAGTACCCGGAGTTATTTCACTCAGGTACCGTTTAAGTTTTATGTTTCTTTCCTTTATGTAATTTCGAGGACGAAATTCTTTTAAGAGGGAGAGAGTTGTAATGCCCCGAAACTCAAAAGAGCGACGGGTGGCATTTTGAGCCAAGTTTGGAATTTGGCATGGGGCACACGGCCTGGGGCAAGAGTGTGTCCCAGGGCATATCGTGTTTGGGTCTATGATTTGGCCGAGAGGTCGACGAATTATGGAGTCGACGATCGTCGAGCAGCGAACACAGCCTGAGATACGGGCGTGTCCAAGGTCGTGTCGGGTGGTCGACTAACTGCGCTCGATGAATTGTCGAGACAGTGAATACGTCCTGGAGCCCAGGTGTGTTTGGGTTTGACACGGGCGCGTCAAATTGGACACGGGCGTGTCCAAGACGCGTGTGAGTCTCGGGTTGGTGTTGGTCCTGTGTTGATGGAGGAACACGCCCGGGAACACGGGCGTGTACTGGATGACATGGGCGTGTCAGGTCTAACATGGGCGTGTCGTGTCCCCGTGTGCTTTTTGGGACGCATCGGTTTCGACGGTGAATGGGGGACACGGCCCTGGACACGGGCGTGTCACAGGCCATGTTCAGCCCAGATTTTACTTTTCAGCTCCAGATCGTGGCCATTCGTTTCTTTATTTTGGGATCCGACATTTGGGGGTTGTTTCTACTGGGATATACCCCGGAATAGGGTTTCAAATCCCTCACTTCTTTCACATAAGTCTCTTTCTAAAGCATAGAGAGAGGGGACAGTAAGGAAGAAGAAAGGAGGCTAAATCCGGTCACCGACGGAGCATCGGAGCTCCAAATTGCAAGCCGACTTCGAATCTACGGAGCCTAGGAGATTGCGGAGCTTTACATCCGCATAGATTTCCATAGCGCCAAGAAAAAATGCTAGGGTAACGATTCTCTACTTGAGCATGTGAAGCTCTCTTTTCCTCGTATAGGAAGCGCGCTCTCGCGAGTTTGCGGTGAGTTGAGGAGTTCCTTCGGTTAGACATGAATAGTCCCCGTTGTGTACATATAGAGTCCGTAATCGAGAACGGATATAGGCATGATGTGTGAAGCCTACCCGGACAAGTTGGTCGGGATTGGTGATGTTACATTGCTTGAATTGTCGGAGAAGACTCCATGCGAATGATTGTTTTTTGGGTTTTCTACGTGGTAGATTGCAATAGGGAACCTTGGGGATTAACTCCAAGGTGCACCCGGAAAACTGGGCAGATGCGTGATTCTGCCAACATGGTGGCCTGGGAGCCAACTTGTACATGACTGGGTCGTGTAAAGTGTGTAATCGGATTGTGACTCGGGAATGTTTGACCCACGCATATGGCTTAAATTGTCGTTGCGATGTGAGCACGGGTTAGGAGGAACAGTACCCGTTCTATGTCATTCGGTTGGAGTCGTTGGCATAGATGGAGGGTCTTAGGCGGTTTATGGCTTAAAATTACGTGACCAATGCCAGAAAGACTAAATGCTCACGAGATCGGCCGTGCAAGTGGAGGTGGTGCGACCGAGGCGTCTATGGCTTGAACTGACGTGGCGTTGACCGGATCACCGAGAATTTGCCCTGAGTGCACGGGGGGTGTGGTCGTGAGTGCCTACGCCTGTGTTGTTGTGTAATTACACTATACTGCTGGATTATGCTAACGAAGTGTACGGAAGGAGCATCGCCGCCCCGAGTTGGGGGCGGGATCGTTATAATTTGGTCAGCATAGCTTACCGTTGCCTTTGTTTGCCACCGTGCGGTGGATTGTTGCTTGCAGGTGCTGCGGAGCCAAGCACTAAATAGCGGGCTAAAGCCCAAGTTACTGAGCCGGCCCTCGAAGGCCTAGTTTTGAGTGTTTTCTGTTATTCTTGTATAACCAGCCTGCGTGCCGAGGTTTGGAAAATATTTATATTCAAGCAAACTATTGTAAGGCCTTAAGGCCAGTACATGTGTATTTGTACGTTCATTCATGTTGGCTTTTTAGTGGACATCCATGCTAGTAGCTGGGTTCTTTTATTTGCAACTACTAAAATTGCTTCCGCTAGAATGACTCTGTGCAGGACGTTGTATATTAGTTGGATTGTTTCCATTGAGTAACCACCCAGTCTATCTGTGGTATATGGCGGCAGGCCCCGGCCGGACCTACTGTTATATGCTATGCGACGGATAGGGGGTGTTACACCTGGAAGGGTTCGCGGGGAGACGACGATGCGGCGTTGTCCTGAAGGCGAGTGTTTTGGGCTTTTAAATCCTTAACCTCCTCCTCCAGGGCCACAATGCGCGAGTTCAACCGCTCCATTGTCTCGGCATCCTGCGAGACGCCCAATCATTAGTAAGGAACGTTGGAAGAATAATCCAAGGATAATTCCCAAGGCTTACCACGCCGCCCTGGGCTTTCGAGAGGAGGGTCTCAGTGACAGACAACCTTTTCGCAAGGTCTTCTGATTTCTCTCGCTCCGACGCCAGGCTCTCTCGCTCCGATGCCAGGCTCGTCTCGCTGTCCTTCCATTTTTTGTTGATGTATATTAGGCGGAACGAGGCACGGTGCGATAACTCCAAAGCGCGCATTTGGGCGTGGGAGGACTTCAGGACGAGATCCCGCGTAGACTCGCTCTTGGGGGAGACTGCATCGATACTGCCGTAAAGACCGTACCCCATGGCAAAAGCATGGCTGGTGGGAACCTCCTGCTCATTCCAAGGGGGAAGGAGGGTGGAGATGGACACGCGGTTGACGTCCCTCCCCCACATTAGAACAGGGTCGTCGGCAGCGTCTGAAACCACAGGGCCCCAGTTGAATTTCATATGTGAAGAGGGGGCGGAACGGCTGGATGAAGCGGCTTCGCGAGAAGTGTGGCAGCAGGTGGATTGGATGTGGCGGCAGGCTGGTTGGGAAGAGCCGTCTCACGAGTAGGCGAGACGGCCTGATGGGGAGGCAAGCGGTGTGATTGGGACCCCTCCACAAAGATGGGGCTCAAGGACCCCGACATCTCTTTCTTCCCCTTCGGTTCTATATTCACTTTGGAAACAACCACAGCCTTCCTAATCTTCTTGGGAGGGCTGGAGTGAGTGGGGCGTTGTCGTCTGCATGCTTCTTTGGAGGGGCGGGCTCCAAGGACCCTCTCGCTGACTCAGCCGCTGCGCTAGCGAGACTGAGGCCTTTAGTTGGATGGATGTTACTCTTATAAGGGGGTGGACTGGTACGACCTGCTCCCCTAAAAAAACAAGCAAGAGGGTGATGAGAAGGCGAGACAGAGTAATAATCAAACACGGCGAGACAAGAAAGTGAGAGTACCTTCGCCGGAGAGCACTTGAGGCAGTGAGTCGAGGCCTCGCCGCAAGTAGTTGACATCGAAATTTTTGCCGACAAAGAAATCGAACAGCAACTTATTCGTGCCACCTACCTGCGGGGACACGTAGAATCTCTCGGGGGGAGGCGACAGAGGCGCGAGCGGGACGCCCCCGAAGTCACCACGGATGAATGTGCGAGACGGGAAAGGCGAGTTCCCCCGGGTAGTAAGTATTGATTGACTCGCCAACTTTGGGGGTCCGCGACCCGAGCCCCTCCCCCAGATGCTCGCGAACGAAGTCGTGGTAGTCTTCTTCAGAAAGCCTACCCAGCGGGAAGGCGTGGTCTATGAACCGCTTCTTGCCGCGACTGCGCCCCTCGTCGTCCTCCACTTTCTTCTTTCCCATGTTTGGCGAGACAGATGCAGGCGAGAAGGTCGGAAAAAGAAGTGAGAAAAGAGAATTGACGAGAAGGCCCGGGGGGGAAAAGAGCGAGAGGGAGTGGCGAGGCGGAAGGATCCTGGGGGCAAGAGCTTAGACACGTTAGAGGTAAGAAAAGCGCAGATATCTTTCTGATCCGGGGCCGGGGTATTTATAGCGAATATGGACAAACATGAAATGGGCGGGAAAAAGAGATGCAGGAAGGGGAAGAGTTGGCCGGCGGTTCACTCACTCTCTCTCTCCTAAATCTCAATTCGTGCGGGTCATCACAAACTTCCACAGGAAGGCAAAATAAAAAAAAATAAAAAGAAAAGAGACATTAAGGAAATTAAGAGATTAAGCAGAAATCTAAAGATGTGCCATCTCGCGTAATGCGGGCACCCTATTCTCAAACCCCAGGTTATTGGCGAGACGAAGACATAATATATTATAAAGTCATTACAGCATTTAAGAAGAAAAGAAGAAAAAGGTGAGACTGACGACCTTTATTACTTGAACCATTTCTAGTGGCCACCGCGAGCTCCCGCGCAGGGGGGCCTATTCGGCGAGTGGAAGGCGCGAACGATGTCAAGCCCACGATGAGCGAGACGAAGCTGCATGTCTATCTCGCTAATGATGGTCTGAGGGTCGGCCCATCAACATCAATCTCAGCACCATCCTCGGAAGATAAACTAGTGCACTCGTTCTCCAGTCATTCGATGCGCCTATCCGCCACCTGCTTGTCCTGCGCCAGCGAATGGATGATATGCACGTGCTTCCTGAACAAATTGGTCGTCTTGCACTTCATCTCCACCGGGTTCATTTGGTCGCCAAGGTAGTCTTCAATCCCGTCTATGGGCGGAGTAGGCGAGACGGCGAGATGCCTAAAACGTTCCTCAGTGGGCGAGTCGGTCTGGGCGCCAACGCAAGAAGTCGAGGGGCCGGGTGAGAGAGGCTCTCGTAGGAGGGTGTGGGAGTAGCGAGTAGGACAGAGAAGCGAGAGGGAAGGTTTTTTACCAGGATGACGGGAGGTCCCGACGGACTGGGAAGGCTCATCCCTCCTCTCGCTGGGAGGAGTAGATGGAGGAGTGGAAGGTTGTTGCGAGTCAGAATCTTCGCGGCGGACGACGGTGTCGTCTCGCAGACTTTCCTGTTGCTGTAGAGCTGTGGGGGCTCCCTGAAGAAAAGGTAGATACATATATTAAAGGAGTAATAGAGACAAGAGAGAGCTCACCTCCTTCTCTCTAGGAGATTTGGGAGGAGGGTAGGGCAGGTTTCCAGGACTGCGCGAGATGGCCCCTCGGTAGAGGAGGGGCCACCTGTCTTGGCCCTCTTCAGGCGAGACGGAGAGGATGGTAAAGGGGGTAGGGGCGAACCAAAGTTGATGTTAAAGCGGCCACGTTGGCCTTGTTCTGTTTGAGCACTATTGCAAGACGCTCGCAAAAACTCTGGCTATGTAGCATGGTTGCGGTAGAATCAAGGAAGGAGTAAGTTTGACAAAGGGGCATCCTCCATTTGGGGTAGGAACCCTATATTTATAGGCTTCGGTGGATGGCCACACCAAATATTCCCTCACAAATACGCCTCAAACACGCTTTAATGACACGACCCTTGGTTGGACTTTCTTTCCGAGCTTTAAGCAACCTCAAAAATAGCGGGGATTGGGTACAACCTCGGGCTCGCGAGAGGCCCTCAAGGTGCGAACGGCAGAAGCTGGCGAGAGGTACTGGATAGGCGAGTGGGACCACGCGGTCCACTCGCAAGAGGCGAGACGAGTGGTTTTTGCAGAGGGCGAGACGCCCTTCTAGGGCGCGAGTAGGCAACTAACGGCGAGAGGACCCCATGGCAAAGGATGCCAGCGAGACGGCCAGGAGGGTTCGTCTCGCCGCTGGGTGCTTCCCTACTCGCCATACAGAGAGTGGGTCGTTTGACAATTCTACACCCATGGGGGATTTTACTCTTCTACCCCCTGGTAATTTTTACCTATTTTGCCCTTGGTGGTTTGCATATAACCCTTCAGAACAGCGGAGTTTGGCTATTGGCAGACCCAACCAAGGGTATTTTGGTAATTTCAGGTCGGTTCATGTGCGAACAGAAAAAGGCAGACCGAAAAATTGGAGTAATGTAAAATTTATTATCTAAAAAAGGTATCAATCATGACAGGCGGTTAGACAAGCCGGCTAACCGCCCGGCAACCAACAAGAGGAGAGAACAAGCGCCACAAAGATCAAGCCGTCGTAGGAGACCGCTAGACCGTCCGGTCTCCAAGTCTTCTGAGATAAACTGCCAGACCGCTGGGATACCAAACAGCAACAGCCCGGCAAACAGACTGGCCAGAGTAAACCGGTAGACCTCTTGGCCTCCATATTGCAACACTCCCCCTCAAGCTGGAGCATAGATATCAATCATGCCCAGCTTCTCGCAAATGTAAAAAAAAGAAGTGGACACCGGCTTGGGGAAGATGTCTGCCAACTCGTTGTTTGAAGTGATGAATGGAGTACAAATCTATTTCTTCAAGATCTCCTCCCGAATGAATTGACACTCGACTTCTATGTGCTTCGTTCTCTCCTGAAAGACCGGATTTTTGGATATGTATATCGCGGCCTTATTGTCACAGAACATAGGAAGAGGATAGTGGTACACCTCTCCTAAATCAAGCATGAGAGCCTGTAACCATTTCAACTCACATGTGGTCGATGTCATACTACAATACTCTGCCTCGACACTGGACCTAGAGACCATAGACTGTTTCTTGATCTTCCAACTCACAAGATTGCCTCCAACAAACGCACAGAAGCCTGATGACGACTTGCGGTGCCCTTTGTCATCAGCATAGCTCTAATCAGAGTATGTTTCAACCCTTAGGTGACCATTCTTCTAAAAAGGGAGTCCTTTCCCTTGTGCTGCTTTAATATACTCCAATATTCTCAGGACAGATTGTAGATGACACTCTCTAGGAGCTTGCATGAACTGGCTCAACTTGCCAACAGCATAAGAGATGTCTGGTCTGGTTACCGTGAGATAAATGAGTTTGCCCACCAAATGCCGGTACCTCATAAGATCGGATAGAAGAGGCGAGTCATCTATCCAAGTTTTGTCTTCCCCAATAGCCATGGGAGAACGGGCAGGTTTAGCACCAGTTAATCCTACCTCCTTTAGAAGATCAAGAGCATACTTCTGTTGGGAAAGGACCATGGAGTTGGGCTTCCTAGAGATTTCAATTCCCAAAAGGTATTTTGGGGACCCCATGTCCTTTGTGACCAAGTGCTGACGGAGGTGTTTCTTTGTCAACGTTACCCCATCCTGGTCATCGCAAGTAAGAAGAATGTCATCAACATAAACCGCAAGAACTATCAAACCAGAGATAGTTTTCCGAACAAACAAGGAGTGATCAGCTGAGCTTCTTGTAAAACTAATGGCCGCAACGATGCCTCTAAACTTGTCAAACCAGGCACGGGGACTTTGCTTGAGGCCATAGATAGCCTTATTTAGCCGGCATACTCGTGTCTCCCCCTGAGAAGCATACCCAGGAGGTTACTCCAAGTAAACACCTTCCTGAATATCCCCATAAAGAAAGGCATTCTTGACATCCAGCTGTGAAATGGGCCAATCCCTATTGACAGCCACAGAGAGAAGGACCTAATAGTACTGAGACGAGCAACTGGAGAGAAAGTGTCAAATTAATCAACCTCATAAGTTAGGGTAAAACCCTTGGCAATAAGCCGAGCCTTGTAACGATCCACACTACCATCGGGAAGGAACTTCACCACAAAGACCCAGCAATAGCTTACAACATCTATACCAAAAGGAGGAGGAACCAGGGTCCAGGTACCCCGTTCAGTGAGAGTAGCAATCTCCTCATCCATGGCAGCTTTCCAATGAGGAATATTAATGGCCTCCTGATAGGAACGGGGGGTGGCAGTGGCCGAGATAGCCAGTGCAAAAGCTCTGCGAGAAGGGGTAAGACGATCATAAGAAACAACTGCTGCAAGCGGGTGTTGGTTACATGCCTGAAACCCTTTGCGAAGGGCAATGGGGAGATCCAGGGCAGCTGGTTTCGCAGTATCCGGAGCATCCGTGGTGGAGAGAGCTGGCCCGGGAGTAGAGAGAGATGACTGCGGAGAGGGTGGAGATGGTGGAGATTGTGGAGATTGTGGAGAGGGTGGAGATGGTAGAGATGGTGGAGGTGGTGGAAGGTCAGGAGGAGCAGAGGGAAGAGATGGGTTGGTTTGAGAAGTAGGATCAGCAGGAGTAGAGGAGGAAGCGGGAGAGAAGTAAGATGCATTTTCAAAGAACGTAACATCCGGAAAGACAAACTTCTTGCGGGTAACGGGGTCAAAGCAACAATAGCCTTTCTGAGTGGTAGAGTACCCCATGAAGACACAATTAGTGGCCTGTGGTGAGAGTTTATCACTGGTGCCAGCGGGAGAGTGCACAAAGGCGGTGCACCAAAAGATGCGCAGACTAAGAGGAAAAGGATTCTTGTGGGGATAAAGAATGGAGAATGGGGTGGCACCGCGGAGAACTATGGATGGAATGCGATTGATGAGATAACAGGAGAGGAGGACAGCATAGCCCCATTAGGAGCGAGGAACATGCATTTGGGTCAGCAGAGTGCGAGCGACATCAAGGAGGTGATGGTTTTTGCGTTCCGCCACATTATTTTGTTGTGAGGTGTAGACACAACTAGTTTGACGAATAACACCATGATGCAAATAGAAGGAAGAGAAATCATGGCTAAGATACTCCTTAGTATTGTCAGAATGAAGGATTTTAATAGATGTTTCAAACTGAGTCTTGATCATAGAATAAAATGATGTCCAAACAGAGAACAGTTCAGAGCGATCCTTGAGAAGATACACCCACGTACACCTAGAGAAATCATCAATAAATATGACAAAATATGAACTACCCCGACCGATGGTGAGAGTAGGAGCAGGACCCCACACGTTAGAGTGAACGAGGTCGAATGGACGGGAAGAGCCACGACTTTGCATTGGTGGGAAGTATGAGTGATGATGCTTGCTGAGCTGACATGCATCACAGTATAGAGGAGGATGATGAGGTGGGAGGTGGGGAAGAAGCTGGCGCAGAAGCCTGGGAGGAGCATGTCCAAGGCGAAGATGCCATTGGAGAAGATCTGTAGAGGAGGAGGAGGAGGCGGATAGAGCGGAAACGTCATCGAGGAAGTAGAGGCCGCCGCTCTCAGTCCCAGTAGCAATCGTCCATTGGGAGTCCGGATCCTGAAAAGAACATGAAGTAGGCGTGAATGTGACGGAACACCGTAGTTGCTTGCATAGAGAAGTAACCGATAATAAATTGCAAGGGAACATGGGCACATAGAGGGTATCTGCTAGACGAAGAGACGGAGTTACTTTAACCACCCCCGTCCCATTGACTGGAGATGAAGAGCCATCCGCAACAAAGACCGGAGGCAACCGATCATGTGTTTCTAGATGAGAAAAACACCGAGGATTGTCTGTCATATGATTGGTAGCACAAGAGTCGATCAACCATCTGTCGTGAGTAACAACGTGGGCACTACCAGAAGATGTGACCACCGAGGCGGACTGTGTGGAGGAGATGGAGGCCATAGAAGAGAGCAGCGGAAGAAATAAGCTGCGGCAAGAAGGAGAAGTCTCTAGAACAGGTCGCGGCGACTTAAGGGTAGGTCGCGGTGATAAAGAAGAGGAGAGAGGCTAGAACATGTCGCAGCGACTTAAGGACAGATCGCAGCGACAAAAAAGAGGAGAGCGGCTAGAACAGGTCACGGCGACTTAAGGACAGGTCGCGGCGACAAAGAAGTGGAGAGCGGCTAGAAAAGAAGAAGCAAGAGGCCGCAACACAAAGGGTCAGAAGAGGCCGCAAACAGGGAGAAACAAGCCACTAAAACCGGGCAGCTATCAGAAGAGAAAAAAGTCGTGCGAACAGGGCAACGGTCAGAGAAGGAATCAAGCCGTAAGAACAGATCGCGGAAAGAAGAAACAAGCTGCACGCGCAGATAGAGCTCAGTCAGGTGGAAACGACCGAGTCCTCTGATACCATGTGCGAACAGAAAAGTGCAGACCGAAAAATTGGAGTAATGTAAATTTTATTATCCAAAAAAGGTATCAATTACAATTGTATAACCTCCCTTTTATAGAATGGAGGAGATGAGAGAGATTACAATTAATCAATGTGAGACTAAAAATTTACAAGTATATGCGGCTTTACAAAAAACAAACTTGGCAGGCCGGGCGATTAGACAAGTCGGCTAACCGCCCGGCAACCAACAAGAGGAGAGAACAAGCACCACAAAGATCAAGCCGTCGCAGGAGACCGCTAGACTACTCGGTCTCCAAGTCGTCTGAGACAAACCGGCAGACCACTGGGATACCAAACAGCAACAGCCCGGCAGACAGACCGGCCAGAATAAACTGGTAGACTGCCCGGCCTCCATATTGCAACAGTTCAGTTTGGTTATTGGAAGTCCAATCTCAGAAAATAATAAATAGGCACATAGGAGTTCTTCAGAAGAACTTTTTTCCCGGGATTTTAAGAGTTTTCCTGTGCTTTCTGAGGAGCTCCAAGCCCAGCTTTTGACTTTGGAGGGGAAGCACTCAGAGATCTTCCGGGTAAATGGTGGGACCTCCCTACTGAGGCTTTGGGTCGGTTTCTAGTCCTTTACAATCAGTCGGAGGGCAGAGCTTGGGGCCAGTAGGTGTTGGCTACACCCCTGAATTTCGAACTTTTGTCGAAGTCAGTTTTTGGCTTCAACATTCATGTCTTTGAACATCTTTGTGCTCACAGGGTGAATTGAGTACTTGGTAAAGTGCGCCTAGTACATCAATTCTTCTCGTAATTTCCTAACATTAGGGACGGACAACCGACCACCTTTCCATACAAGGCCGTCATCAACATAAAACTGGTCATTTGACCCATCCACGGACTCTGCAATACGACGTTTCAAGCTTACGTCAAACTCCAAGGCCTGTCGAATCCTGTCCGTGAGGTCGTATTGAACCTTTGTCCAACTCAAATATACACTATCACTAGATCCCTTGTCAACACACGAGATCTCCAAAGCCTTCAAATCACGAATGTGTCGCGCATCAAGCATCTGCAACCAGTTGGCATGCACAAGAATTCTATGACTCAGAGCATCTGCCACATCATTCCCCTTCCCGGGAATATAATAAATCTTGTAGGTGTAGTCCCCAAGGACTCCATCCACCTACGATGCCGCATGTTAATGTCATTCTGGTCAATCAAATATTTCAAACTCTTGTTGTACAACCCCGTATTCGCAGGTTTTTGGTTTTAAGCTTTTTGAGTGGTTTGAGCTCTTGGTGGCCAATTTAGGCCTAGCCCTCGGAATATACCACAGCCTGGCGGGGCGAGGAGGGGCGAGACCGGTGGGAGGCTGGGTTCTCGCCCTGCCCCCGCGGCCTGGCGGGGCAAGGCGGGGCGAGACCGGCGGGAGGCCGGGCTCTCTCCCTGCCCCCGCGGCCTGGCGGGGCGAGGCGGGACGAGACCGATGGGAGGCTGGGTTCTCGACCTGCCCTCGCGGCCTGGCGGGGCGAGGCAGGGCGAGACCGGTGGGAGGCCGGGTTCTCGACCTGCCCCCGCGGCCTGGCGGGGCGAGGCGGGGCGAGACCGGCGGGATGTCGGGTTCTCGCCCTACCCCCGCGGCCTAGCGGGGCGAGGTGGGGCGAGATCGGCAGGAGGCCGGGTCTCGCCCCTGCCCCTTACTCCCCAGCCTGTCTCGGGTGTCCGGGAAGGTGGGGGTATGGCTTCTCCCGCCTTTGGACCTCTTTGGGCCTTGTTGTTACCATTTTACCCTCGGGGTGAAATTACCTCTTTACCCCCCGGTGTGGCTGTTTTCTATTGGCCAGATGCATATTTGGCGTAGGGTATTTCTGACATTTTGGTTCATGGGATTTAGAAAACTATAAATAGACCCTTAGGGGTGCCTTGGAGACAGGACTTCTTCACTCTCTTTTCATCCTTCAAGACACCCTAGCTCTAGCATTGACTAGGGAGGGGGAGACCTCAAAGGTCTTCCGGGTGTGAGGTGGGACCTTCGCGCTAGAGCCGAGGGTCAGTTTCTAGCTTCTTGATCTTTGGTCCATGACATTCTCCTGAGTGTAGTATGTGCGAGGTCACCCCTTTCTAGGGACCCCGAACTCCACAGACGTTATTTTTGGCTTCAACACGTTTGGTGCGGTGAGCGTGGAGAGTGACCAGCACAGAAGATGTCGGGAGAGTGTCATGACTGGAGGTCATGGAGGTTTTGATGATCTCGGTGAGCTCCCCATCCAAGGATCCTTTGTGGGGAGGCAAGAGTTCATGTCCTCCATCCAAGGAATCATGGAGATGTTGCGAAGCATTGCTCCTGGGGGAGGCAGCTCCACACCAACCCCCCAGGAGCTAGCTCCCCCCCTCTCAACGAGTGGACTCCCAGGGGTCTAGGCGAGATGACCCCAGCAGGGGGGAAGGAAGTGCACCAGGAAGAAGGCCAGGGAAAGAGAGGCTCGGGGATGGGGTCGAGCGAGACCTCACCGGCCGGGAGTTGTTCTCCAGCCCGGCGAGTGCCAGCCTTCCAGGAGAGCAGGTCGCGAAAGTGGAGGTGGCGAGACCACCCCTTAGGGGGTCACCCTTCAGCGAGTTGATCATTTCAGCTCCCGTCCCCGAGTGGTTTAGTGATCCACACATGACTTACTATACCGGGAAGGATGACCCCGTCCAGCATCTGCAGTGGTTTGAGGATGTCATCTCCATCAGGCCGATGATGGACGCCTTCAAGTGTCGCCTATTTGCGAACACGTTGAAGGAGAAGTCAAGGGACTGGTTTCATCAACTCCCTCCGAGGTCGATCTATGGGTTCGAGGACTTGAGTCGGAGCTTTCAGCTTCGCTTCTCCACCTCCAAGAAGAGGAAAAGGAGTCCCGAGTCCATCTTCCTGATAAGGCAGGGGGCCGAGGAGTCACTGGCCTGATATGTTGATAGGTTCCAAGAGGAGATCCTGGAGGTCCAGGAGATGTCAGGGTATGCCCTCTAGATGGCATTCATGGTTGGGTTGCGCGAGGGGTTCTTCAAGATGAGCCTGACTCGAAAGGCCCCCTTTCCTTTGAGGAGCTGATGGAAAGGGCGGTCGAGGAGATAGCCATGGAGGAGGTGATGGGCCTACGAACAGACTCTTACAGTGGTTGGTTCGGTGAGTCGATCGCTGCGGGCTTGCTTAGGTAGGCAAGTGCACCTATCGCAAGTAGTACTCGATATTCGGGGGAATACCGAGGTCGTATTATTCTCGGGGTCGTGTTGACTATTCTTACTCCTCCGGGAGGACTATTATTTTACTGAAAGTAACGTGGATTTTTTTTTACTTAATAAAAGATGGAAAAGCAAAGGAGCGAAAAAAAAACGATTTAGAAAATATTCGATGAAGGGTTAATGCTCGACATCGAATCGGATTAAGACTAAAACAATTTTTAATAATTATAGGACTTAGTTTTCAAATTAATAATAAGGCAACTTGGCCGTGGAGGTTCCACAAATGTGAGCTCACCTAGCTATAGGGATATCGCTCACCTAAACGTTAAGACTATTCGACCGAACGTTAGTCTGACGAAGGATTCCTCTTAACACCCGCTTTACGCTAAGAACCCCGCTATTGGGTGGGGAACCCAATCCGGTAGAATTACGCTTGTCCTCTTTCGAGGGTATGCACGCAACTCTATTTACCCAGGGGTGATCGGTCCATATACACGGCCTCTCGGCTAGCTAGCATATGAACTACGGAAATAGGGCCCACATATCGATATGTGGTCCTACGCGTCGTAAACCCGTGGTAAACCTTAAGTGCTTAAATTAAAATGAAAATAAAGAGCTTCAATTATTAGAAATCATTTTAAATGTCCCAATGTTCTTCGATGCCGAGGCTAATAGCGAATAGCCACACATCGGTATGGGGACGGCTTATAATTTAGTGAGGCGCGAGTTCAAAATAAACGCTAAATTATTATAAGAAGCGGACATAAGAAAAATAAAAGAACATTTAGAAAGTTGAAAAGTTAGCTAAAACAAGAACTCACGCACACTCCAAATTATAAATTAAACAGAAACTAAGTTACACATAAAAGAAATTTGCATATTTCAAATTTGCGAGTCCCACTCAAACGAGTGGGGGCGGTAAATAAAAGCTGAAAATTGCAGGTCCTACTCAAACGAGTAGGACTAAAATGAAAGCGAGTCCTACTCAAATGAGTAGGAGAAAATAAATGCGATTACATGGCTTATAGGTCCGTCCATTTAACTCAAGTGAGTAGGCGGAAAAATAAAGAAAGAAAAATTACAAATCCTACTCAAACGAGTAGGCGGGAAATAAAGTTCGGCCATTTGACTCAAGTGAGTAGGCGGAAAAATAAAGAAAGAAAATAACAAGTCCTACTCAAACGAGTAGGACTGAAAACGAAAACGATGCGCCATTTAACTCTTAACGAGTAGGCGGAAATAAATATACACAAACACACACACTCCATAAGAATTTCAGGAAAGCAGTAAAGCTAACACCTACACTCACACACTCTACAAAATATGAACAAAGCATTAAAAGAAAGCATTAAAATTTAACACCTACACTCACACACTCTAAATAATTTGAACAAAGCATTAAAAGTTATACTCATACACTCACACACACTAATTGAAAGCAAAATGAAAGTTACCTAAAAATTAAAACTTTTACTTTTTCATGCTTAGGTTTTGCCAAAAACAAATAAAAAGAAGAAATTACAATTTTTAGAAGACAAAAGTTTTTCAAAACAAATTAAAAACCAAAGTTTTTGGAAAATTAAAATTACAAGATTTTCATTCTTATGTTTTTATGAAAGTGATAAAAAAGTGAAAAAGAAGATGAAAAGAACAAAAAGAGCTTTTACAATCCTACAAAATAAACTAACAAAAGAAAATAAAGTTCACTTTCAAATCTCTTTTACAAATTCATAAGTATGAAATAATAAACAAAAGAAACATTAAAGAAGAACATGTTGAAGATGAGAACCATATCATACATGCATGGAAATGAAATCTACTACAAAACCTATCATGAAGACATACTTACATGTAAAGAAAATAAGTTACACTCATACACACACACACACTTTTCATAAGAGGAGGAACAAAGATGAAACCAAGGATAAAAAGGGGGAAGAAGTAAGCCATCCAAGTGAATTTTCGTGCTATATGGAGAGAGAAAATCTAACATTTTTATTAAAATTTTCAAGCTATTATAAAGCTAAAGGATAAAGCAAAACAAAACATGAAATAAAGAAGGGAGAAATCTCCTTACATAGCACTAGTATCCACGGATTAAGCCCACAAAAAGACACTAAAATGGCCCAAAAATCTGAACCCTTGGACCTTACAGAACTGGGCAATTTATAGGCAAAAAATTCTAAGTACACGCCCTAGGTCACGGGCGTGTAGGGGGGGCGTGACAGTACTATTCATGAAGGCGGCCGTCGATTAGACAGGAAAGTTGACTTCGGGCTGAGTTCGCGGCAGTCACGCCCCAGGTCACGGGCGTGACTCTGGGCGTGTCTGGGAGGTAGAATCGGGCGCGGGTTGCGCCGAAAGTCTTCGGCAGCATCTTGTCGGGCTAGCTGGAAAGGTCACGCCCCAGGTCACGGGCGTGATGCTGGGCGTGACAGTTGGTGTCGACACTCGACGATCGTCGAGCGGAATTCGTCGAGAGGAGGGGACACGGGCTTGGGTCACGCCTAGTGTCGGGTGACACGGGCGTGTCGCCAGGCGTGTCAAGCTTGTACTTCAGAAGTCGTCCGATTTCACGGGAAATTCAATGTCACGGCCCTGGCACGGGCGTGACCAAATTGTCACGGGCGTGTACTGCCCAATTTTGGCAGATTTTGAAATTTTTCTGCAAAATAAAATAAAACAAGTTAGTAATAAAGTTACAAGAATAAGAGCATTTTATTGAACAAAAATAAGTAAAAATGACGAAAATAAATGAAAATGACTAAATTAATGTGCACGAAAATACGTATATTTACAATACATCAAATACCCTCATACTTAGGCTTTTGCTATTCCAGAGCAAAAGTTTGAGGTGAATCTATAAGGAATAAAAAAAACTTTAAGTTATAGCTATCGCTTAATCAATTATAAGAGAGATCGAAATAAATATACGGGGTGTAAGAGTTAAGTCCTAAAATTATGTAGATGATTTAAATAGCGCAAAAGTTTTGGCCAAAAGACTTCTTGATGTAATCAAATAGAAGGCAACATTTGTAATGGTTAGATTAACGAAAATAGTTTGGAATTATAAGAACTCTAGCTTATACGAGTGCTACCGGAAATAATACAATTTACTAATTATGCTCTCAAAAAGATTTTTGAATTAATTCTAGAATCGTGTAATTAGCTAAGGGGGTAGTGGGTTTATGAAGAGGGTTTTGATATTTGAGGTGAGGTAATTTTTTTTTCTCGAACCTCCATTTTTTTCTTTTGGATTATTAGGAAAATGAAATCTTATTTTCCTAATATGATTTTTGTTTTTCAACTTCATAAGAATAAAATTAACCCAATGTATATTTGTAGGAGTAATGAATTTTATCCTCTAACTCCTTATATAATCTTTTTAAATTATTGGGTGTCTATGTTTACGGAACGAAATCTTATTCCCATTGACATAGGATCTTTTAAGGATAAAAGTTTTCATGCCAAGTAGGTCATGAAAAGTAAGGGGAGAAAGGAAAACTAGGTTTTAATCCTAAAAATTTTTGAGAGCAACCTTAATAATTTGTACGTTCCAATGTTTCAGAAAGCTAAAAGTAAGGATAATAGAATTCTATAGTCGTTATTTCCTAACATAATATACGTGCTCCTATCAATGAAAAATTAGAAGTAGTGCCTAAAATGAGTTCGCTATTTTTAACAAAGCATAAATAATTCTTTAAAACTTAACCCCGGGTATTTAAATTTTTCAATCAATAATTAACAAACGGGTAGTGAACAAAGAATTAATCAAATTCGCATATAAATAAACTCGAAACGGAATTTTTGGATAGCAGGAAAGTTAAGGATGAAATATTTGATTTATTTGTTTCAAAACATTTTTTTTTTATTTTTATGGTTTTTATCATCATTTTTTTTTCATTTATTATCTTTTTTTTGTATTTTTGTTTTGTTTTACTTAATTATTTTTTTAAGTTTTAAATTATTATATTTTTTTGTATTTTTGCTTTAAGAGAATTTTTATTATATGTACAAAAATATGGGGAAAAAAAAGGTTTGTACAAGAAGGAGAGAGAAAAGAGTATGTACAAAAAAATATTTACAAAGTGAAACTAAATATATTTTTTTTGTTGTTTTGAGTTTTTTTTTGGAAACAAAAAAAAAGAAAGAAAGAGAACAAAAATTTTTTTTTTGATGTTTCATTTAAAAATTTTTTCATTTTAACATGTTTTTTAATAATTTTTTTTTTTGTTTTGTTGTTATATATATATATATATTTTGTATTTTTGAAATGCAGAAAAAAATTGAAGTGCAGAAGGTAAAGCACGAAAATACCCTCATACTTAAGTCCAACATTGTCCTCAATGTTGTAACGTAAGTATGCGGAACAAAAAAGGAAAGACAATATATACAAAGAAAAGAAAGGGAATGGGGTAGAAGCTTCCCTGAAACGCGTTCGGGGAAGTCCAATCAGAAACCCTGCGTTTATTAGAAAAAAATAGTAAAGGTAATAAGGAAAGAGCGAAAAAGATAAGCGAGTGGTGCCTCCCAGGAGCGCTTTGTTTATAGTCGTGTAGCTTGACTATTTTGGTGGGTTTATAATGCGGAGGAAAGTTATGGTTTCGCTAAAACCGATCACTGTGTCGCCTGCTATATAAGACTTTAACCGATGACCCTTTACCTTAAATGAACGTTTGTCCGGGTGGGAGACGAGTACGGTTCCATATGGAAAAACTTCTTCAACTAGGAAGGGACCGGACCATCTAGATTTTAATTTACCTGGAAAAAGCCTAAGACGGGAATTGTAAAGAAGGACAAGATCGCCCGGAGAAAATAATTTTTGGGACTTTATTTTTTGATCGTGATATAACTTAGAGCGCTCCTTATAGAATTTATTGCTCTCGTAAGCGTTCGCACGCCATTCATCGAGCTCGTTTAGTTGCAGTTTTCTATTCTGAGCGGCTAAGTTGGAGTTGAGGTTTAATAGTTTTAAAGCCAAAAGAGCGCGATGCTCTAATTCTACGGGTAAATGGCACGCTTTGTCGTAGACTAACCGGAACGGCGTACAACCAATTGCGGTTTTGTATGCCGTCCGATACGCCCACAACGCATCATCGAGTTTAACGGACCAATCTTTCATATTTAGTGAAACGGTTTTTTCTAAAATTCGCTTAATCTCTCGATTTACTACCTCAACTTGGCCACTTTTTTGCGGGTGGTAGGGGGTGGCAAGCTTGTGCGTGACTCCGTATTTAGCTAACGTCTTAGCCATAAGAGCGTTATAGAAATGCGTTCCCCTATCACTAATAATTGCGCGAGGCGTGCCGAAGCGAGAAAATAATTTTTTAAGAAATGTAACGACGACTCGCGCATCGTTGTTGGGGAGAGCTTGCGCTTCCGCCCACCTTGATACGTAGTCGACCGCCACTAAAATATACATATTTTTGAAAGATGGAGGTAGGGGGCCAACAAAATCTATGCCCCACAAATCGAAGACTTCGCACTCTAAAAACATATTTTGGGACATCTCATCGCGAAGAGAGATGTTACCCGACCGCTGACAGCTATCGCATGTGCGCACAAAATTATGCGCGTCTTTGAAGAGAGTGGGCCAAAAGTAGCCCGCCTCTAGCGCCTTCCGAGTGGTCCGGTTGGCTTGATAATGCCCACCGGCTGGACCCTCGTGGCAGTGCTTAAGAATTTGCAAGAACTCCACACCCGCAACGCATCTTCGGACCGCTTGGTCCGCGCAGATACGAAAAAGAAATGGGTCCTCCCAAAAGAAATTTTTCAAGTCAGAAAAGAATTTCTTCTTTTGATGACTGGAAAACTGTTTTGGAAGGACCCGCGCTACTAAGAAATTTGCAAAGTCTGCGAACCAAGGTGAAGATGACGAAGATTTATTAATGGCAAGAAGGCGTTCCTCGGGGAATCTGTCATTTATTTCAGATTCGACGAGCGCTTCCGCACCCGGATTTTCTAAACGGGAGAGGTGGTCCGCCGCTAGATTTTCCGCTCCCCGCTTATCTCGGATCTCCAAATCAAACTCTTGTAGGAGGAGAATCCATCGAAGAAGGCGGGGCTTCACATCATTTTTAGCTAATAAATACTTAAGCGCGGAGTGATCGGTAAAAATGATAACTTTAGATAGCGTTATATACGAGCGAAACTTATCAAAAGCGAAAATGACGGCTAAGAGTTCCTTTTCCGTTGTCGTGTAATTTACTTGTGCGGAAGTGAGCGTCTTGCTAGCGTAATAAATAGGATGAAAATGTTTTTCTACGCGTTGGCCAAGAACGGCACCTAAGGAAATATCACTAGCGTCGCACATTA
This sequence comes from Platanthera guangdongensis, assembly GCA_039583875.1. Lineage (NCBI taxonomy): Eukaryota > Viridiplantae > Streptophyta > Magnoliopsida > Asparagales > Orchidaceae > Platanthera > Platanthera guangdongensis. Next base: position 47,011,317 of record CM077148.1, on the reverse strand, counting down.
TTTCGAACGGAAGGGACCAATTAGGGGCCACTAAAATTGGTGAAGTGATAAGTTTTTGTTTTATTAAATTAAAGGCGGACTCGCATTCGCTACTAAAGATGAAACGTGATTCCTTTTTCAAGAGGTGAGTAAGCGGCTTTGTTATTTTTGAAAAGTCTTGAATGAAGCGTCGATAAAAGCCCGCATGGCCTAAGAAACTCCTAATAGATTTTACGTTTGTTGGATGCGGAAGTTTTTCTATAATTTCTATCTTGGCCTTATCCACCTCTATCCCCTTAGACGAAATCATATGGTCGAGGACCAAACCTCCTCGAACCATAAAGTTGCATTTTTCCCAATTTAAAACAAGGCTTGTGTCCTCGCACCGTTGAAGGACACGATCTAAATTGTGAAAGCAATCGGGAAAAGAGCGTCCGAAAACAGAGAAGTCATCCATAAAGACTTCCATAATGTCTTCTACTAGCTCGCCAAAGATCGCTAGCATACATCTTTGGAATGTAGCTGGCACGTTGCAGAGTCCAAATAGCATTCTTCGATATGAGAAGGTGCCAAACGGGCAAGTAAAAGTTGTTTTCTCTTGATCATCGGGGGAAATGGGGATTTGGAAAATCCCCGATAAACCATCAAGAAAACAATAATACGGATGACCGGATAAACGCTCTAAAATCTGGTCTAGAAATGGCAGAGGGAAATGGTCCTTGCGGGAGGCATCATTAAGTTTTCTATAATCGATGCACACTCGCCAACCCGTAACAGTACGAGTTGGGATGAGCTCGTTATGCTCATTCGCCACTACGGTAAGACCGCCCTTCTTGGGCACGACATGCACGGGACTAACCCATGCACTGTCCGAAATAGGGTTGATAATCCCCGCATCTAATAACTTAATAATCTCAGCTTTAACGACGTCTTTCATGTTTGGGTTAAGACGACGCTGCGGCTGAATCGTTTTGCGGCAATTATCGTTAAGGAAAATCTTATGGGTGCAAAAGGAGGGGCTAATCCCCTTTAAGTCAGAGATTTGCCACGCAATTGCGTGGCAATGTTTAAATAAAACTTCCAATAAATCGGAAGTCTCCGAATCACTCAAGTCCGAAGAAATGATAACGGGAAGCGTATCGCCTTTTCCCAAAAATGCGTATTTGAGCGATGCGGGTAAGGGTTTGAGGTCTAGGATGGGCGGTTCTTCTAGGGAGGTTTTAATGCCTATGTCTTTCTTACCAATTGGTTCGAAAGGCAAGTCTAAAGAAGTATCCTCATCGCATTTAAAATTTTCAAGCGCATAAATATCGTCGTTTAAAAATACGGACTCGAAAACGGGAGAAGAACGATCTCCAAAAAAGGTATCTAAAGAGTAGCAGAAATCGTCGCTCGATGACAAATTGTCCATCGAGGGATTAATAGAGAAAGTAACCTGATCATCGCCTACTCGGAGGAGAAGGCTACCATTACTAACATCTATTAGTGCACGGGAGGTGGCGAGAAAAGGGCGACCGAGTATTATTGGTACCTCGGCGTCCTCCTCGATATCTAAGATGACGAAGTCTACCGGGAAGGTAAACTTGTCGACTCGGACAAGGACGTCCTCCACTACCCCGATAGGGAACTTAACCGAGCGATCCGCTAATTGGATGCGCATATTCGTAGGACTAGGAGTACCCAAACCTAAACGTAAAAAGAGCGAGAACGGCATCAGATTAATGCTAGCCCCTAAATCAGCTAAGGCGTACTTTACTAATATATCGCCAAAAAGGCACGGGATGGAAAACCGTCCCGGGTCGTTTTGTTTTGTGGGCAATTTATTAGTAAGGGCCGCCGAGCAGACAGCGTTGAGAGATACATGCGAAATATCCTATAATTTGTGTTTATTAGAAAGTAGTTCTTTTAAAAATTTCGCATATTTGGGCATTTGCGAGATAGCCTCGCAAAAAGGAACATTAATGTGAATTTGTTTTAATAATAAAATAAATTTTTCATATTGCGCGTCCTTACGCTCGTTATCTAACTTATGCGGATATGGAAGGGCCTTGTTTAAAATAATTTTTTCTTTTATAATTGGTAAAGGCGGCGTAAGCGAAGAAAGGGGAAGAGGGGTCGGAGGTGAAATATGTACCTGAGGGTCGGTCCGTTTTGGATCGACCACCTCCTTTCCGCTACGGAGGGTTATAGCATTGGCGTTCTCCCGCGGATTGGGCTCCGTGTTTCCCGGCAGTGCCCCGAGCGCCCGCTCGGACATCATCCTCACCAGCTGTCCAACCTGTTGTTCGAGTGTTTTTAGCGATTCGGTGATGTTCCGGATATTTGACTCGTTGGACGCAATATACTTCGAAAACTTTTCCTCCATCGGGGAGGGTTTCGGAAGAGGAGGAGGAGGAGGAAGAAATCCGGGCGCAAAAGAAATATGGGGACGCTGAGCATTATTCGGGTTGCTCCACAAGAAGTTGGGGTGATTCCTCCAACCCGGATTATAGTTATTACTATAAGGGTTGTTGTTGGGGTTGAATTGAGGACGACCCGAAGTTCCCATGAAGTCCACGAACTCTTCAGCTACGCAGACGTTAGGGGGAATAAAACAAGGCGGAGTTGAGGAGGCAGCAGACATCTCCGCCACCTGCTTTGTTAACCTTTCAACTTGAAGGGTAAATAGAGCAGTGGCATACACTTCAAAAAGACCAGCCGCCGGCTTTGGGCGTCCCCGCGGGACGTTCCATTGATAGGTGTTCATATCCATCTCTTCGAATAAAGCCTGGGCGGCCTCGGGGGTTTTGTTGTTAAGAGTACCCCCGGCAGCCGCGTCAATCATTTGACGCGTCTGAAAATTTAGCCCATTATAAAAAATTTGAACTTGCAACCACGTTGGCAGCGTGTGGTGCGGGCAACGGCGGAGGAATTCCTTAAACCGTTCCCAAGTCTCGTATAGAGACTCAGGATAGTTTTGCACAAACAAAGAAATGTTCGCCCGCAATTTTGCAGTTTTTGCGGGCGGAAAGTACTTCATTAGGAACTGTTTCGTCAACTCAGCCCACGTGGTGATACATCCTCGCGGGAGGGCATTCAACCACGCCTTGGCTTTGGACTTAAGGGAAAAAGGAAATAAGCGCAAACGAATGGCGTCATCAGTGACGTCATTAATCTTGAAGGTGTCGCATATCTCCAAGAAATTGGACAAGTGGACGTTCGGGTCCTCATCCGGCAGTCCATCGAACTGCACGGCGTTTTGGACCATTTGAATGACACTTGACTTTATTTCAAAATTATTATTCGCCACCGCATCGCGAACAATACTCGACCCAGAATCATCGAGGTTAGGCCGGGCGTAATAAGACATAGTATGCTCGGCCGCCGGGGGAAGGTTAGGCGCGGCCATAACTACAACAGTGGGTTCTCCGATAGATTCCTCGGGATCTAAAGAAGGATTTCGGCGTTGAGATCGAATACGCGCAAGAGAGCGTTCGATCTCAGGGTCGAAGTTAAAATCTTCAGACTCTGAGGGTTGTCCACGGGTCATACACCCAAACAAAAATAAAACAAAATAAACTTCTTTTTTTGTTTTTAAAATAAAGTTTTTAGTTTTTTTTATAGAAAATAAGTAAAAGTAATAGACTCCGGAATTCGAAATAGCAACTCGAAAAGAGAGTCCCCGGCAATGGTGCCAAAAACTTGATGGGCCCGCGAACAGACTCTTACAGTGGTTGGTTCGGTGAGTCGATCGCCGCGGGCTTGCTTAGGTAGGCAAGTGCACCTATCGCAAGTAGTACTCGATATTCGGGGGAATACCGAGGTCGTATTGTTCTTGGGGTCGTGTTGACTATTCTTACTCCTCCGGGAGGACTATTATTTTACTGAAAGTAATGTGGATTTTTTTTTACTTAATAAAAAACGGAAAAGCAAAGGAGCGAAAAAAAAATGATTTAGAAAATATTCGATGAAGGGTTAACGCTCGGCATCGAATCGGATTAAGACTAAAACAATTTTTAATAATTATAGGACTTAGTTTTCAAATTAATAATAAGGCAACTTGGCCGTGGAGGTTCCACAAATGTGAGCTCACCTAGCTATAGGGATATCGCTTACCTAAACGTTAAGACTATTCGACCGAACGTTAGTCCGACGAAGGATTCCTCTTAACGCCCGCTTTACGCTAAGAACCCCGCTATTGGGTGGGGAACCCAATCCGGTAGAATTACGCTTGTCCTCTTTCGAGGGTATGCACGCAACTCTATTTACCCAGGGGTGATCGGTCCATATACACGGCCTCTCGGCTAGCTAGCATATGGACTACGGAAATAGGGCCCACACATCGATATGTGGTCCTACGCGTCGTAAACCCGGGGTAAACCTTAAGTGCTTAAATTAAAATGAAAATAAAGAGCTTCAATTATTAGAAATCATTTTAAATGTCCCAATGCTCTTCGATGCCGAGGCTATTAGCGATTAGTCACACATCGGTATGGGGACGGCTTATAATTTAGTGAGGCGCGAGTTAGAAATAAATGCTAAATTATTATAAGAAGGGGACATAAGAAAAATAAAAGAACATTTAGAAAGTTGAAAAGTTAGCTAAAACAAGAACTCACGCACACTCCAAATTATAAATTAAACAGAAATTAAGTTACACATAAAAGAAATTTGCATATTTCAAATTTGCGAGTCCCACTCAAACGAGTGGGGGCGGTAAATAAAAGCTGAAAATTGCAGGTCCTACTCAAACGAGTAGGACTAAAATGAAAGCGAGTACTACTCAAATGAGTAGGAGAAAATAAATGCGATTACATGGCTTAAAGGTCCGTCCATTTAACTCAAGTGAGTAGGCGGTAAAATAAAGAAAGAAAAATTACAAATCCTACTCGAACGAGTAGGCGGGAAATAAAGTCCGGTCATTTGACTCAAGTGAGTAGGAGGAAAAATAAAGAAAGAAAATAACAAGTCCTACTCAAACGAGTAGCACTGAAAACGAAAATGATGCGTCATTTAACTCTTAACGAGTAGGCGGAAATAAATATACACAAACACACACACTCCATAAGAATTTCAGGAAAGCAGTAAAGCTAACACCTACACTTACACACTCTACAAAATTTGAACAAAGCATTAAAAGAAAGCATTAAAAGAAAGCATTAAAATTTAACAACTACACTCACACACTCTACATAATTTGAATAAAGTATTAAAAGTTATACTCATACACTCACACACACTAATTGAAAGCAAAACTAAAGTTACCTAAAAATTAAAACTTTTACTTTTTCATGCTTAGGTTTTGCCAAAAACAAATAAAAAGAAGAAATTACAATTTTTAGAAGACAAAAGTTTTTCAAAACAAATTAAAAACCAAAGTTTTTGGAAAATTAAAATTACAAGATTTTCATTCTTATGTTTTTATGAAAGTGATAAAAAAGTGAAAAAGAAGATGAAAAGAACAAAAAGAGCTTTTACAATCCTACAAAATAAACTAACAAAAGAAAATAAAGTTCACTTTCAAATCTCTTTTACAAATTCATAAGTATGAAATAATAAACAAAAGAAACATTAAAGAAAAACATGTTGAAGATGAGAACCATATCATACATGCATGGAAATGAAATCTACTACAAAACCCATCATGAAGACATACTAAAAACATGTAAAGTAAATAAGTTACACTCATACACACACACACACTTTTCATAAGAGGAGGAACAAATATGAAACCAAGGATAAAAAGGGGAAGAAGTAAGCCATCCAAGTGAATTTTCGTGCTATATAGAGAGAGAAAATCTGACATTTTTATTAAAATTTTCAAGCTATTACAAAGCTAAAAGATAAAGCAAAACAAAACATGAAATAAAGAAGGGAGAAATCTCCTTACATAGCACTAGTATCCACGGATTAAGCCCACAAAAAGACACTAAAATGTCCCAAAAATCTGAACCCTTGGACCTTACAGAACTAGGCAATTTATAGGAAAAAATTCTAAGTACATGCCCTAGGTCACGGGCGTGTAGGGGGGCGTGATAGTACTATTCATGAAGGCGGCCGTCGATTGGACAGGAAAGTTGACTTCGAGCTGAGTTCGCGGCAGTCAGGCCCCAGGTCACGGGCGTGACTCTGGGCGTGTCGGGGAGGTAGAATCGGGCGCGGGTTGCGCCGAAAGTCTTCGGCAGCATCTTGTCGGGCTAGCTGGAAAGGTCACGCCCAGGTCACGGGCGTGACGCTGGGCATGACAGTTGGTGTCGACACTCGACGATCGTCGAGCGGAATTCGTCGAGAGGAGGGGACATGGGCTTGGGTCACGCCCTGTATCGGGTGACACGGGCGTGTCGCCAGGCGTGTCAAGCTTGTACTTCAGAAGTCGTCCGATTTCACGGGAAATTCAATGTCACGGCCCTGTCACGGGCGTGTCCAAATTTTCACGGGCGTGTACTGCCCAATTTTGGCAAATTTTGAAATTTTTCTGCAAAATAAAATAAAATAAGTTAGTAATAAAGTTACAAGAATAGGAGCATTTTATTGAACAAAAATAAGTAAAAACGACAAAAATAAATGAAAATGACTAAATTAATGTGCACGAAATTACGTATATTTACAATACATCAGGAGGCCAACCTGGCATTTGTCAAGAAGTTGGAAAAGCTGACAGAGATGAAGTCAAAGGAGTAAGGTGGCTCGAGACCTCAGGAAGGAAGAAGGAGAGGGGAGCGAAGAGCCCAGGAGGGTCTAGAACCAGGTTGAAGGCAGCAGGGAGGACCCGTTCAGGGTCCAGGAAGAGGTTATGTCCAAGATGGGTGGAACTTCCATGGGGGCCAAGGGAGGTTCCACTTCTAGAGGCAAGCCCCAAGACAGCTCTTACCCCCGCCACAGCAAGCCTTGGCGATAGGAGGAGTAAGAGGTAACATGAGAGAACACCCAGCCCACAGAAGGAGGGGAGGAGCGCTACCGTACTGTGACTTCCACCAGGTGAAGGGGCACGCCACAGCTACCTACTCCGAGTTCCTAGAAGTGAGGGGGGCGAAAGCCCCTACCCAGCCATAGCTGCCAGTACGGGTTGAAGAGGTTCTGCCTAGAGAAGGGGGGATGATGTATGCGAGGACTGGGTCGATGTCGGACCCCGAGGCGGTATAGTAGTGATCCATGGTGGAGTGGGGATCGAGCCCAGTCGGAAGGCAAGTCTCCATGTGATGTACCGACGGAGCGTCGCCTCGATGTCCCAGTCCCCGCCCCAGGAGGAGAAGATCACCTTCTCGGTGAAGGACCTGCCAGATTATGAGGATCCATTTTGTGATGCGCTGGTCATCTAGACGGCCATCGAGGGCTACACCGTCTCCGGGATCTTGGTTGACAACGGAAACTCTGTCAATGTCATGGCCATCAACACCATCTCTTGGTTGGCCAAGGCAGAGGAGATGGAGAGGATCATGGAGAGCCTGAGCAAGATAGATGTCTCCAAGGGGAAGGATGACGACCACCATGCCCAGACCAGCTGAAGAAGCCTCGCCCCGAAAAATTCCTGTATTTTTCTTGTGTTGTAGTGAGTCAAGCCCCTGACCAGCTGAGTCGGGGGGGTCTTGTAACCCATCTTTTTCCCCATTTGAGGATGTTGGATTTGGTAGAGTTCAAGTGACACACCTGGTTCCCCACCCCCGAGAGGATCTCCTCATCCAGGCTCCCACTAGCTGGTTGGGTCGAATGTGCCTCGGGGAGAGTAATTCCCACCCCCGAGAGGATCTCCTCAGCCAGGCTCCCACTAGCTGGTTGGGTCGAATGTGCCTAGGGGAGAGAAAGTCCCACCCCCGAGAGGATCTCCTCACCCAGGCTCCCACTAGCTGGTTGGGTCGAATGTGCCTCGGGGAGAGCAAGCCCCACCCCCGAGAGGATCTACTCACCCAGGCTCCCACTAGATGGTTGGGTCGAATGTGCCTCGAGGAGAGCAAGCCCTACCCCCGAGAGGATCTCCTCAGCCAGGCTCCCACTAGCTGGTTGGGTTGAATGTGCCTCTGGGAGAGTAAGTCCCACCCCCGAGAGGATCTCCTCAGCCAGGCTCCCACTAGCTGGTTGGGTAGAATGTGCTTCGGGGAGATCAAGTCCCCACCCCCGAGAGGATCTCCTCAGCCAGGCTCCCACTAGCTAGTTGGGTCGAATGTGCCTCGAGCAGAGTAAGTCCCACCCCCGACAGGATCTCCTCAGCCAGGCTCCCACTAGCTGGTTGGGTCGAATGTACCTTAGGGAGAGTAAGTCCCACCCCCGAGAGGATCTCCTCAGCCAGGCTCCCACTAGCTGGTTGGGTTGAATGTTCCTCGGGGAGATCAAGTTCCAACCCCCGAGGGGATGTCCTTATCCAGGATCACACTAGCTGGTTGGGTCGAATGTGCCTCAGGGAGAGTAAGTCCTAACCCCGAGAGGATCTCCTCAGCCAGGCTCCCAATAGCTGGTTGGGTCGAATGTGCCTTGGGAAGAGCAAGCCCCACCCCCGAGAGGATCTCCTCAGCCTGGCTCCCACTAGCTGGTTGGGTCGAATGTTCCTCTGGGAGAGCAAGCCCCACCCCCGAGAGGATCTCCTCAACCCGGCTGCCACTAGCTGGTTGGGTCGAATGTGCCTCGGGGAGAGCAAGCGCCACCCCCGAGAGGATCTCCTCAGCCAGGCTCCCACTAGTTGGTTGGGTCGAATGTGCCTCGGGGAGAGTAAGTCCCACCACAGAGAGGATCTCCTCAGGCAGGCTCCCACTAGCTAGTTTGGTCGAATGTGCCTCGGGGAGAGCAAGCCCCACCCCCGAGAGGATCTCCTCAGCCAGGCTTCCACTAGCTGGTTGGGTCGAATATGCCTCGGGGAGAGCAAGCCCCACCCCCTAGAGGATCTCCTCATCCAGGCTCCCACTAGCTGGTTGGGTCGAATGTGCCTCAGGGAGAGTAAGTCCCACCCCCCAAGAGGATCTCCTTAGCTAGGCTCGCACTAGCTGGTTGGGTCAAATGTGCCTCAGGGAGAGCAAGCCCCACCCCCGAGAGGATCTCCTCAGCCAGGCTCCCACTAGTTGGTTGGGTCGAATGTGCCTCGGGGAGATCAAAGTCCCACCCCCGAGAGGATCTCCTCAGTCAGGCTCCCACTAGCTGGTTAGGTCGAATGTGCCTCGAGGAGAGCAAGCCCCACCCCTGAGAGGATCTCCTCAGCCAGGCTCCCACTAGCTGGTTCGGTCGAATGTGCCTCGGGGGGAGTAAGTTCCTCTTTGCTCCGATGATGGTCCCGCTATCAGGCTCTCACTAGCTGGCAGGACAGGTGTACCTCTCGTGGAAACCCAAGTCCCTTTTGCTCTGAGACAGTCCCGCTGTCCAGGTTCTCACTAGCTGGACAGTGCTGGTGGTGCCTCTCGTAGAGGCCAAGTGTTTTTACCCAGATGGGGGGTCTCGCCACCCAGGCTCCCACAGCTGGCATGGCAGGTTGACCCCTCCGTGGGGAGAAGTGTTTTTTACCCGGAGGGGGGTCCCGCCACCCAGGCTCCCATAGCTGGAATGGCAGGTTGACCCCTCCGGGGGGGTGAAGTGTTTTTTACTCGGAGGGGGTCTCGCCACCCAGGCTCCCATAGCTGGAATGGTAGGTTTACCCCTCTGGGGGGAGAAGTGTTTTTTACCCGTAGGGGGGTCTCGCCACCTAGGCTCCCATAGCTGGCATGGAAGGTTGCCCCTCCGGTGGAGATGTGTTTTTTACCTGGAGGGGGTCTCGCCACTCAGGCTCCCATAGCTGGCATGGCAGGTTGACCCCTCCGGGGGGTGAAGTGTTTTTTACCCGGAGGGGGTCTCGCCACCCAGGCTCCCATAGCTGGCATGGCAGGTTGACCCCTCCGGGGGGCGAAGAGTTTTTTACCCGGAGGGGGGTCTCGCCACCCAGGCTCCCATAGCTGGCATGGCAGGTTGACCCCTCCGGGGGAGAAGTGTTTTTTACCCGGAGGGGGTCTCGCCACCCAGGCTCCCATAGCTGGCATGACAGGTTGACCGCGCAAGAAAATCACATTCAGTGAATACGTTGGGTTGGATGTTTCTTTTCGAGCTTGTGCTAACCTCGAAAAGAGTGGGGATTGTGTACAACCCCGAATTCGCAGGTTTTTGGTTTTAAGCTTTTTGAGTGGTTTGAGCTCTTGGTGGCCCATTTAGGCCTAGCTTTTGGAATATATCGCGACCTGACGGGGCGAGGTGGTGTTAGACCGATGGGAGGCCAGGTTCTTGCCCTGCCCCCGCAGCCTGGCGGGGCTAGGCGAGGCGAGACCGACGGGAGGCCGGGTTCTCGCCTTGCCCCTGCGGCCTGGCGGGGAGTGACTGGCGGGTGGTCGGGTTCTCGCCCTGCCCCCGTGGCCTGGCGGGGCGAGATCGGCGGGAGGCCGGGTTCTCTCCCTGCCCCCGCGGCCTGGCGGGGCGAGGCGGGTCGAGACCAGTGGGAGGTCGGGTTATCGCCCTACCCCCACGGCCTGGCGGGGCGAGACCGGCAGGAGGCCGGGTTCTCTCCCTGCCCCCGCGGCCTGGCGGGGCGAGGCAGGGCAAGACCGGCGGGATGCCGGGTTCTCTCCCCGCCCCCGCGGCCTGGCGGGGCGAGGCGTGGCAAGACCGGCGGGAGGTTGGGTCTCGCCCCTGCCCCTTGCTCCCCAGCCTGTCTCGGGTGTCCGGGAAGGTGGGGGGTATAGCTTCTCCCGCCTTTGGACCTCTTTGGTCCTTGTTGTTACCGTTTTACCCTCGGGGTGGAATTACCTCTTTACCTCCCGGTGTGGCTATTTTCTATTGGCCCGAGGCATATTTGGCGTAGGGGTATTTCTGGCATTTTGGTCCATGGGATTTGGAAAATTATAAATAGACCCTTAGGGGTGCCTTGGAGACAACAACTTCTTCACTCTCTCTTCATCCTTGAAGGCACCCTAGCTTAAGTATTGGCTAGGGAGGGGGAGACCTCAAAGGTCTTCTGGGTGTGAGGTGGGACCTCTGCGCTAGAGCCGAGGGTCAGTTTTTAGCTTCTTGATCTTTTGTCCATGACGTTCTCCTGAGTGTAGTAGGTGCGAGGTCACCACTTTCTAGGGACCCTGAACTCCACAGAGGTCATATTTGGCTTCAACACTTGTGATCTGAATAAATGTCGACCTTTACTCCGTACAGGTAATGCCTCCAATGCTTGAGAGTGAATACCACAGCCGCCTACTCCAAGTCATGGACCGGTTAGTTTCTCTCATGCATCATTAACTGACGTGATCCATAGGGTATCAACGACCCATACTGAAGCAGAACATAGCCTAACCCACTCCGAGATGCATCAGTGTAAACATCAAAGCCTTTTTAACCACAAGTCGAACATAACACATGTGCCGAGGTCAAACGACACTTTAGTTCTTCGAAAGCTTATGCGCATTCTGGACACCAAACGAACTTCTGATCCTTCTTTGTCAGAGTAGTGAGGGGCAATGTTATCCGTGAGAAGTTTTCCACGAAGCGCCTGTAATAACCGGCAAGGCACAGAAAACTCTAGACTTCGGCCACCGTAGACAACACAGGCCACTCTCGTGTAGCAACTATCTTTTCCAGATCTACCGCAATACCTTCTCCACTAACCACGTGACCAAGGAACGCTACCGAGGACAACCAAAATTCTCATTTGGAGAACTTGACATACAGTTGGTTCCTCCTCAATGTCTCCAACACACATATGCAGGTACTTGAAATGATCCTCCTCGCACTGCGAGTACACCAGTATATTGTCGATAAATACTATCACGAACTGGTCCAAGTATTCTCTTAACGTTCTATTCATCAAATCCATAAACACGGATGGCGCATTTGTCAGCCCAAATGGCATGACAGTGAACTCATAATGCTCATAACGTGTGTTGAAAGCCATCTTGGGAATGTCACTTTCCCTTATCCACATCTGATAGTATCCGGATTTCAGATACAACTTTGAGTACACAGTCGGCCCCACTAGCTAGTCGAACAGATCATCAATCCTTGGGATCAGATACTTATTCTTTTTCGTTAGCTTATTCAAATCCTGGTAATCAATCCATAGTCATAAGCTTCCGTATTTATTCTTAACAAAGAGAACCGGCGCGCTACAAGGCAACGAACTTAGATGCACATAACCCATGCTCTATCAACTCCTGAAGTTATGCGTTCAACTCTTCCATTTCCCTCGGTGCTAAGCGGTAAGGAGACTGCGACATTGGTTTGGAACCTAGCACCACATACTAACGTACTTTTAAATTTGTCTAGCGCTAGGTGTTTAGTCCTAGTGCGACTCCTTTGAGTTGTAAAACAATATAAGCACGCTACTCCAAGAGTTAGTCCATGCCACGGATTACGTCAAACTCCACTAGGCACAATAAATGCTTCCACGTCAAAGGCTTGACTTCATATTCAAACTCTCAAGAAACATACTCTTTTCGCAGACATCGAACACCCGTTCGGTAACAACGCATCCAACTTACCTTTTGCCACTTAAGTAGGTACTCCGTCATAAGACATGAAGATCTCAGATAGGAAGGAGTGTGAAGCCTCTGTATTGAACAGCTCTTGAGCCGGGACGTCCAAAATCATAACGAACCATAAAACATTGCAATCATACAACCATAGCATAAGACGTAAGGTACAGAAAACACTAACGCTAAACTCTAGCGCATGCCTGACACCATGCCTCCTTGCTTGACGGCCTCCTGCTAGACAAGGTCATAGACTCTCGGTTTGGTGGGAACTTGATGGGATGCGGTTGAATCTACTGCCTTTCCATCTTTAGCATACGTTTCCCCTGACTTCCGCTCTAATTTGTCGTTCCAACAGTCTCGAGCCATATGACCCGACTTATCGCAAGTATAACATCTTATTGGGTCTCGTCCAACCATTGCTCCAGAACCTACCCCCTTTGCCGCCGGAGTACCACTCCAACCATCTCTAGTAATGTGACCTATCTTGCACATGTATAATAAGTAAGTGGAAGTCGCCCTACAGCGGCTCCCGACTTAGCTTTCTTTGTCTTTGGGGCATCACCACGACAATCTCGAGCTAAGTGTCCTAACTTTCCATAAGTATAGCAAGTATATGGAGCTCGACTAGTAGATGTTCTAGATCTCTTATTCCCCTTCCTGCGGTGTTCAGAATTTGCTGAATCTGCAGAGTTTGGTACCCTGAACACTGAGGTCTAGTTGACGTTTGCCAAATCTTCTTCCAAAGATCTAGCCGACTCCACAAACGCTCGGAATCCAAGTAGCTTTGGTCGTACCAACAGCAGTCGTAAATCATCACGCACTCCGTTGTAAAATATATTAACTATGGTCTGTTTGTTCTCCATCTCAAACCATAAGTATCTCCTTATCAAGACAAACGCATGTAAATACTCATCCACTGAGTACGTTCCCTGAGTCAAAAGCATATTCAACTGCAACTCTAATGTTCTACCACACACCCTTTTCTCCAGTGCGCTAATCGGTACTACAGCCATCCCAGGGATAGGGGCTGCACATGCCCTAAATGTTGGGCTTTGAACATAGCGAACACCGCTTCAACCACCATCTGAATGGTTTCTACAGAAGGAGGGGTCACAAGCACATCGTTAGGTGCACTACTCTCCGTGAAATGTTGTTGTTGTGACTGTCGCGCACCTCTCCTAGTCACCTATAGTTGTAAAAATGCTCAATTATGCGACACAGAAATTGCCAAAAGGAAATCCTTGGAACACTCAGGTTCCTCAAAGAAGTGTATTTTCATTCCTAAGTGGACATTCATGGGTTCTTTTCATGTTATAACGATGACGTAGATACATGTGCTCACCACCCCTTAAAAGAATTCGTCCACGAATTCAAATAAGCAAGACCGATGCCAAATTGTAACAGCCCCATCCGTCACATAGAATATAACAGAAGGTCTGGCTGGAGCCCCACGCCATATTCCATAGACAGTTAGCGGAATTACATAAGAATACCAAATTAACAGCAAAGGAATACGCATCCTAACTCAGAGCATTCTAGCGGAAGCATTTAAAATAGTTATAAGAACCCATACATAACACATGAAGGTCCACTACAACCACAATAGGAATGAAATAACAAACTCCAATACATTAGCCTTGTGGCATTACATTAGTTTGATTAAATAGAGTGTCTTACATACTTCGGCTCGCAGGCCGACCATACAAGATAGTATAAAAATAAAACACTTCGCTTTGGCCTTCAAGGTCCAGCACAGCATCAAGGGCTTCAGCTCGCTACTTGCCACTAGGCTCGCCTATTCCTGCATCCAAACAATCCACCGAATGGTGGCAAAACAGGGAAACGGTCAGCTAAAGCTGACCAAATTATAACGACCCCGCCCCTTAATTGGGGCGGCGGTGCTCCTTCCCTGCATTTCATTAGTATAATCAAACATGATAGTGAAAGTACAATTTAAGTACACTTCATCACAGGCGTAGGCACGCACGGCCACACACCCCGTGCTCTCAGGGAACATTCTCGATGAACCCGGTCCACCACTGCCACCAGGACGGCAACATCGTGAGTATTTTAGTCCTTCTGGCCGAAGCTTAAGACTCGCTCTCTATGCAAACGGTAAGTGTCACGTACCTTAGGTCTCTTTAACCAAACCACAGAGAGCGGGTACGGTTCCACTTAACCCGTTGCTCACACTGTCATGTCAATTTAAGCCATAGGTGCGGGTCAAGCTTCCCCGAGTCCCAAATCGATCATACAACAGTGCCTAACCGGTTATGCACATGGTTGGCTCCCATACCAAACAAACTGGGCTCCAAGAGCACACAGCCTCACAACACTGGCCCCCAGGTCTCAAATAGACAGGCCTCACAATAACAGAGCTACCGCTGGTGGTATTACTAACACCGCACAGTGCTTGGTAGAAATACATTTCTGCCCAGTTTTCCGGGTGCTCCTTGGGGTTAGTCCCCAAGGCACCCTGCTACAATCTACCGCATAGAAACAAAAAAAAACAAATCAGCACGGAGTCTTCTCCAGCAATACATGCATAATGAAAACATCACTGATCCAAACCAACATGTCCGGATAGGCTTCACACACCATGCCTATGCCCGTACTTCGATTCCGGACTCTATATGTAAGATTACAGGGGTAAACCATATCTACCCGAAGGAATATCTCACGCCCACCTCCCACTCACAGGAGAGAGCTTCCTATGCAAAAAGGAAGAGTACTTCATATGTCCAAGTAGAGAATCGTTACCCTAGAGGTTCGCTTCGGCGCCATGGAAAACTAGCCGGATGAAAAGCACCGCAACGGACTCGCCTTCATGGAATTGGACTCGGCTCACGATTCGGAGCTCTGAAGCTCCAACAATGGCCGGAATCCTCCTTCTTCTTCTCCTTTTCTCTCCCCTCTCTCTAACTCTTAGAAAGAGAAATGGCCAAATGGAATGAGGCCTAAACCCTCATTTCCTGACTATATACCAACAGGAAGGATTTTGGGCTACCGGATCAATCTTAAATAAAACGCAAGGCCCTGATTTACCCTTAAAATCATCTTCCTGGGTCCGCACATGTCCTGTGACATGCCCATATCACAGGCCGTGTCTCACTTTCGTACAAGAATTTGTCGATCTCTGACTCAGGACACGGTCTCTACCACGCTCATGTTAACCCTGGACATGTCAGTGTCAACCCTGGACATGCCCGTGTCACAGGCCGTGTGCCTCAATCGATGTTGAAACCGTCACGCTCGAACAGGACAGAACTTTGGACACGCCTGTGTCCCAGGGCGTATTGCTCACTAAATATAGCCCAAAAAACACAGAGCAAGACACGGCTTTGGACACGCCCATATCCGCCCTGGACATGCCCGTGTCCAACCTGGACACGCCCGTGTCCAACCTGGACACGCCTATTTCCCAGGCCATGTTCAACACTCGATAAAACTTAGCTAATTCCAGAAAAGGACACGGCTCTGGACACACCCTTGTCACAGGCAGTGTGAAACCATAATGGCTCCAAAGCTCCCAAAAACACTACTCATTCATATTCGAGTTTTGGGGCGTTACATCTTGGTCACGTGATCTCTTGATCATACACTTATCCTAGTGGAAGACAATGATATAGCCCATATCACATAGTTGGCTTATGCTAATTAGATTGTGTTGTGATCCTTCCACATAAGCTACTTTTGACTACCCTGCAAGCACAGATTATTTTACCTTTGGACCCTAAAAAGGATTGGGTCCTTGGTTCCTGTTAGCTTGAGAATGCACATGTCTACCTGAAGCATTCCTGTCAGGAAGACTCACTGTTGCCCTTGGCACACTAGGGTTGTGCCAACAGTATATACAAAGTGACTCACTTTACACAACACCAACACTCATGAATGTTATATCTCCTCTTCTAGACAGTCTTTAAAGAGTACATGCTATCAATAACTATCTGTGTAGAGGGGAGAGCAGTAACCTTTTTATTATTTCTTTCACCAAGTATCTGACTAAAGGTTAGTCTGCCAGTGGATGCACATTGCTTATACTGAGTAACAATAATAAATGTCATCTTTGTAGTAGACATGGATTTGATGGCTTCAAAAAAGGCTAGGTGAGGTCTACTGACTGACTTACCCTTAGTTCAGGTGTTTGTCGGAGGAACCTGAGAATAGGCCACTGTCATATCCTTGATTGTGGGGCTGGAGCACCAAATACAAATTGTGCATAATGGGTCATCTGGATTTCCTCATGGGGAGCTTTCAGTGCACTCAAACACATGCTCTTTCTCTTTCCATTGTAAGATACCTTTGTATTCTTATAAGAATAATTGTCATTCTTCTAGTGACCATACATGATGTCCTGGTTATACATGTTGGAATGGATGATTATCTTATGAAAGGTGGTCTGAGGCTCTACATGAGCTTTGACTTTCCCTTTGGAATGGACAGCTCTAGTGCTCCACTTATACCCCAAACCTCTCTTATAATTTTGAGAGGTAAAGGAGTCTATTAGTGGCAACACAGTCTTGGGCTTAGATAATTCAGCCTCTATCATTCTCCCCTTAAGGAGCTTCTCTTCAAGATCCAAGATGATATTGTTCTTCTGGTTGATGGTCCCAATTTGGATAATTGAGATTGTCTTCAGTTGGTTAACTTCCCTCCTCATCTGAGCTAGCAATAGGGCTGACCCAAACTGCACGGTAGTAGCTTATTATAGGGAGACAATCTCCTTAGCATGTCTCTTCACAAGCCATTTGCACTTTTTCAGAGCATCCAGAATTGCACTATACTTGTCAATCAATTGATTGACATAATCGTCAGAATCTGATCACTCATCCCCACTGGAGGAATTGGATGCATCAGAGTATGAGATGGACTCATAGATAGAGGCTGAGATAGGGATAGAGTGTATCTCATTAGGACTAGGATTGTACTGATTTTCTTCTGATATGGCCATGAGACTGAACTCCTCATTCTCTTCACAATCACTATCAACTGAGGACAGTGAAGTCCTTATGCCTGATGTGGCAACTGGATGACCAGCCTCTTCTTCAATGGGCGTGATACCAATATAGGCCTCATCTTCATCCTACTTCTTCTTGTGGCTTCAGCTCTAAAGGCCACAACCTTCCCTTTATTAAGAGTTCTGGCAGCATCCTCTTCAGCCTTCTTGGAGTCCAGCTGCATCTCATTGGATATCAGCTTTCCAAATAAGTTCTAAGGCAGAGTGTTTGCCAAGTTGACAACCTCTCTGATGGCACAGATATTGATATTTCATTCCTTATTTAGAGATCTCAAGAACTTGTCATTCAACTCATAATTAGTGAACCATCTTCCATAGGTGATCAGACTGTTCATTATTATGAAGAACTTTTCATAGCATTAAGATATTGAATCCTTCTTCCTTGGCTTGAATGCTTAATATTGCTAATTTAGGAGGGATTTCTTTTCATCCCCCACCTCCTCTGTCCCTACCATATAGACAATAAGAGAATCCCACATCTCTTTAGTAGTCTTGTAGTGGACCAAGTTCTACAAGGTGGAGTCATCTATGGCACTGACAATAATATTTTATGCCCTTTTATCCATAGTTGTCAATATTACTTCATCCTTAGTCAATTAAGTATACTTATTTGGAGTCTAGACATTGGCATCTAAGACAGAGACCTTCATGGGGATGAAAGTTCCTTCTTGGACTGTAATGAAGATCCTAGGGTCTGAAGCTTCCATGAATAGCCTGACCCTCTCTTTCCAAATCCCAATGTTCTCTTTTCTGTAGACTGGAAGCTTCATTGAGCTCAACTCATTATGATTTTATCCTGAATCCATAGGGATAATCTTTAGCTACTCTTGGATATCTGTTCATACTGTTAAGTCCTTTTTGAACAACATCCTCTGATACCACTTGAAAGTCTTTGTTTCAAGAGTGGCTATATAGCTAGAGAGGGGTGAATAGGTTTCCTATTCTTCATGACTACTTTCTTTTTTTTAGTGTGTTGGGTGTTAAGTTATTTAGCTTACTTTCAAGAATACAAAACAACACACATTATTTATAGTGGTTCTCCATGGTATAGGTACATCCACTTTCCCTCCCACATTTCTAACAGTGTGTTAGACAAGGCAATCTCCTCCAAACTTGGCTCAAAGAGCTCACAATACAAATCCTGCAGGATCTCTCAAGCTTCCTCCAAGTCCCACCTCAGTCAAAAGCCCAACAACTCAAAGATTATTTCTCCTACAACTGAGTGATCCTTCAGATCATCTATATCAGACTTAATCAAAAGATCTACACTCATTCTAGAAGGATAGCACTACACTCAGAGAGTAAAACTCTCCAACATCTTAGATCTGATTCAGGTCCTACCTCAGGAAAAAGGCCCTACCTCAGATTCTCAATAAAATCCTACCTCAAGCACACAGGCCCTACCTCAGATTCTCAATAAAATCCTACCTCAGGCACACAAGCCCTACTTCAGATTCACAACTAAATCCTACCACTCAGCCTTTATATTTTAGGCTTATAACTCAGATCAAGATTGATCCTACAGATTGAGAATGAGTTTGTTATTGATGATTGACTCCAGAGAAATTATTCTTTGAGTATTCCATTCCTGATAGAGTAGAATCAACCCTAACTTCTTTTCAACACCAAGAATGTAGATCTTCAAGATGTTTCTACTTATGCTGAGAAGACAACTGCAGAGCACTGTTTCTCCAAGCCTTTTATGTAGTAGAGTTGAGTTTAGTGGCCTTGAAGATGAACATCAACAAAATTTTATCTACTTCTTCTTCTTACTTAGAAAGAGAGCTTTCTGAACTTGCTGTAGAGAAATGATTCTTTAGTTCTTTATATCTTCAAAAGCCAACTCTGTCTGAGAATCACAGACTAACTGTAAGAGGAAGTTGTTCGAAATCTTCTTCTTCGTCGAGAGGAAGAATATGACTGAAAAGCTCTGTTTCTTTTCTCTCTCCTTTTTTGCAAAACAACAACCACTGTTCACTTTCTCGAAACACCACTTTTGTATCCCGAAGATCAACGGCTTGTTTTGCAGTATGGGCCAGTCAGTGTTGGCAACTGTAACACTTCTTTTGCATTAAATGTTATATGAAAGGCATGCGGAGCCTTTTGTCATCTATCATGCAAAACCTGCGACATTTGATTTATTGATGACCTCAGCATGACTCAGTGCTTCTGGACTTAGTAATTTCTGGATAATTTGCATAGTCGTTGAGTGAAGCCTTCTCACTCAACCCAAATGTACTTAGCAGAATTCTCATGTTCGGGCATTGAGTGAACCTTCATTACTTTTTTGCATTTGACTTTTATTATCTAACTGTTAAGGCGTTGAGTGATCCTTCATCACTAAACACTTCCGAATTTGGTTGAAATTTCTTTGCACGAAGGCGTTGAGTGTAACTTCTTCGCTCAACGCTTTAGTCTTTAGACAAATATCATGATGAGGAGTTGAGTGGCTCGTCTTCACTCAACACTTCTATACTTGGATAGAAATCATGTTAAGTAGGCATTGTTTGTGTTGGATGCCTAGTTGATTTGGGCTAGGTTCACTAGCTTAGGATGTGACCCAACATGTATAGCCAGGGTCAAATTTTGTATCCTAGAGTCTAGGCCAAGTCCTTAGAGTAATCTTCAGATGGACCAGCTATCAACAAGACTATCAGAGACTCAAGACTTAGAAGATTTCAAGACTGAGTAAAATGAGTTCGACGTTCGTCGAACTCAGGTCGACGAAAGGTGTGCTGAGCTCGACGATCTTTGTTCTCTGTTCGACGAAGACTGAGATACTTCAACAAACTAAAGTCAGAGTAACTCCAGATTTTTCTAAGTCTAGCTTCAGGCTTTGGTCGACGAACAGGATTCTGAGCTCGACGAACTTGGACCTCAAGTTCACAACTTCTCAGGTCGACGAAGTCAACTTCTCAGGTCGACGAAGACAACTTCTCAGGTCGACGAAGTCAACCTCTCAGGTCGACGAATTCAGTACTCTACTCGACGATTTCTGGTCTACGATTTGAATCCTTCTCAGCCAAAGACTTCTCAGATTCTAAGTCCACAATCATTCTTCGGTTGACGAATTTGGATCTCAGCTCGAAGAATGAAGATTGTCAGTTCGACGAAAATTGTAGAAGAATTGACAAGATTCCCTTGAAGACAAATTGCCATTGTCTGGTCGACAAACTCATCAGCTCAGCTCGACGAACTGTGAACTCAGCTCGATTTGAAAGTACGATTGATATACCTGAGGGGGGTGAATAGAGTATATGGTGCTTGAAAACTTTTTACAACAATTATTGTTCGAGTGAACGAAGCAACTTAAATCTAATCACAAAATAACCTACAACAGAAATTAATCACAGATAGCCAGAAACAAAAGATAAAGACAAGCAAGCCAGAAGACACAAGGTTATAGTGGTTCCCCTAAACTTGAGTACATCCCACTCTTCTACCACCCTAGTAGGAATCCACTGCAGGATGAGTTGATCAGGTGTCGGGCACTAATGAGCTTTTGATAAGGTGCTAAAAAACCAAATCATATTTTTGATCAGGTTCTTGCCACCAATGCTTTTGACAATGTGCTCAAAAACCAAGCTCAAACTTTTGAAGGGAGTTTGAAAAACCTTTACAGAATGGGGAAGAGAGTTATGGATCTTCTCTTTCTCAAAGCCTGAGAAGACTATGTGGATTTGATGTTGTCAAAGCTCCCCCTAAGTTCTTGAGATGTTCGAAATGAAGCTTTGTTGTAGGGTGATAGGCCTTTAGAGGTTATCTCCAGAATGAGATTTCAGCAATAGCTGATGTTAGGTGTCTGGATCTTTGAATCAAAGGTGATTAAGATTTCATGTTTGATCCCTTTTGTTTTTCTTGAGAGAATTCTTTGAGACAGAGAATATTTTTGTTCTTGTTCTTCTTGTCTGTGTTTTCTACTGGTTTAGTTAGGGATTCAAAATTTTGTATTTTATTCTCTGGTATGAATATAAAATCATCCTCTGAAGAATTGTTGGCGCTTAATTGCCTTAATTGCAAATGTCTTATAGGGAAAGTCAGAAACATTCCTTGATAATCCCTTGACTGCAGAATAAATGAAAACGGCTAGAAAATCTTCTAAATTAATTGTAATAACTCCTGAATTTGACTTGAAAAAACCCTTTAACAAAAAAACGTCGAACTGAGCTTGATCGTCGATGATCAGCGATTTGGACAACAGCAACAGAGATCGTCGATCTGACAAAAGATCGTCGAAGAGCTCAAAAAAAACAATACTGATCAAGATCGTCGAAGCTCGCAGTGTCGATAGTTCGGCGATTTGTTGAAGTTGAGCACACGTCGAGAGTTCAGAGTCGAGTTGAGCTACACTGATTGGAGTTCGAATTCGTCGTAGAGCTCGACGATTACAGTCGTCAAATGAAAAACTTGGTCTTGAGGGGCAGCTTCCAAACCTAAGTTCTTAGACTCAATCTAATTGCCTTTAATCATACAGGAGGTCAAAAATAGGTTTCTAGGCATAGTGATCCTGACCCAAATTAGAATAGGGTGTTCCAACACGATCCTGTTCTTCGTTCGACGATCAACTAGGTCTTCTCCAGTTTTCCGTCCCTTTTCTTGGCGAGATTCCTGAATAATTAATGCCCAATCTTCTCGAAGACCGTTAGAACAGCATTTATGGATTATTTCTCCGTTTTTCCATGGGACAGTTAGAATTCATTGTTGTCTTCTCCCAGGCCGACTCTTTGTACAAACATCAAATTTTGAATGATCTACAGACACAAGAAAAAAAAAGATTAAACAGTGACAGACACACAGACAGAGAGAATTGAAGAACAGTCTTAAGAAATCTAAAGTTCTTTTCTGCACAGCCTACCAGAGAACATATCAAGAAGAAGAAGAAGAACATACTCTAAGAGTCTTCTTCTTTCAATCCTACAGGACAACTCAAGGAAACTATTACTCTATCTGTCAGGAAGTCATGAAGCAATCTCTGGTCCAGGCACTCAAGCTTTTGAAGACCTATCACCCTGAAGCAGTGCTCCAGATTTCCTGATCGCTTCAAGATCTCAGGGGGAGCAATCTGCTGAAATCAATCCACAAGTCTTCTCAGTTATTAATGAGAAAGAGAAGACACCATCACCCCTTTTTCCATCCTCTGTACAGGGTTTTAATTCCCTTCAAAATTATTCCTGGTTGCAAGTCTCCTACCAAAAGACTTGAGGTTTTGGTTTTTGAGCACCTGAACAAAAGCTCATTGGTGTCAGACACCTGATCAAAAACCTAAGTGGATTCCTACCAGGGTGGTAGAAGAGTGGATGTACCCAGGTTGGGGAACCACTATAAATTTCTTGTGTCGTCTGGTTGCCCTTTTTTCTTTGTTTTGGATGTGTTCTGTGATTTGCTAGGTTGCTTTTCTTATTTCTTTATTTGCTAATCTGTTCACTTAGGATTACAGCAAAAGTTGTAAAACGTTTGTAGAGAGCACAATACTCTATTCACCCCCACCCCCACCCCCCTCTAGAGTATTTCAGGTCTAACCTGCACTTTCAATTGGTATCAAAGCGAGGTTGGTTAATCAACCACACCTTAAGATGTTACTTGGTTGCACAGGCTAACACCTGAACCATAAAGATCCCTCTTATTAGATCTGATTGTTTTGTTTCCTTTATTAGATTTATTTCTTCACAGAAATGGCTCAAAATAAAGATTATGCAAGCATCAGACCTCCATTATGCAATCTTAACAGATTTGCCATCTGGAAGGCAAGAATCAAATTATATATGAACTCTATTGATGAAGATATTTTTTCTTTCATCTTGACAGGAGTACCTCCAGCACCTGCAGCTTCTACAAGCACCTCTACCAACATGACTGCAGTGCCTCCTCCAGATAATAATGATGCTTACAAGAAAGCCAAAATTGTAGATGCAAAGGCAAAGAACATCTTGGCTCAGACTATGTCAGATGACATATTTCAGAAGGTGGCTGAGTGCACCTCAGCCAAGGCCATTTGGGACTCCCTTAACCAAAAAATCGTAGCTGGCTCAGCAGATGAAAGGAAAGACAGGAGATCAAATCTCATGTCCCTGTATGAGAATTTTAAGAAGGATGAGGCTGAATCAGTGGCTGAAATGTACAACAGGTTTGAGCTCAATCATCAATGAGCTTAAAACCTTGGATAAAGATATCACCCTGACAGAGGTGAATGACAAAATCTTGATGTACTTTCCTAGCTCTTGGGATTCAAGAATATGGCCTATCAAAGAAGCCAGAAGCCTAAATGAGATATCAATTGAGTCTCTGCTAGGCAAATTAAAGTCTTATGAGCAGTTGATTAAATCAAGAGAAGCAGCTGAACAGAAGTCAACAACTCCAGTTAGAAAGGATCACAGTATAGCCTTCAAGGCATCTGAGGAAAGTGAGACCTCAACATCCATTGAAGAACTAATGAGCCTCTTTGCAAAACGATTCTATAAGATGGCTACAAAGGATTTTAGAAGAAAATCATCCAGGCAGGATGATAAGACTAAGTATGATAAGACACCAACCAAGGAGGTGGTGTGCTTTGGGTGTCGAAAGCCTGGACATTATATCTCTGAATGTCCAGAAAGCCAGAAGAAGGAGAAAAAGCAGAGAAAAAGACTCCAGGAGAAAACACAGCAGTAGACCCTCCTCTAGCAAGTACAAAAAGATAGACAAGGGCTTTGTTGCTGAAACATGGAGTGATACTGTAGAAGAATCATCCTCTTCCAGCTCAAGTGAAGAAGAGGAAGAAGCAAGATCCAAGGAGGTTTGCCTTATGGCAATTGATGCCTCCAGGAGAAATTCAGGATCAGAAGAAGAATCTGAAGATGAGGCAGCCTCAAACTCAGAGGAAGATCCGGTTCTTTCAAGCTTTGATTTTAATTCTGATTTATTTAAAATTGAATTCAAAACTATGTGTTTTGATTTAATTAATTCATAGAAAGAAATAAAAACCCTTAGGGAAAGACTAGGAAATCTTGAATGTGTTAACTCAGAAAATATTAAACTAAAAGATCAACTAACTCTAGCAAATGAGCAGATAATTAAATTAAAATCTGATTTATGTGAGGCTAAACAACTTGAGTAATCTCTCAATGGAAGAAGTCTCAAGCTGATGAACATAACAAGCATAATAAATTCCAGATTAAATTGCAAGCTGGGCTTGGGTGCATCATCAGGTTTGCCCCCCATAATTAAGAAAAATATTCTTACAACTCCCATTAAATTTGTTTCTGCTAAGGGAAAAGAGAAGATAATGGACAAACTAATGTATGAAAACAACCCAAAACCCATGGACAAGAGAAATAAAAATCAAAACACAACTGATAAAAACAAGGTTCAGCAGCATTCGTCAAACTCAGATCGACGAAATGTGGCACGTTCGTCGAACCTAGATCGACGAACGCTGAACGCAAACTTCAGTAATAACAGTTCGTCTAACTACGATCGACGAACTTTGTATGGTTTGTCGAGCAGAGGTCGACGAATATGGGGCGCAGAAAATGACTACTATCATTCTCTGAGTAGAGATCGACGATCTCAGCCCTATTCGTCGAACTCTGGTCGACGAACTTACAAGAATTCGTCGAACCCAGAAGGACCAAACATAAATAATTTCTCTTACAGAAATTCTAAGTCAGCTAATAAACCATTCAATCCAGTAGCTGATTGAGTAATTCCACCTAGGAGATATCACCCCTTAGGTTATAAATCTCAACCTACTTTGTCAGTTATATCTAGTTTTTCATTTCAACCAAATAAAGGACCCAAGGTAACCTGGGTTAAGAACAATTGAGTTTTGTTTTTCATTACAGGTACAGGTGAAGAGCTGTCTAAGGGTGAGTCAGACCTGGTACTTGGACAGTGGTTGCTCCAAGCATATGACAGGCAGCAAGGCCAATCTATCCAATTACAAGTCCAAGCAAGGACCAAAGGTGATCTTTGGTGATACAAATAGTGGCCAGTCTGAAGGATATGGAGTAGTAAAGATTGGAGCAGTTACTTTCAAGAGAGTAACATATGTCCGGAATCAAACATAACCTAATATCCATAAGCCAATTATATGATGAAGGTTATCAGGTACACTTTAACTCTACCTCGTGCTCTATTATTGATAGTGAAAACAAAACTATTTTAATTGGAATTAGACAAGGTAACATATATCTAGTATACTTTATTTCTGTCAAAATTGATGTTTGTTTACTCAATATCCCTAGTAACCAAAATGAGTTGTGGCATAAAAGATTAGGTCATGTAAACCTTAAAACTATAGCTAGGTTATCTAAAGACAACCTTGTTAGAGGTTTACCTTCTGGCCCCTACAAGAAGGAAAAACTTTGCAGAGCTTGTCAATTAGGCAAGCAAAATAAAACTATCTTCAAATCCATTAATAAAAGTGATTCACCTAGGATTTGTATTTGCTTCATGTGGACCTATTTGGACCCATTGTAGTACAAAGCCTAGGAGGGAAGTCTTACACTTTAGTGATTGTTGATTACTTCTCCAGATTCAGTTGGTGGCCTTCTGAGAACTAAGTCAGATACATTCAAGGTTCTTACAGATTTTCTCAGGACCATACAGATTGAGTTCTCTACTCATGTTGCATTGATCAGAAGTGATCATGGTACGGAGTTTGAGTCTCTTCTTATGCATGAGTTCTGTGAGAAGGAAGGTATCAGGCAGTGCTTCTCAGCTCCTAGAACTCCCCAACAAAATGGGGTAGCTGAAAAGAAAAAAAGGACACTCATTGAATCTGCAGGTACATTATTGGCAGATGCTTACATGCCTCTATCCTTTTGGGCAGAAGCTGTAAACACTGCTAACTATGTCCTGAATAGAAGCCTCATACATAATCTGAAAAATAAGACCCCCTATGAATTGCTTAAAGGAAAGAAATCTAAAATCACATATTTTAAAGTTTTGGTTGTATATGTTACATTCACACTAACAACAAAAGATACATTAGAAAGTTTGAGGCTAAGGCTGAAGAAGGGATTTTTCTAGGATACTCCCAAGTAAGCAAGGCATATAGGGTTTTCAATAAATCCACTCTTAAAATTGAAGAGTCAGTCCATGTATCTTTTGATGAAGCTAACATGTCTTATAAGGAGAAAGAGATATCTACCAATAGCTCTTTGCAGGTTCCACAACTGTGTGAGTCTATGGATGGACTAAACTTTACCCAAGAGGTGTCAACCCATCCTTCTCCACAGGTTGCTGAAGACAGTGAAGAAGAGATTCAAGTGGAAGTGGCTGAACTTCCCTCAACAGCTAATAACATTCCTCAAGAGGAATTAATTATAGAAGTTGTTGCTGAACAAACTCCACCAACTGATCTTGTCACACTTAGAGATCACCCCAGATCTCAAGTGATTGGAGGCATTTCAGCAGGTGTACAGACAAGGCATCAACTCAACCAAGACTTGATGCATGCATATTTTCTCTCTCAGATTGAACCTCTCTCCATCCATGAATCTGAGCAAGATCCCCACTGGATCATTGCAATGTAAGAGGAACTAAATCAGTTTGAGAGATGTAGAGTTTGAGATTTGGTTCCAAGACCTCATAACTACCCAGTTATTGGAACCAAATGGGTCTATAGAAACAAGCTAGATGCTCAAGGAAACATTGTGAGAAACAAGGCTAGGCTTGTTGCTCAGGGCTACAGGCTAGAGGAAGAAATTGACTATGACCAAACCTTTGCCCCTGTTGCAAGGTTAGAGGCCATAAGAATATTCCTTGCCTATGCAGCTCACAGGAGATTCAAAGTTTTCCAAATGGATGTCAAGAGTGTATTTCTGAATGGAGTGCTTCAAGAAGAGGTTTATGTGGAACAACCACCAGGTTTTATCTCTCTAACGCAACCCTCTTTTGTATTTAAATTGCATAAAGCTCTCTATGGTTAAAGCAAGCTCCAAGAGCTTGGTATGAGCCCTTAGCAAGCTTTCTTTTAGAGCATAAATTTACAAGAGGAACCATAAATAAAACTCTTTTCACTAGACATCATAAGGACCAAATATTGTTGGTACAAATATATGTGGATGACATCATCTTGGGTCTACTGATCCCAAATTACACAAGAGGTTTGCTAACCTCATGAATTCCAAATTTGAGATGAGTAGCATGGGTGAGCTTTCCTACTTCCTTGGTCTCCAAGTGAAGCAGCTCCCTGATGGTATCTTCCTCTCCCAAGCTAAGTATGCTAAAGAGCTTATTAAGAAGTTTGGGATGGGTGATGCTTCAGGAATGAAAATACCTATGGCTACCAATGCTGTTATGGTTTCTGATGCAGTAGGGAAACCTATAGATCAGAAACATTATAGGGTAATTGTTGGATCCCTATTATACCTAACAGCTAGTAGGCCTGATATCATGTTTGCCACATGGCTTTGTGCTAGGTTCCAAGTGAACCCTAAAGAATCTCACCTTATTTTCTTAAAAAGAATTTTGAGATATATAAAGAGTTGTCCTAATCTAGGACTCTGGTATCCTATAGAGTCAGAGTTTGAGTTAACTGGATACTCAGATGCTGACTATGCTGGATGTAGAGTGGACAGGAAGAGTACCTCTGGAACTTGCCAGTCTTGGGTATGTGACTTGTCTCCTGGTTTTGTAAAAAGCAAACATCTGTGTCTACATCAACTGCAGAAGCAGAATACATGGCTGCTGGCAGCTGCTGTTCACAAATGTTATGGATACAGAACCAACTCCTAGACTATGGTGTCAACTTAAATAATTCAACATTATTTTGTGATAATACTAGTGCTATTACTATAGCATAGAATCCAGTTCACCATAGTAGGACTAAACATATTGATATTAGGCATCATTTCATTAGAGATAATGTAGACAAAAAGAAAATTAATCTAATCCATATTCCTACTGATTTACAGAGAGCAGACATTTCCACCAAACCCTTGGATGAGAAAAATCATTTGTTCCTTATAAATCAACTGGGAATGATCAATGGAGAAGAGTTAAATTAATTTATGTCTGCATTCGACGAATTTTCCAGAGTTCGATGAATTAGGGAAAGTTTGGGAGATGCTCGTCGAACGGAGATCAACGAATTCTCTGTGTGGAAACAATTTTCGTCGACGGAGATCGACGAACTTTGCTTCAGAAGATATTTCGTCGAATGGAGTTCGACGATCTATGTTCGTTTCTTCTGGATGAGATCGACGAATTATTTGTCTATAATTCATTTCGTCGACCTCAGTTCGAAGAACTGTTTCTTTTTCGTGGAACGGAGATTGTCGATTCATATTCTGGAAAATCTTACATATAGATTTTCTTCAACCTCCATCCTGCGCTTTCTGTTCTCTTACTCTTGATCACCGTTTTCTCTGTCTATCTTGTAGGTGATCTCAATGGCGATTCCAGCAGGAGCTTTAGCCGCAATGAAATTCGACACCGGCTTTGACATGGACTTTGATTCATTCCAGCACTCTGACCCTATATTTCTTTATATTCTGAACTTCTAGAGGAACTTGGTCTCAAGGATTTTATGACCAGAAGAATCAAACTGCATGCAACTGAGATTAGAGAATGGGTATATACTTCTTCTGTTTCTGAGGAAAATGTCTTGACAGGAAATATCGGGAATAATGCTGTTCTTTGTCTCCCGTCGTTCTTTCTGAAATTTTTGCATTGGTCAATGGAGAAGAAGATCTGGATGTTGATTCTGATGAGTTTAATTCGATGCTGAATCTGATGGGGTTTACTGGAAGTAACTCTAACAAATTGTTAAAGAAACAACTTTCTGCCGCCTACCAGTTCTTGGCGGATATTGTGGGAAAAGTGCTGATGGGCAAGCACTCCGCACACGACTACATCACCAGACAACAATTTCTGGTCATGTGTGCCATTGTCAACAAGAATCAAATAGATTGGGCAACAACTAATTTGATTTGATTAAGAAGAAGAATTCCAAGAAGGAAGTATGTTTTGTAAGGATCCTAGGGATCTTCTCAAGGAAAAGGCTGCTGAATTCCTGGTCTCCCAGACCATATTCATTAATACCAGTAAAAGGCTAACATGTACCTTATTTGGCAGGTGGGAGAGGACAATAACCAAGCCCACAAAGGCTTCTACCTCTTACACCCCAGCTTCTGAAGGCACCAGGGCTATTAAAGCCACTCCCACACCTGCTGAGGAGATTCGTCCCACTCCACCATCCCTTCCAGCACAACAAATCCCTTCCTCTTCCATTCCTTCTTCAACACTTCAATCTCCACAGCATACTTCTGTGCCTACTCCACCTCCATCTCCACCACTTGACATCACTAACATTCCAACACGCCCTGCTTCACCTCATGACACCTCTATTCCTACACCACCACAGTCTCCACTTCCCCTCATTTATCCTCCATCCCATCTTACACCCTACCCTCAGACACTATAATGCCAGATGCCACCTTTCCATCCTCATCACCATCCCCTCCTCACATACATGTTGTTCCAACATCCATTCCATCACTAGGTGCTCCCTCCTCCACACCAAAAGCAACATCCTCTCCCCCTTCCTCATTTGATCCCTCTACCATATCCTCCATCCTCACCATCATTACCCCCCTTCTAAAATCCTTTTTAGCAGAGGCCATTACACCTCTTGCTTCCTACATTCAATCTTTATCTGCCCAAATTTCTGCCCTTACTACTGCCCCCTCCTCAGTCTAGGGTCTGGCCTCAGTCCCCACTGAAACCAGGCAGGGGGAGATGCCTGATGATGAAGCAGCAGCACCAGCTTCAGATACTTCAGCTCCAGCAGATACTGTAGTTTCTCCAGTCCCTACAGAAGTATATCCAGATTGTACAGATACAGATTTAGTTGATTTAATTGATTTTATCAATTCTGATATGGACATTGCTGAAACTGTTGGTGATTTTACCCTTAATCCCACAGTTAACTTACAAGAATTACTGCAAACTTTTGATACTGTATATATGCACTCTCTTTCAGAAGACTTCACTAAGCCACAGTTGGCTATTGTGCCATATACATCTCCAATAAGTCCAGCTGTTGCTAAGCAACTTTGTGACAGTTTTGCAATTCCTGCTGTTGCTCCAACATCTACAGTTATTCCAGAAGCCATCTCAGCACCAATTTTTGTCATGGATGATTCCCCTATGCCAGATCTCGATGAATTGATCTTGGCTGATATTGAAGAGGAAAATAAGGCAGCAGCTGAAAGCTCTGTCCCAATCACTTCTGATTCTTGTATAATTTCTTCTTCCACTACTGCTGAAACTCCAGTTGTTGAAACTTCATCTTCTGCCCCTGCTACAGCAAAGGCTGTCATTGATGATAAAGCTCTAAAAGCTTTAGATGCTCTTTATGATAACCCTCAGGGTTCTGGCAGTGAAGATGATGAAGATGATGATGATGATTCAGATGAAGAATCTTCCAAGAAAAAGAAGAAAATGCTGTCAAATAAAAGGATCCTCCTCCTCCAGCAGCTGGTGTCACTGGCTCTAGCTCTCAGAGATCTGCCCCTATGCAAACTTATCAGAGACATCAAGAGAGATCCTCTGGAAGTAGTCAGCCAGGACATCATTCTTCAGGAAATCAGCAACATCAACATCAATAACAACAACCTCAGCAACAACAAAAAATCCATGCAGAACAGAAAGCTGACAGTCCTAAAAGACCTTACTCTCCTCCTACTCCATTTGAGGATCCTGAAACTGCCAATACTGCAAGAATGGCCAGGTTCCAGGAACTTATTGTTCTGTCCCTGATTAATAAAGCTAAAGCTGAAGGTAAAGACATTTTTGGATACACAACTATGTCAAAGTATAGGAAAGAAGAATTAAAAAGATTTGATAAAGCCAACAAGCTCTTCAATGTTGATGATTATATGAAGCTCCATCCTGAAGCAGTTGTCCCCAGAGCTACATCACTGAAGATTATTGGGGCAGCTGACATACAATGACTCAAGCACAGGCTTTAGATCCCAACAGATAAATTATCTTTAAAAAGCCAGGAGAGAAAACTAAAGAAGACAAGTCAATGCAGAAGAAGAAGAAATAATCTTTATTTTGTTTCAATTTCTTTCTGCATTTGCATTCAATCTATGTTATTTGTTTAAACAAAGTCTATGTATATATATATCTGCTGCATGTGTTAGTAATTCTCTGCCAGATATATTTCTTTTCTTGCTTTCTTTATCTGTATGTTTGAGTCTCTTAGTGACCTCACCTAAATAGGGGGAGATTGTTGGATCCCTAGTTGATTTGGGCTAGGTTCACTAGATTAGGATGTGACCCAACATGTATTACCAGGGTCAAATTTTGTGTCCTAAAGTCTAGGACAAGTCCTTAGAGTCATCTTCAGATGGACCAGCTATCAACAAGACTATTAGAGACTCAAGACTTAGAAGATTTCAAGACTAAGTAAAATGAGTTCGACGTTCGTCGAACTCAGGTCGACAAAATGTGTGCTGAGCTCGACGATCTTTGTTCTCTATTCAACGAAGACTGAGATACTTCAACAAACTAAAGTTAGAGTAACTCCAGATTTTTCTAAGTCCATCTTTAGGCTTTGGTCGACGAACAGGATTCTGAGCTCGACGAACTTGGACCTCAAGTTCACAACTTCTCAGGTCGACGAAGTCAACTTCTCAGGTCGACGAAGAAAACTTCTCCGGTCGATGAAGTCAACCTCTCAGGTCGACGAATTCAGTACTCTACTCGACGATTTCTGGTCTACGATTTGAATCCTTCTCAGACAAAGACTTCTCAGATTCTAAGTCCACAATCATTCTTCGGTCGACGAATTTGGATCTCAGCTCGACGAATGATGATTGTCAGTTCGACGAAAATTGTAGCAGAATTGACAAGATTCCCTTGAAGACAAATTGTCATTGTCTGGTCGACGAACTCATCAGCTCAGCTCGACGAACTGTGAACTCAGCTCGACGATTCCTGTTCTTCGTTCGACGATTCCAGACTAGGTCTTCTCCAGTTTTCCATCCCTTTTCTTGGCGATGATTCCTGAATAATTAATGCCCAATCTTCTCGAAATGTTACCATTAGAACGAGCATTGATCATGGATTATTTCATGCCGTTTTTCCATGGGACAGTTAGGGAATTCATTGATTGTCGCTTCCTTCCCAGGCTGACTGCATTTACTGTTCAAACATTCAAATTTCGAATGATCTTCAGTCAAACACAAGTCAAAAAAAAAGATTAAGCAGTGATACAGACACACAGACAGAGAGAACACTGAAGAACAGTCTTACAGAAATCTAAAGTTCTTTTCTGCAATCAGCCTAGGCTAGAGAACATCATCAAGAAGAAGAAGATGAACATTCAATCTCCATCAAGAGTCTTCTTCCTACAATCCTACAGGGCAACTTCAGAAGGACAACTATTACTCTATCTGTCAAGGAAGTTTCTGAAGCAATCTCTGGTCCAGACACTCAAGCTTTTGAAGAACTATCACCCTGAAGTAGTGCTCCAGATTTCCTGATCCCTTCAAGATCTCAGGGGGAGCAATTTGCTGAAATCAATCCACAAGTATTCTCAGTTGTTATTGAGAAAGAGAAGACACCATCACCCCTTTTTCCATCCTATGTACAGGGTTTTAATTCCCTTTAAAATTATTCCTGGTTGCAAGTCTTCTACCAAAAGACTTGGGGTTTTGGTTTTTGAGCACCTGAACAAAAGCTCATTGGTGTCAGACACCTGATCAAAAACCTGAGTGGATTCCTACCAGGGTGGTAGAAGAGTGGATGTACCCAGGTTGGGGAAACACTATAAATTTCTTTTGTCGTCTGGTTGCCCTTTTTTTTTGGCTGTGTTCTGTGATTTGTTAGGTTGCTTTTCTTATTTCTTTATTTGCTAATCTATTCACTTAGGATTACATCAAAAGTTGTAAAAAGTTTGTAGAGAGCACAATATTATATTCACCCCCCCCACCCCTCTAGAGTATTTCAGGTCTAACCTGCACTTTCAGTTTGGCCCATCTTCACTCAATGCTTCTGTCCTTAGATAGATTTCTTAATGAGTAGGCATTGAGTGAACTGTCTTCACTCAACGCTTTTGTCCTTAGACAGATTTCTTGTTAGAAATACTGCTGCTTTGACTGCATGTATTTTTGTCAACTGTTTTAGGATTCTGGCGTTGAGTGAAGTGAGTTCACTCAATGCTTCTGGACTTCGTAGATTTTTTGCCTATCTAGTAACCTATGTTGAGTACAATTACCATTTCGAATTTGATTGTTTGTCTAATTAATATAATAGAGAACAACTTGCATACAATGAACTTGAACATATATTGAATACATTCACCTGTATACCATTTAGTTGCGGGCCTTCTTCAAATCTAGGACATTATGCTCAATGGACACAATAGTTGTGGAGATGCATTTCTAGTACTAAGATCAACAATCTATGCTATTCTTTGGTCATGCGATTAGTGAAGAGTGTATTACAGTGGATCTGTTGAAGATAGTTGCGATACATGATTAACCTATTTTTATTTTTGTAGTGGAAGTCTGGAGTTTCTTAGGACTTGTCGGTTATTATAAGCGCTTCGTAGAGAACATTTAGAAGATAGCTCTACCTCTCACAATCTTGACTAGGAAGGATTAGAGGTTCATTTGGTCGCCAAAGTGTGCAAGAGCTTTTGAAGAGTTGAAAAGTCATCTAACCACGACGCCAATTTTGTGTTCATCATGTGGTACGGAAGGATATGAAATATACAGTGACGCCTCAGTGGGAGGCTTAGGATGCATTCTTCTTTAGTTTGGAAATGTTCCTACTAATGTCTATCACGAGCTAAAGGTCCATGAGAGGAACTATCTAGTCCGTGACTTGGAGTTGGCAGTCGTGATATTGGCTCTTATGCTTTGGCGACATTATTTGTATGGAGTGAAGATTGACATCTTTACGGACCACAAGAACCTTAAGTTTTTATTGAATCAAAAGGAGTTTAATATGCGACAAAGGAGGTGGATGGAGTTCCTTGGGGACTACACCTTCAAAATTCATTACACTCCCGGGAAGTGAAATGTAGTCGCTAATGTGTTAAGTCGCAGGGCTCCTGCAAACGCAAACTGGATTCAGATGCATGATAAGCATCTAGTTTATGACTTGGAGTTCGTAGATATCTCTTATGTGTATAACCGAACAAGCCCAAATACATGCCTAAACTGGACGGAAGTATAATAAGATCTTATGGACACAGTTTGACAAGTATTGGAGCTTGACGATAACATAAAGCCCTATATGGTAGAGACTGTGGTTGTATATACTGTCGAGTTTTCTTTCGAAGACGGTCTTTTGGGGAAAGATAGTCGGTTGTGCATCCCAAATGTTGTCAAACTACAGGTGGAGTTGATGTATGAGCTAATTTTTACCAAGTACTCGATCCACACAGGGAGCACAAAAATGTCCAAGGACATGAAAAAGTTGTTTTGTTGGCTGGTTTTGAAGAAAGGCATAGCTCTCTATATGGCAAAGTGTCACACGTGCGCACTTGTGAAGATAGAATGAAATAAACCTGGTGGATTCCTAAAGTTGTTGTCGATTCTGGAATGGAAGTTTGACGATATTTCTATAGATTTCATGTATGGTGTGCTGAGAATGGAACAAGGGAATGATGCATTTGGGTTATCATAGACCATTTGACGAAAGTGTCATACTTTATCTTAAATCGGAAGGATGATTCTATGCAAAAGTTGGCAAAACT
Source organism: Platanthera guangdongensis (assembly GCA_039583875.1). NCBI lineage: Eukaryota > Viridiplantae > Streptophyta > Magnoliopsida > Asparagales > Orchidaceae > Platanthera > Platanthera guangdongensis. The sequence goes on along the minus strand of CM077148.1, from coordinate 46,976,177 downwards.
TTATGTTGATAACACAGTACGATTGCACGGTGTGCCCCCATAGCATTGTTAGTGACCGAGATGGCATTTCACTTCTAATAATTGAGGTATATCCACCAACTATTAGGTACAAAGCGGAAGTTTAGCTTGTCCTTTCATCCTCAAATAGATGGTCAGACCCAAAGTACAAATAGGATAATGGAGGAAATGCTCTATATGTGCCCCTTAGATTTCAAAAAAAGGTGGCTTGATCATCTCTATATGATTGTGTTTGCCTACAACAACAGATGCCAAACGAGTATTCAAGTGGTGCCCTTCAAAGCCCTTTTTGCTAGGAAGTGTCATACTCTCTTAGCTTGGATAGAAAATGGAGAAACAAGGTTATATAAGTGAAAGGATGTCGAAGAAGAAAATTTGATGATTCGAACAATCCAGGAGCGATTACTGATTGCTCATGATATGCAGTCAAAATATTACAACACCAACCAAAAAACGTCGAGTTCGCTATTGGTGACTGCGTTTATTTGACAATCAAACCATACAAGGGTGTGTCAAGGATTCGATGCTTGAAAAAGCTAAGTCTGAGAAACCTTGGACCGTTTGAGATAGTAGAATGTGTTGGTGAAGCTGCCTATTGACTTGCTCTTTCAACAGAGTTAAGCAGTTTGCACAATGTATTTCATATATTATTGCTGAGGAAGGTTGTTCAAGAGCCTACTCATGTTATTGAGGCTGATAAAGTTGCAGTCGATGATGGTATAAATAAGATGGTCAGGCCTATTCGCATCAAGGACAATAATGTCAAGCAATTGCGGAATAAAATCTTCTAAATGGTTAAAGTCCGCTAGAACAATTGCAGCCATGACCAACTTTGATGGAAGCGAGAACAAACAACATTGGAGGAGTTCACTGATCTGTTTCGCTAAAGTACAATTTATATTTTGTACTTTTATGTTGTTTTCATTATTCTGGAATATCGAGACAAAAGTTTTATAAGGGGAGCATATTTGTAAAACTCCATTTTTCCCATCCTTACAAAACAACAAGAATCTGGCTTTTATAGATATCACCCGATGATAGTAAGATATCACCGGCGATAATGGTAAATCCAATGTAGTTGATAAAATGATGCAGTCGATAAACCGATGTAGTTGATAAAATTTTACATTCGACAAACTGATGTAGTCAACAAAAATGATGCTGTCGACATGGCGATGCAATCACAAACCGATGTAGTCAACAAAATGGTGCAGTCGCCACGGCGATGCAGTCGACAAACTAAGCTAACACTAATGATTGTGTGATATCGCCGGCAATATCATGTCGCGTGTCACCTAGTCGTTAAGCGGCTATTGATAAGATCCACTACGACCGCCTAAGATATCGCCCGACGATAGAGTCTATCGTCGGAGACAACCTTTAAGCCAGAATCTCAAATTAATCGTGGTCATCCATTCTATTTGGCTTTTGAGATTTGAGGGCTAGGATTAACCCGAGGGTGATAAAGCAGCTAGTAGATTTAATCTTCTCTTCATGTTTCTTTAACACACTATCTCTCTCTCTCTCTCTCTCTCTCTCTCTCTCTCTCTTTAAGTGAAAGGAAGAAGAGGGCTAAGGAAGAAGAAGGCTTCAACAACTCATTAAAGAGGATTCTAAGCTCAGATTTGTCAGCTGAAGTTAGATCCGCAGAGAGGGAAGCATTGCGAGCATTTTTGTCAGAATCAACGAGTCCACAGTGCCAAATGATCGTCAAGTATAATGATTCTCCTACATAATACTACGACATGCTAGTCCTCTTGTTATAGCATAATTGTATGAAAGGTTTTCCATTAATTGGTGGAAAATGTGTCTTCCAATGGGTAAATTTATATTGTCCCCGATGGAAATTTCATATAATGTCTAGATTAATGTACAGTCATAGGCATGCTTTGTGAAACTCATATACGACAAGTTGGCATGGATTGGTGTTGTTTAATTTTCGATGCTGGTGAAATCTTCATGTAAAAATGTATGTTGTTTTGGGTTCTGGGTATTGCAGGGTGTTGTAGGGTGTGTTGGAGGCCAACGCCAGGAAATAGCCAAAATTGTGACAAAATTGTTGTTTTGTTAATATTACTTGCCAAGAAAGGATATCGCCGACGACTGCTCTATTGGTCGAAACCAGTGAGCATTGTGTGTGATCGTGAAGACTATGTCCTATGGACTAAGTGCATAGCTTCAAAAGTGATGGGCATGCTGTGTCTAGCTTAGGTGGCATTGTGTGCTGACTGTAAGATATAATATTGGTTATCTTTTTAATAGGCCAAGGTTAAGCTATATCTGCACCGTGATAGTGTGATTCTGATGGTTTGAGCACGAGCAACAATGATCTGAACCCGTCTCATGCTAGTCGGTGAAGATGTAGCTCCTCGGTGCACTATTTCATCTTAGGGAAATCCGTAAGGAAATGTGGCCTTGACGGTAAAAGCTCAATTGTAACATCTGAGTTAATAATACTTATGATGGAGGTGGGACTCAGGGAGTATACCGAAAGTGTGCACAAAATGTATGATCCTGCATGCTATCGTTTGTGGTGATTGTACAATTATATGATGCTATACTGCTTACTTGCAGGAAAGGTGTACCACCGCCCAGGGATTGAGGTGTGGTCATTTTAATTATGGTTAGCTAAAGCCGATCAATGTTCTGTTTTGACACCTTCTGGTGGAATGTACTTATGCAGGTGGTTGCGAGCCGAGCAAGAAATAGCTGGCTGAAGCCATTTTTCTTTGCTGATCCTCAAAGGCTCAAGTGTTGTGTTTACTCCTTTCATGTGTTGTCAGCATGTGTGTTGATGTTTGTAAACTATGTGGTTGTGTAAACACTGCAGTGAAATAGTTTGTAAGGCCTTAAAGCCAAATACTTTTGTATGTATTTTCATTCCTAGTTATATAAAGTGGACATTCCTGTTTGTGGCTTATTCCTATTCAAATGCTTATGCTAGAGTTTAACTCTGTGATAGGTTACATGGATGTTTTGTTTTATTTCGTAACTCTTTTGTCTGTTCGTTAATATGGTGTGGGGTCCGGGAAGAACCTACTGTTATATTCTTTATAACAGGTATAGTGTTACATGGATGGTCATGTGGGGAGGAGGGAGAGTCGTTGCCCGCCGGGAGGCCGACATCAGGCCCGCCGGGGAGGATGCCATCCGCGCCTGACGGCCACGGGGTTGCTGGCGAGAGTAGGCCGGCCACAGGTGCACCGGTCGGGTAGGCCTACCGCCAGTTTAGATATATATATATATACTTTGTAATATCAAAGCATGAAATTTAATATCAAAGCATTAAATTTGTTGGATCAATGATGGTTATACTTGGTAATTGGTTAACTTTATCAAATATAAAATAGTAAATTTCATGCTATATTTACATCCCCATTTCAAGGTTTCATGTGAATGGGGATGCAAGTATAACATGAAATTTAATATTTTATATTTGATAAAGTTAACCAATTATAAAGTATAACCATCATTGATCCAACAAATGTCAAGCTGTGATTTACGGATTGTACCTAATGACTTGATCTATATATGACCTTGTCAGATAATTTATGTTATATCTTGATTATATAAAGCAATATAGATATGTTAAAGCACACCAAACATTTGATTTAGACCACACGATCAAACTGCAACAAGAATTCTAGGCCATCTGATTTAGAAAATGCCTTCCCTAAGCCATCTTCATCCAACCGACGTCAATCACCGCCTGTAGAAAAGCGAAGCCAGCTGTACCACTCTAAAATACCCTTATAAATTCAATCCTCATTTCAAAAATCACTGGCTTTTTACACATTTGGTTCTGAAATGCTGCCACCACTGCTCCTGGACATAAAAACAAATAAGAATCTCTCAAACTGCTGCACGTCAACCCAAAAAACATGGTTACACGTCAAGCCAGCTGCTCCTCGAATGTCGCCCGCTGCTTCTCTATCACGCCTCATCTCTCACCCTCTCTCACGCTTGATCTACATAAAAATCTCCATGCTTCCTCCATGGTAGAGTCTCGCCTCCTCCGTAGCTCCTCCTGGGCGACTCCTCTTTAACCTCTTCTTCCTCGACAAAGCCTCGCCTCCACCAAGTCCACCTCCAAGTTGCTCCTCGGCAGCTCCACATCCCTTCAAAGGAGCGATCAAGTTCGGCAGGTTACAACTTCGATTTACTATTCTATTTTTTGAAGGATCGATTAATTTTAGGTCCCTTCCATTTTTATATTTATTCATTCTCTTCAAAGATTTTCTGGCAAATTTACATTCACTTTTTTTACTCACACTTAACATCAATTAAAATAACTGAAATTTAGAAATCCTCAAAAAACCTTGGAAGGAAGATATATACAAATTATCCCAGATGATGCTCCTTCATTGCTTGCTTGCATCTATTTTTCAGTTACTTTTCTTTTTTAATCACTTTACAATGAGTGAAAAAAGTGTCGGTGAGCAACGTGGGTTTGCTCGAGAAGTCAATCGTCTTCCTTAACCTTTTGTGCGGTTCAACATGTATTTTATGATTTCTTTGGTTTTAAAACGTTTTTAAATATTTAATAATTTTCTTAACAAAAAATACAGTTTTCTAACATTATTTCGAGGATTTATTTTTTTTAAACAATATTCTTCTTTAATCTTTGCTTTTTTAGTATTTTAGAATCATAATAAAATTTGCTTTGTTTTATTTCAACATTAAGTTTTCAATATTTAACATTCATTTTTTTATTCTATTTTTAAAAATTTTGATTTTTTTTCAATATAAATGGAAGGCCGAATTTTTTTTAATGAAATTAAGCTTCCCTTAAAATATTTTTCCCTATGTTTTACCGTTGTTCAATTTTTATTGTTAACCACTATTTAATATAATTAGTCTACTTTTTTTGTTGTTGCTATTTTTCATAATACAGACCTCAACTTCACATGGTGAAATATGACGGAGATATACAAACAACGTGAGACCAGTCAAACTATTCAAAAGTTATTTTTTTGGATCTTTTTTTTGGAATGTAAAGTAATTTTCTTAGATGTAATCATAGCTTGGTTGTATGATCTTTGTATTTTTTATTATCATTTTTTTGTGATTTAAAAGCTATATATGATTTTTTTTAATATTCTGATTTTTCTTTCCTTCAAATTAATTACTTTCTTTTTTTTTAATCTTGACATTTTCATTTTTATTTTCATTTTCTATTATCATTCATGTTATTTCCTTCAAAGTTCAAACTATATATGGTGAGTTTGCAATCCTTTAAAACCATCATTGAAAATAAGCATTTTCCCGGCTTTTAGAACTGGGTGAGAATGAATGTTCAATTTTAGAAAAATATGCATAGGACATTGTCTTTTAGGTCTGTCTCTCGGGTAGATGGATTTGTAAATTCTCATCATATTGTAAAGTTTTCGCTATATTGAGTGTGAGATTTGATGTCGCCGCTCTCGCCAGACGAACGTCGTCATCCCCAAACAATGTCGCCACCCCTGAATAATATTGCCGCCCCCAAACATTGTCGTCGCAACCGAACAATGTCGCCGCCCCCAAACATTGCAGCTGCCCATGAATAATGTCGATGGTCGCGCACAATGTCGCAGCCCCCACACAATGTCGCCGCTCCCGCAAAATGTCGCTGCCCCCGAACATTATCGTCGCCACTGAACATTATTGCCTCCCACTAACAATGTCGCTGTCCACAAATAATGTCGCCTCCCACGAACAATATCTCCGCCCACGAACAATTTCGTTGCCCACGAACAATATTGCCGCCCACGACCAATGTCGTCACACGATCAATGTCTCCGCCCACGACATATGTTGCCGCCCAAGACTAATGTCGTTGCCAAGCCGGCAAAGCCCGCTTGATTGCGGGCGAAGCCCCCTTGATTGCGGGTAAAGCTCGTGAAAGAAATAGTGCCTAACCATCTAGAGGGGGGGTGAATAGATGAATTTTATCTTTTTAAATTTAAGGCAAAAACACTGAACAATTAAACTTGTATTTGCAATTTTCTATAGCAATTCAGCACAGCTAGTTCAGCAATCACAGAAATAAACAAACACAGAGTGCACACAGATTTTTATAATGGTTCCCCAAGGTCTGGGTACATCCACTTTCCCCCTTCGCCTATCTAGTAGTGTACTAGATTCGGCCTAACTTCAGCACTTCTCCTCAGATCCTCAGATCTTACAGCTCAGAACCCCAAACAGGTTCCTACAACTTAGAGTGTCCCCACTCCTACAACTCAGGCACAAAGCACTACCACTCAGTCTTCAACAAGACCTACACTTAGGCTAAACAACCCTACCTCAGCCTTCAACAAGGCCTACACTCAAAGAATTGATTCTCCTACACTCAGGCTCAAATGCCCTACCTCAGCCTTTATAGATTTAGGCTTACAACTCAAATCTATACAAGATCCTACAGGAATTTGATAATACAAAGTAATTAACCACAACTCTGATAGAGAGAGATGAGTTGACTGGCTTCTTGATGAGTTCTTGGAAGAACTTGGCAGAGATCAACCTCCCTTGGCTTTCTTCAAAGCTTCTTGAATTAGAACTCAGTAGGGTTGAATCTCCTGCGAAGATGATCTTCAATCAAAATCTGTCTTGAGATTCAGATCTCAATCTTAATCTTACTTAGCAGCCTGGTTCAGCAGCTGCTCTTCTTAGAAGGAGCTCTCTCTCTCTCCAACTTCTTAGATCTTCTGTCGAAGGTCTTCTTCTTTTGTGTTGTTAGATCTCTTGATTAATTGTTATTAAAAAAATGCATTCTGTTGAAGGAGAAAGGTCTTTATATAGTCTTCCTCCAAGGTGACCGGCTGATCCGGTTTCTAACAACCTTCTCACAGCTTTGACAGTTGCAGTTGACCGGTTGAAATGGCAGCTGTCAAGTCCTCCAGTCACTTTTTGAAATTACTGTTACTATCTGAAAGTGTCGAGACAGATAGTCATTATGTGTCCACACAAATAGACTAAGTGACAACACAAGTAGACTAAGTGTCGACACTAGCCTTGATGGTGTCGACACAACTCCTTGTGTTGTTGTAATAGCTTCTCGACACTGTTTCTTCAGAATGTGTCGACACAGATTCTGTGTGTCGACACAAGACTTCTGTTGAATGTGTCGACACTGGTTGAGTGTGTCGACACAAGTACTTCTTCTTTAAAACTTAGTTGAATTCTGCTGTGTGTCGACACAACTCCTTTGTGTCGACACATGTCTTCTTGTGTTGAAACTTGCTGAGTGTCGACACATCTCCTTTGTGTCGACACATGCCTTCATGTGTTGAAACTTGCTGAGTGTAGACACATCTCCTTTGTGTCGACACAAGTACATTAACTTTGTTGAAGCTTGTTGAGTGTCGACACAGCCTCCTAGTGTCGACACATTTGATGTCGACAAAGTTTCTCTGGGTGTCGACACTGCCTCTAAGTGTCGACACAGATTATGTTGACAATTCTTCACTGTGTGTCGAAACTGCCTGTATGTGTCAACACTTTTCTTCTGGTGTCGACTCTGCCATTCTTGGTGTCGACACAATTACTCCAAGTGTCGACACAGCTTCTCTGGGTGTCGACACAAGCCTTCGTAAGTGTCGACACTTCACCTCTAGGTGTCGACACATGGACTTAGAAACTTTTCTGCATTTCCTGCAATTACTTAACCTGCACATATAAACTCAAAGCACATCAAATACACCTTTATGTATATCATTGAGTAGGGTGAGGCTTCTTCAAATCTGGTACATATATTCCAATGTACCCAACAATCTCCCCCTATTTGGAGAAGTCATAACCCTTAGTCAATGATATACACCATACATAACAAATACTCAATATGATGTATAACAGTATTATATGACAGGATAAATACTAAACATGTATAAACAAAACATGTATAAGCAATTATCTCAGAGTAACAATGTAATAGATTGAACATTAAACATTGTTTTTTTTTTTACAATTTCCAAAAGTATTATTAATCAAAAGTTTACATGGAGTTTAATGCAAATGATTACAAAGTTGTAAACTTAAGAAAATTCTATGTTATGGCTGCTCTGGCTCCTTGATAACAATGTCCTTCCCATATTGAATCTTGGCTTGAATTGGAGCATCATTGTCATCAGCAGGCTTCTTTCCCTTAAGATCTTTCTTTTTCTGTTCTTCAGCCCTTATATTCTGTCTCTCAAAATAATGATAAGGCTTAGGGAAATACTTGCTAGGCTCCTGTGCATTAGGAGGTAGCTTCCCTAATTTAGCCTTTCTTCTGTACTGTACAATGGCCTCTTGCCTAGCTTCATGTTTTCTCCATTCCTGCTCAGAATACCATTTGCCCCTTTCTAGGATATTATCCTTTGCAGCCTTCCAAGTAGTTAGTATAATATTTCTGGAAGTTGGGCTCTATTGCTTAAAATCAGGCCTTAACTCTGCCTGTTCTCTGAACCTCTTCTTGGATAATTGAGCTTCTTGCTCTTTCAATACTGCCTCTTGCTCTTTTAGTATTGCCTCTGGCATAGGCTGTACTACTTTCTCAAAGATAATATTCTGATTACCCTCAGGAGGGCTATACATATATTGTACCTCCTGATGTATCATGTCAAAATCTGCAAGAGGGTAGATCACCTGAGCCACTTCAGCTTGTTCTCCTCCAAAATATGCAGGATTTACCCCAGATTCTGCTACATTATCATCATCACATAAAGGTGGATATCCAAGTATAGCTCTGATGCTGTTTGAAATCCATTTAGCATGGTCAGATCCTGCTTTAACTAATACCCTCTCCCCCTTTATGACTTCTCATTCTATATGATCCCTAAGATCATCCTTCTGAAACCGGATCTGAGCATTCAAATAGTTAACTCCATCTTTATAAAAAAGTTTTAACCTTTGGAGCTTTTCAGTGATAACCTTTTGAGAATCTTCAATGACAGTTTGAACAACAGTTAGGCTCTCTTGTAATTGCTTATTAAAGGCTTCTTTGGCAGTAGCACTTACAGCAGTCTGGGCAGTAGCTATATTTTTCATTTCACTTACAATGGCATTCTGAGAAGCAGTCAGATTATCATTCATCCTAATCTGATTTTCCAGGACATATCCTTGTTTCACTGTCATATCATCAACCTGTTTCTTTATATTCTCTTGATGAGTAGCCAGATATACCACTGCATTGCCTCCTTTATGAAAACAGTCAGTCATTTCTTTTTTATTTTGATTCACTTCAAATCTAATAGATTTTATATCTTGAGCCAGATCAAATTGAAGTGATTTATGGCCTTCATCCATATACTTTTCTAGAGCTTTTCTTTGCTCATCCATCTTGATTTGCAAAGCCACCAGCAAAGAACTGTAATCAGCTATTGGGGCAGGCTGAGGAGTAATTGTTTGCAGAGCCTTCTTGTAGGTCTGGCTTCTCCTTTTGAAAACCTGTAGCTTTCTTTTCTTGGCTCTAGCAGCCTCTTCATCTTCAGAGTCAGATGTACTAGCAATGTCTACTCTATCCTTTGGAGTAGGGGGCAATTCCTTCTCTGGTCTTGGTAGCTCCTCAGTCTCTTTTCTAGCAGTCTCCTCCTGTGATCTTACATGCTCCCCCTCATGGTTAGCTGACTCCCCCTCAACATCTGCTCTCTCTCCCTCAAAATCAGGCTGTAGTAAATAAGGGAACATCTCTTCTAGAGTAAACTCCTGTTGAGTAGGGACTGGAGAATCTCTGATCTCAGTAGCATTATCAGCAACTGATGTGTCCTCCATGACAACATCTTGTGGTTGACTATGTATCTGAGTTTGCTGATCAACATCAAGTAATGATTCAGTCAATACTTTATCCTAAATATTGAAAATAGATTGATTAATTTCATTGATTACCTCAAGAATTGTTTGGGTTGCCATGTCACTATCTAAGTGGGTTGGCTCATCTACATGTTGAGGCTCCCCTGGAGTGGATCCAGGTGAATGGGGCTAGCAGATGGTAGCTCCCCCTGCCTCTGTACATCTTCATGTCTTGCTGCTGACTGTCCAACATTGCCATCCTCTCCATTATCAGAACTAAAAATCACTTGCTCCTCTGAGCTAATTAAGGATTCAGGAGCCACAATGGCTTTCTTCTTCTTCTTCTTCTTCTTCTGAGGTGTGTCCTTCTCTGGTGTAGGCATTTCTTTTGTCAACACCCTATCCCACCTTGAGATAATCCTAACATCCATTCTCCTCATATGATTTATCTTAAAACCAGCAGCTTGGTTCATGACTTCAGGAATACTTCCAGCTAAGTATAAACTCATAATCCTACCCAGATTGGGTTTCTTCAGACTTTCCTTTATCTTGTCAAACATCACTGCTGACCAATCAGTTTTGAGGTTGAAAATTATCCTTCTCATCAAACTGAACATGTGAGCTGATATCTCACTGGCGACTCTGAGGCACTGGGCGGGAGGATGAAAAGAAAGGTACAATAATAACATAGTATAACAAAGTAGATGACAGTGACTCTATCTAGCATAGTATGTATCAAGTAGTACATAGTTGTGTGTAAATAAGTAAAATCTACACTAGCAATTCTACTATGAGGCAGAGCATATGTATAGAGTAGTAAGTAAAGTAAATAAGTAAAAGTAGTCTGATGCAGCAATAAGTATAGTAAATACATATGTCTACCATCATAGAAAAGTAACTTAACTTATATGAATACTCATACAAATTTATGAGTAAAGATTCAGGTTGTATAACTAACTCATCATATAAAAGATCTCATACTAATTTATATGATGAGGATTCCGTTATATGTAATGTTATGTATGTTATCCAAATGCAATGCTTATTATAGGGTTCATACAAGTGCAACTCACATATCTAACTATATACGCAAATACCATTCGTCCAAGTTTTTCGGAGGTAGCAAATCTTTCAGGTACCACCCGTCATGGATTATTGAGGCAGTGGAGCGTGTATCTCCACTACTAGGTGAGTATGTACACTATCATGCCTAGACCTTATGTATGACTCTACATACGTCTTAGGTGCACTCTAGAGTCCGCTTGTACTATTGCTGGAATCTTAAGTGATGAGTCAATCTTCACAGTGAAAACATATTGGTCTGTTATTGTCTTTGATAAGTTTAAAGAAAGTCTGAAAAAGCCTAATTTGGGTAGGATCTTAAGTTTATACTTGGCTGGTAGTATAGCAGAAGTTATGAGTCAAGCTGCATGCAGTAAAATCAATCATATGAGGAAAATGGACATGAGACTCTTCTCCAGATGGGATAGGGTTTTATCCAAGGAAATGCCCACACCAGAGAAAATTACTCCCCAAAAGAAGAAGAAGAAGCCTACCCCAGTGGCTCAGGATTCCTCTAGCAGCTCTGGTAGTGAAGAGCAAGTTGTCTTTACTCCTGATGAGGATGTAGAAGGAAATGCTGGGAAGTCTCCAACTCAACAAGATGCTGCAGAAAGGCAGGGGGAGCTACCACCAGCTAGCCCCATACACCAGGATCAAATCCAGGGGGAGCCTCTAGTGGTGGAAGAGCCAACTCCTCTTGAAAGTGAAAGAGCCACCCACATCATCCTTGAGGTAATCACTGAGATTAATGCTTTAGATTTCCCTATAGAGGATAATGTTTTGTCTGATTCATTAAATCATGTTAATCAGCAACCACAGATTGATAGTCTACCCCCAGATGTTGTCATGGAAGACACATCTGTTACAGTTCAAGTAGTATCTGATCTAGTGGTAGATGAGCCAAGAGTTTCTCCAGCCCATTCTCCACAAGAATATACAATGGAAGATCTTTTCCTCAATCTGGATCAAACAGACCTTGACAAGGAAAGTGCTGCTGCTGAGGGGGAGAATGCTCCAGTTGAGGGGGAGCAAGTAGTAATTGTTGAAGAACCTGCAAGGCAAGAGCCAAAGAAGCCAAAAGAAGTTGAGGAGCTACCTAAGGAGAGGGTAGACATAGCCAGCACATCAGCTTCTGAAGATGAGGAAGTTGCAAGAGCTAAGAAAAAGAAGTTCCAAGTATTTAAGAGAAGGAGCCAGAATTACAAAAAGGCCTTGCAAACTATTGCACCTCAGCCTACATTGCAGCCAACACCATCTGTAGATTTCAGCTCCATGATGGTTGCTATGCAAATCAAGCTTGATGAGCACAGGAAAGCCATTGAAACTTATGTGGATGAGGGGCACAAGTCTTTACAGTTTGATCTGGCCCAGGATATTAAGTCTATAAGATTTGAAATGAATCTTAATAAGAAAGAGATGACTGACTGCTTCCACAAGGGAGGGAATGCAGTGGTCTACTTAGCTACTCATTAAGAGAAAATAAAAGCTCAAGTAGATGACATTGCAATGAAGCAAGAGTATGTTCTTGAGAACCAGATCAGAATGAATGACAATTTGACTGCTTCACACAATGCAATTATCACTGAGATGAAGAACATAGCTACTGGACTGACTACTTCTACTGCTACTGCAAAGGCAGAGTTTGATAAAGCATTGCAAAAAAGTTTAACTGATGTTACTTCTGCAATTCAAGACTCTCAAAAGTTGATAACTGAAAATCTCCAAAGGTTGAAACCTTTCTTTAAAGATGGAGTCAACTATTTGGATAACCAAATAAGATTTCAAAAGGATGATCTAAGAGATCACATGGAAAGAGAAGTCATAAAGGGGGAGAGGGTGTTAGTCAAAGCCAGCTCTGATCATGCCAAGTGGATTTCTAATTCTATCAGAGCAACTCTTGGATATCCTCCTTTATGTGATGATGACAATGTAGCAGAATCGGGGATACATCCTGCATATCTAGGAGGGGAGCAACCTGAAGTGGCTCAAGTCATCTACCCTCCTCCAGATTTTGATATGATACATGCTGATATACAGTCCATGTATAGCCCACCTGAGGGAAAGGAAAATGTCATTATAGAGAAGGTGGTTCAGCCAGTATCTGAGGCTATGCAAGAAGCTTTACTGAAAGAGCAAGAGGCCAGACTGTCTAAAAAGAGGTTCAGAGAGCAAGCTGAACAAAGGCCAGACTTTGAGCAGTGGAGCCCCACTTCAAGAAACATTATCTTAACTGCATGGAAGGCTGCAAAAGATAATATTCAAGACAGAAATAAATGATTTTCTGAATTGGAATGGAGGAAGCATGAGACAAGGCAAGAAGCTATAGTGCAATATAGAAGAAAGGCCAAGATGGGAAAGCTACCTCCTACTGCTCAGGAGCCTAGCAAGTACTTTCCCAAGCCTTATCATTATTTTGAGAGGCAAAAGATTAAAGCTGAAGAGCAAAAGAAAAAGGATCTGAAAGGCAAGAAGCCTGCTGATACTGAAGTTGCTGAAGCCCCTGTTCAAGCCAAAGTACAATCAGGAAAAGGAATTGTGATTAAGGAGGCTGATCAGAAATAGAATTGCATTATCTTAAGTTTACTATGTAATCACTTGTATTAAAACATTTTGTAAACTTTTGAAAAATGAATATGACAAAGTTGTTAGAACAATGTGCTGTATGATAAATCTATTTCATAATTATTCTGAGATGATATCTATGTATGCATGTTTGTTTAATACATGTTATGTACTTTCCCTATTTGCATAATCCTGTTTTACATCATTCTGTAATTTTATTATGAATGGTGTATATCATTGACTAAGGGTTATGACTTCTCCAAATAGGGGGAGATTGTTGGGTACATTGGTTTAAATGTACCTGATTTGAAGAAGCCTCACCCTACTCAATGATATACATCAAAATGTATTTGATGTATTTTGAGTTGTCTTGTGCAGGTTAAGTATTTGCAGGAAAGATGAAAAAGTTTCTAAGTCCATGTGTCGACACCCAGAGGGAAAGTGTCGACACTTAAGAAGACTTGTGTCGACACCCAGGCAAGCAGTGTCGACACTTGGAGTACTTGTGTCGACACCAGGGATGCAGAGTCGACACCAGACAGAAAGTGTCGACACAAGGAGCTGTGTCGACACTCAATGAAGAAAAGTCCAGTGAAGCAGTATCGACACTTAGCAGTTGTGTCGACACCCAGAGGAACTGTGTCTACATCAGAAAGTGTCGACACTTGGAGGCTGTGTCGACACTCAGCAAAAGTCAGCAGAGTCTAAGTACAAGTGTCGACATAATAAAGAATGTGTCGACACTCAGCAGAAGACTCAACACTTGAAGAAAGTGTCGACACAAGAAAGAATGTGTCGATACTCAGCAGAAGATTCAACACTTGAAGAAAGTATCGACACAAGGAGCTGTGTCGACACTTAGCAAAGTTCAACAAAATTCTAAGTACAAGTGTCGACACTAAGGAGATGTGTTAACACTCAGCCAGAGTCTTAACAGAAGAAGAATGTGTCGACACAAGGAGCTGTGTCGACACTCAGTAAGTATCAACACAGAAGGCATGTGTCGACACCAAGAATATGTGTCGACACTGAACAACTTCAACACATGAAGATGTGTCGATACAAAGGTGTTGTGTCGACACTCACAAGAATTCAACTAAGTGCTGAAGAACAAGGAGTTGTGTCGACACTCAATATCAGTGTCGACACATGATGAAGAAGCTGTGTCGAGAAGTGAATTCTACAACACAAGGAGTTGTGTCGACACCTTGAAGGCTAGTGTCGACACTTAGTCAACTTGTGTCGACACTTAGTCTATAAGTGTCGACACTTAAAGACAGACTGTCTCGACACCTTCAGACAGTTATAGAATTTTCAAGAACTGACTGGATGACTTGACAGCTGCCATTCCAGCCGGTCTACTGCACCTGTCAGAGTTGTCAGAAATCAGTTATGAACCGGACCAGCCGGTTACCATGAAGAAGGCCTATATATAGGATTATACTGTCTACAGAAGAAGTTGTTCAAGTGATCATTAACAAGAAGAAGATCTAGCTATTCATTGAAGAATCAAGTGAAGATTTAATTAGTTGGAGAGAGAGAACTCCATCCAAGAAGACAGCCGTTGGAACCAGGCTGAGAAGAAGGGTTCAGATTTTGTTCTGAATCTTAAGTAGCAGAGATCAAGGATCAACTGCAGAGGAGATCAATCTTATTGTGTTCTACATTCAAGAAGCTTTGAAGAAAGCCAAGTCAGGTTGATCTCAGCTGAGTTCTTCCAAGAACTCATCAAGAAACTCACAACTCTTCTCTCTTTTCTCTGAGTTGTTGGGTTTACATTTTGTATTCATATTATCTTGTAGGATCCTTAGAGATCTGAGTTTGTAAGCCTGTAATTA
This sequence comes from Platanthera guangdongensis, assembly GCA_039583875.1. NCBI lineage: Eukaryota > Viridiplantae > Streptophyta > Magnoliopsida > Asparagales > Orchidaceae > Platanthera > Platanthera guangdongensis. The sequence continues at coordinate 46,960,950 of CM077148.1, read as the reverse complement.
TAAAGGCTGAGTGTAGGGCCTGTGTGCCTGAGTGTAGGAGATTTGTATCTCTGAGTGTAGGCTTGTTGTGGCTGAGTGTAGGCCTGTTGTGGCTGAGTGTATGCTTTGTGAAGAAGCGGAGTGTAGGTCTTTGAAGAAGACTGAGTTGTAGGGCCTTGGGCCTGAGCTGTAGGAACCTGTTTTGGGGTTCTGAGTGTAAGATCTGAGGATCTGAGATAGTGGAGGAGTTTGGCCGAATCTAGTACACTACTAGATAGGTGAAGGGGGAAAGTGGATGTACCCAAACCTTGGGGAACCACTATAAACCTGGGTGTTCACTGTGTGCATGTGTTTTGCTGTGACAGCTGATAGATTGCTGTGCAAAAGTAGTTATAATTCTGTGTTATAATCTGAATTCTGCCTAAAAAGTTAAAAAGATTTAAGTCACCTATTCACCCCCCCTCTAGGTGATTAGGTACAATATCTTTCAAGGTGTTACATGTTTTTTTAGAATGTCGCATGAGCGTGTTACGACCAAGTCGACTCCCAAGTCTGAGTGCGAGTCGTCAGGTACGCGGGGTGAGGCGATGATTGTTGAACTACACCAGAGCATGGAGACCATGGCAGGTCAGATCGTGGCAATGCAAGCACAGTTGCAGGCATTGTTGGCTACCACCTTAGTACAGCATCCTGGTGAGCAAACCCCCGTAGTGATTGGGTATGAGAGTGAGATCAGTAAATTTAATACGTTTGCTTCTGAGTTGAGAGCTGCTGAGGAGCGCAGGGTTAAAGGTTTCTTGGGCGGTCTCCAAAATGACATTCAGCAGTTCGCCAATACTTACCAGTCTGAGACTAATGCGAGGACAGTAGAAGTTGCTCTTGAAGTTGAGACCATTGGATATGCTAAGGATCGTGATATGATACCGAGGGAAGATAAGAGGAAGTGTGTTGAGCATGGAAGCTTTAGGACATTCGTCCCTTCTTCGAAAAAGAAAAGTGGAGAAATATGTAGCTTCTGTGGTCGACCTGGCCACCTTTTCGAAAGGTGTTTCAAGAGAAGTGCCACTCAAAAGAAGCAGCGGGTGCTCGCCATCCAAGGAGTACCCAAGGGAGATCGGGTGTGCACGTTCTGCTCAAAGAAGGGACATGACGTGAGTCATTGCTGGTTGAAGAAAAAGACTTGCTTCCATTGCGGGCAGAAGGGACACCTGAAGACTTCGTGTTCCCAGGCTCAGTCCCCACTGCAGCCGGCCCCACCTCGGGCTCTACCGCTGCCACAAAATCAGGACAAAGGAAAAGGTAAACTGATCGCGACGACCGAAGAAGAAACTCAGTCTTCAACCCAAGTGATTTCAGGTTAGGTTCTATCTAGTTTTGTTATTGATTGAATAAGTTATGTATACGATTTTATAAGTAAATTAAGGTAAAGAACCATTGGGCGCGTGTTCCTTTTGATTGTGTCGCTACCCACCCGTTCGTGGCTAGGCCCTTTGTAGAGCGTCATGGTTTAACCCTCGATCAGGTTGGTGACGTATTTTGTGTCAAGTTTCCTTCTGGTGATTCTGTGGTATCCGACGAAGATATTCAGGGTTGTCCGATTCGGTTATTTGTTTTTCTAGTGGTTGCTGATTTAAAGGTGATAGACCTGGAAGGTTTTTTGTAGTCTTGGGCCTATACTGGTTGTCTAGGCATGACTCTGTTACCCAGTGTAAGGTTAAGCGCTTGGACTTCAAGATGGACGACGGTCAACCCAGGAGTGGTTATGGTTATCTGCGTCAGGCTTCTCCAGTTATTTCTGCGATATGTGCTCGGAAGCTTTTAGCTTCTGGGTGTTTTTCTTATTTGGTTCCAGTTCTGGAAACCAAGGTAGGTTTACCGTGTCTAGAGGAGATCTGTATGGTGCGTGAGTGTTCGGATGTTTTCCTAGCTAATCTTCCTAGTCTTCCTCCTATGAGGGACATAGAGCTCGTCCTAGGTCTGGACCGTTTTGTGATTGTATTTATAAAGGATGATGTCTTGGTGTATTCCCGCAATGCTGAGGATCATACTCAGCATTTGCGGTTGATTTAGTCGACCCTGAGGGAGCATAAGTTATATGCGAAGTTGAGCAAGTGTGAGTTGTGGCTACCCCAGGTGTCCATCTTGGTCATGTTGTAAGCAAGGGCGGTATTTCAGTAGACCCGACCAAGATTTCTGCGGTGATGGAATGGGAGAGACCTTCTACACCTAAGGAGATTAGGAGTTTCTTAGGCCTAGCTGGCTATTACAGAAGATTCGTGGAAGGATTTTCGGTGTTGTCTGCTCCTCTAACTAGACTTACTCAGAAGAATACTGCTTTCATTTGGAGTGATAAGTGTGAAGAGGCTTTCCAAGAGCTGAAGAAGAGATTATGTACTGCTCCGATTTTAACCTTACCTACCGAAGTAGTTGAGTATGTTGTGTATGTTGATGCGTCACATATCGGACTTGGTTGTGTTTTAATGCAAGATGGTAAGGTGATCACGTATGCACCGAGGCAACTAAAGACCCACGAGAGAAACTATCCTACGCATGATTTGGAAGTTTGCTGCCGTAATTTATGCGCTGAAGCTTTGGAGACACTTATTACATGGCGCATTGTGCAAGATCTATACGGATCATAAGAGTTTGAAGTACGTCTTCACTCAGAGAGAACTAAATCTGCGCCAGCGTCGGTGGTTAGGATATGTGGCGGATTATGAAGTGGAAATTCTTTATCATCCAGGAAAGGCTAATGTAGTAGCTGATGCCTTGAGTAGAAAGATCGCTAAGATTTTTAATCTGTCGGTGCAGTCCTTGGTAGAAGAATTTTTGTTGATGGATATTGAGGTTGGGAGTAGTACCGTGCCTGTTATTCTAGAAGTAGAAGAACCCTCTTGAATTTCCCTTACTCGAGCACATCAGAAGGATGATCATGATTTGTTGCATCTCTGGAATAGAACTGTGAAGGGAGAGCTACCTAATTTCTCTGTGGACGAGTTGGACACCTCGAAGTATCGGGGTAGATTTTGCGTCCCCGCCTTTTGCGATATTCGAGATAAGATCTGTGCTGAAGCCCATGGTTCCAGTGTATCCTACCACCCTGGTTCCACTAAGATGTATAAAGATCTAAAGCAAATTGTTTGGTGGTCAGGGATGAAGAATGACATCGCAAAGTTTGTATCAGAATGTTATACTTGTCAGCGTGTTAAGGCTGATCACAGAAGGCCTGGCGGTATGTTGACACCGCTTGATATTCCAAGTTGGAAATGGGAAAGTATTTCAATGTATTTCATCACCGGTCTGCCAAAATCTCCCCGTGGGCACGACACTGTTTGGGTGATAGTCGATAGATTGACAAAGTGTGCTCACTTTGTGCTATTTAAGATTGGGTACTCGATGAAGAAGATAGCTGAGTTATATCTTGAAGAGGTCATCAGGTTACATGGTGTGCCTGTTAGCATCGTGTCAGATCGGGACTCTAGATTTACGTCTCGCTTTTGGAATAGTTTACAGGAGGGTTTGGGTACCGATTTAAGGTATTCCACCGCCTATCATCCGCAGACTAATGGTCAGACGGAAAGGGTAAATCAGATCGTAGAGGATATGATCAGATGTTATGTTTTGGATCATGGTGGTGCTTGGGATGAGCGTCTCAGGCTCATGGAGTTTGCATACAATAATAGTTATCAAGAGAGTCTGCAGATGGCTCCGTTTGAGGCCTTGTATGGGAGGCGTTGTAGGACTCCACTGTTTTGGGCTGAAGTTGGTGAGAGACTGTTGTTAGGTCCGGAAGCTATTGAAGAGATGAATTGTGTCATGACCCATATTCGGGAAAAGCTTCGTGTGGATCAAGAGCGCTATGAGTAATATGCTAATCTTCGAAGGGTCGATCTGGAGTTTGCGGTTGGAGACTTGGTTTTTTTGAAGGTTTCTCCGATGTATGGTGTTAAAAGGTTTGGAAGGAACCACAAGTTAGACCGCCGGTACGTGGGACCTTTCCAGATTCTTGAGCACATCGGAGTGTCAGCTGATAGGCTGTATTTGCCTGCGACCTTCCCTGGGGTCCATGATGTGTTCCATGTGAGCCAGTTGCGGAGGTGTGTTCGTAATGATCGTCAAGTCCTCGACTCGATGCCCCAGATTCAGCCCAACCTTACGTTTGTGGAAGAACCTATTCGTGTTCTGGATTCTCAAGAGCGTGTGTTGCGGAGAAAGACCATTCCTATGGTCAAGATTCTTTGGCGAAATCAAGTCGTCAAGAGCGCGACGTGGGAATTGGAATCAGCCATGAGAGAATCTCGTCCGCACCTCTTCTCTTAGTTTCGGGTATGTTGCTATGTTTTCAGTAATGCATGGTTTTATCGATTTTGGTTTGGTTTTGGAGTTGTGATAACTTTCGGGATGAAACTTCTTTTTAGGGGGAGTGACTGTAACGCCCCTAATTTTTTTGATGATTTTATTTGTTTGGGCAACGTCAGATTTATGACGTCGTGGCGTTACTTTTAACGTCGAGTTGACGGCGCAATGCCGATAAGGCATTTTCGCGTCCGTGCGGTCGAGTAGGCCGAATTCTTGTTGTAATGTGAAGATTTTACTTTTGGAATTTAAGTTAAGTAATTTTGGACTTGCTCGTCAAGTTTCGTCGCAATCCGAGCATTTTTGGAGTCTCGGCGCGCGATTGAAATTTTAGATTATTTATGTTCACCGTATACTTTGAAGATTAATATCTCAGGAATGGCTCGTGAGATTCTTGTTTTGATTTCTCCGTTAGATTTCTAGCATTAGGGTTCGCCTTCAGTGCAAGTTTCGTTTAATTCGGCGCTCGTTTGGGCTTCCGTACTGAGTCTTCTCGAGAAGCTATGGTTCTAATCGATTAGCACGTTTTAGATTTTACTCGGGCGCCATTTTGAGGGTCAACACGGCGTTGTATCAAAACATGGTAAACATGAAATTCGTTCTTATCGACGATATCTACAACTTTCATGTTGACCACGTTTCGAATTGAGGCCGTTTTGAACCCCTAATTCCATTGTTTCTGCAATAACTCGAGTGGTGAGCTGCTACTCGAGTATATGCTGCTTCTACTCGAGTAATTCATGTTTTAACTCGAGTAATGACCCTCTACTTGAGTATATTATGTTACTACTCGAGTAGGTATGCTAATACTCGAGTAGGTATGCTGTTACTCGAGTAGGTATGCTGTTACTCGAGTAGGTATGCTGCCACTCGATTATGCTGTTTTGTTTTACATTCAGACATCGTTTTGAGGGTCAAAACTGCATCGTATCAAACAATGGTCAACATGAAATTTGTTTGTCTCGACGAGATCTACAACTTTCATGTTGACCACGTTTCGATTTGAAGTCGTTTTAAACCCCTAATTATATTTTTTCCGCTATAACTCGAGTGGTGAGCTGCTACTCGAGTATATGCTGCTTCTACTCGAGTAATTCATGTTTTAACTCGAGTAATGAGCCTCTACTCGAGTATATTATGTTACTACTCGAGTAGGTATGCTGTTACTCGAGTAGGTATGCTGCTACTCGAGTAGGTATGCTGCCACTCGAGTAGGCTGTTTCTGTTTGTGCTCAGAGGCCGTTTTGAGGGTCAAAACGGCATCGTATCAAAAAATGGTCAACATGAAATTTGTTCGTCTCGACGAGATCTACAACTTGCATGGGGACGACTTTTCTATTTGAAGCAATATTAGACCTCTATTGTCGATTTTCCCGAAACTGCTCATAAATAGCGCATTTTTGACAAAACTTTTTATAAATATATATATATATTCTTTGACTTAGGTTTAGAACCAAACTTCATCTTCTCCGATTCTTTTCCTCCCAAACCAGAGCGGCGTGATCGTGAGAGAGAAAATTTTTCGTGAACCTTCCGTTGGCCGCCGACGGTGCTCCGGTGCTCGAAATCTTCATCTGAATATAGATCCGGAAAGCTCTCGCCGAGAGCTACGCCCTCGTGGTAATTTCTTCCCCGTTTCTTGAGATTTCTCGTTAGGGTTCTTCGGCCCTAACCTCTATTTTGGCCATTTTTTTTCTAGATTTTAAGTCCTCCCGCATCCTTTTGCCCCGATCTATGACGTGGAGTGATTTCGGTGGACTTTTCCGGTAAAACCAAGGCAAGTGGTGGTTTCTCCTCATTTCTCCTTGTCTGATTCGATGGTAACGGCTATGTTTTTCACGTCCCCTATAGTTTTCTACAATTATTTTTCCAAATTATTGCTATGATTAACCGCTTTGTTGATCACATGTTATTATGATGTGTTGTCGTGCTAAACTCGATCTTGTCTATTTATGTTTAATTGTTCTTGAAGTACTTTACCAATGGTTTAAGTGTCTTAGCTCTCATTATCAAACATTTTAGAGTTTAATTAGGGTTGTAAATCGTTCCTAAGGGTTGATCAACCGCGTCTTGAGTTCGGTAATGTCTAGTAGAATCTGTCGAGCCAAATCCAGAGATATTTTTGTGTTGTGGTTTCTTTGGGTTCTTGAATGCGAGAGTTAGTGGACGATTCCACCTCTGCAGTGTTTGTCACCTTCATTAGTGCCCTGTGGAAGTCTACCTGTTTTTTTGGATGTCTACAGTGTATGGTGGAGAGTATGAGACTCCCTCGCAGTTAGACGGATTATATATCCGTTTTGTTTCGTTTTGGGGGGTGTGTCCAAGAGCGGCCACTTCGCCCGTGTTTTTTGGGGGTGTCTAAGAGCGACCAGTTTGCCCGTGTTTTTGGGGGGTGTGTCCAAGAGCGACCACTTCGCTCGTGTTTTTTTTGGGGGGGGGGGGTGTCCAAGAGCGACCACTTCGCCCGTGTTTTTGGATAGTGCGTCCAAGAGTGACCACTTCGCCCGTGTGTTCGGGTAGAGTCGACCACAGGTGCCTTATAAAGGTTTTGCATTTCTCTTTCTGGTGAAATAATCATGTAGCCACCTTATAGCCTTGTGCGTCTGGTGCTCTCTTGTGGAACGTGGTAAATCACGTAGGAGTTCTTTTCCTGTTGATACCCTGTTTCTTTTGTACATTACTTCAGTACTTTTGGTCTTGGGTTGGTACCCCGGTTGACCCCTTTGATTATTTTGGTTTATTACTTTTCCTGCCACTACTTGTACCTTCTTGCTGAGGTATTCTGTTTTTGGAATGCCTCAGGTTCAGAGCAGTAGCAGTTAGCAGTGCGGGTTTTGGAGTTTCCTGGGCGGCAGCGTTGGTCGTAGTTCTTGCCTCGTCTTAGCGAGGTAGATTGCCGTTTGTTTAGTTTTACTAGTTCAGACATACTTTTGTTCGTGGGTTCGTGTCAGTTTGTTGGCGCCCACTGAATTGTTAATTGTTTGATACTTTCTAGCTGCTCATTTCTTTATTGTGGTTGTTGTTGGGTATTGTATCCACAATGTACCTGATTTGAAGAAGCCCCTGGACAAGCTAAGGTCAATAGACTATGTATTTGATAAAATCTTTCTAGTTGTGCTTGCAGTTTTTCCACGCTAAGTGCACACCAATGTCAGGGTGCACTAGGTCAATATACACGGGTCTGCACGACGTAATCCCTCGTTGAGCAGATCAGTGTGTTGGCCTATGTGTATTCTCTCTATTGGAGTGCACTTATTTTCAAGCACAGGGCTGTAAATATGCAGAAGCAGACAAGGAGCAAGGATGGGTCAAGGAGCACCTCATAGGTGGAAAGACGAAAATTCGTCTAAGTTTAAATCGACGAGAATCACCAAGTGATTCTCTCCGATTCGGCGAGAATCACTTGGGATTCTCGCCGATTCGTCGAGAATCAGAAGTTGATTCTCGCCGAACTCGATCCAGCCACTTCTAAGCGAGCACCTCTGCTTCTAAGTAAGAATCGACGAGAATCACTGGTTGATTCTCGCCGTCTCGACCTGGCCTAAAGCAGTGCGTGCAACCAAGGCAAATTCGACGAGAATCATCTTTGATTCTCACCGAATCGTCGAGAATCACCTTTGATTCTCGGCGACTCGGCGAGATTCACTTTCGATTCTCACCGATTTTGACTTGGGCGTTTTTTTGGATCTTCCTGAACCGGATTCTGCCGCTGTTAATGTTCTGGACCGGTTTTCGGGATTTTTCTTGTGGGTCCCACAACGGTCAAATTAGTAGTATCTACAGTATATATACGGGTATTTTGAACTGTAGAAAAACAGAGTAAGAAGCCGAGCAAGAGCAAACCCTAAAATCGCGAAATCACTCCGCCGCCGCTGCCGTCGCCGCTCGCGCTATTTGAACGCCGCTGTTGATCGCTTCTCTTCCCGATCTCCGGCGACAGAAGCTTAGCAAAGCTCTGAGTCTCACGTGTCTATCCAGAGATCTCTTGTCTCTCGATTTGTTGATCGGGAAAAACTTCCCCGTCCGAATCGATCGAGACGACCGATCCTCGAGTGACCGTTGGTAGACCTAGCTTGCTTCGCTACGAAGATTGGATCTCTAATTTCAGCAGCCGCTCATCATCACAGCCGCCGATCCCGAAGCTAGCCGCCGCTCGTGTTGCCGCCGCCGGTTCCGGGGAGATCCTCTCCAAGAGAGACCAAGGTTGTAGACTCTTCGTTGACTTCACGAACACGTCGTCGAACGAAGAGGAACACCGTAGTCTCCAAACGAAGTTTGTATCTCGTGTACATTCTATATTTACTTTTGTTGTAAAGGAACGTTTGTTCCGTGTTGTAAGGGTTGGGTGCAACCCGTTTTGTGGGAGTGTTGACTCTCACGTGTGGAAGGGTTCCTTCCGATAGTGCAGGGATTGGATTTCAATCCTGTTGGAGAAGAGACCGAGTCGTCCCTTGTTGGGAGATAGGTCGAAGGGGGAAAGTGGATGTACCCAAGTCGGGGAACCACTATAAATTGCTTGTGTATTCTGTGTGCTGTGCTTTTTATTTTTATTGTGCAGGTACATTCGTAAATTCCGCAAAAGCGCTACACGTCACCTATTCCCCCCCATAGGTGCACATAGTTGACACTAGGTGGACTTTCAAGTGGTATCAGAGGGAGGTTCCTCATCAAAAGGTTAACACCTTGAGTTGAATCCTGCCACTAGTGTCAAGAAGGAGGCAAACATCTACTATGGACGGGCTCAAGTACTCCGGCAAGATCCCAGTGTGCAACAGGCTCAACTTTCCTATTTGGAAGGAAAGGATCAGGTTCTACATGGAAGCTGTGGATCCTCGACTTTTCATGATCGTGCTGGAGGGACCTTATGTCCCCACTAAGGCCTCCACCATTGATCCCACCAAGAAAGTGCCGAAGACACTTTCTGAAATGGACAAGGACGAGATGGTACTAGTGGGACTTGACATGAAGGCACGGAACATTCTGGTCAGCGCAGTTGATGATTCTATGATGCAAAACTTCAGCAACTGTAGGATAGCTCAGGAGATTTGGCAGTGCCTGATCATCCTAATGGAGGGCACGGATGAAGTGAGGGATGATCGGAGATCCCTCCTGAACCAGAAATATGAGGCCTTCAGACAAGGGCCTAAGGAAGAGATCGGAGTCACATACGAGAACTTCCTCAAGATTGTCAACGCCCTCAAAGGCTACGGAAGAGTGTTCACTAATGGCGAACTCAATGATAAATTCCTTAGGTCCCTTACTAAGGAATGGGACACAAAGATCTGCGCCATCCGAGAGTTTGGCAGGCTAGCGGAAACTGACCCGCAAATTCTGTTTGGGAAGCTGATGTCTTATGAGCTTCAGCTAAACACCAGGAAAGCAGAAGAAGAAGCAGAGAAGGCTGCAGCCAAAGAAAAGACTGTAGCTCTAAAAGCCAGCCACACCAGAAAAGGCAAGGGTGCGGTTTCATACCGTGCCAGGAAAAAGGATGAGGAGGACTCCGAGCCATGCTCCTCCAGCTCAGAGCTGTCGGAGGAGGATTTCTCCTTCATCACCAGAGAGTTCAAGAAGTTCCTCAAGATGAGGAATCAAAGAAAGAGAGACGGCTCCTCCTCCAGGCATCAGAAGAAAAACTATTCTTCTGACAGGTATGCATCTAGACCGAACAAACATCGCTCCTCTGACATTATTTGCTTTGGATGCAATAAGCCAGGACACGTCGTGGCCGACTGCTATCAAGGCAAGAGGGAAAAAGGGAAAGAAGAGGAGCACAAGTCCTCTAGAGACAAGAAGAAGGAGCGGAGCTACATCGCCAAACGGCCAAAGACACTGAGTGAGTCTGACTCCTCAGACTCAAGTGATGATGAGGAAGCCTACTTCGGGCTGGTGGGTCGCTCGGACTCAGAAGGAGAATGCCCCCCATTTACTGGGAAGGTAAAAGCTCACACCCCTCTCTCCGACTCCGACTCTGATCCTGAGTCTCAGGATGATGAACCTGAGGATGGCCTTTCGGCCCGTGAAGCTGAGCTCCTCGAGAAGTATGAGCTTCTGCTCAACACTTTCGATGAGTGCCGTAAGAGACTGAAGGCTGAGAAGAAGGAAGTAAAATTCCTTAAGGGTGAGTGTGTATCCCTAAGGGAAGAGGTCACTAGCTTGATTTCTCTCCGACAGGAGCACCTTGACCTGACTTCAAAGCATTCAGAGTCTTTGAAGCTCCTTGATCTTAAGCAGGAGGAAGTCGACAAGTTGGAAGAACTACTTGCGGCAGAAAGGAAGATCGTCAAGAGCTTCTCTATGCCAAAAACAGTTCTTCCAGTTGTTGATACCTTCTCTGCTCAGGCCAAAGGAGCTGGCTTGGGGCATGTAGGGGTATCCGGTTCCTCATCCAGGAGAAACAGGAACCAGAGGAAGAATAAGGCCGCCAAGAAGGCCTCTACTGATGAAAAGGGAAAGGCTCCACTTAGTCCTGTTGCGTTCAGAAAGCCTGGCTTTCCTTGCAGCCAACATGACTTTGAGTCAACATTTGGGCATCATTTCCGGCCCTCGGTTGCAAAGCCAAAGAGCCGGTATGACGGTTGGAACTTTCCCCGGAACTTCGGTGAGAGTGCCTTCAAGGCACCTTATGAGGAAATCCACATGGGAAATTATGGTCTGTTCTCTAGCGGGCATAATGGAAAGCAGGCACCAAAAGCCAAGCCTGTTATACAGAAGGTGACAAAGTCATGTGACTGTTGTCACCATGAGGCCTCCACCTCCAGATCCAAGGCCCCAGCAGTACCCACCGTTCCCAGGGTAAGGCAGGAGCCTAGGAAGAGGTACAACAGATTCGACTGTTGGTGCTGTGGAAAAGTCGGTCACTTTGCCGTGGATTGTTGGTTTAATCCAAGGAATTACGAGACTCCCTATGTTAGCAATGCGAGACCGACTACTCGTAGGGTTAACCAACCGAGGGGGAGTGTGCTAACCAGGGATCTAGGACCCAAGTTCGATTGGGTTCCTAAGGCAAATTAATTTTGTTTTGCAGGAATGTCCAAAGGCCACCAAAACACCGATCTGGTATTTTGACAGTGGATGCTCCCGGCATATGACTGGGACAAGAAGCCTGCTGCGTGATTACTCTCCAGTCGAGAATGGACCCAAAGTCATCTTTGGAGGGTCAGATCGAGGAGTCACCAGAGGTTACGGTATGATTTCCAACGGTATAATATCTATCACGGACGTGGCTTATGTTGAAGGGTTAAACCATAACCTAATCAGTGTAAGTCAGTTATGTGACAAAGGTTATGACGTTAAGTTCTGCAAGGATAAATGTCTGATAATTTCACGTACCTCTTCTGAGACGGTATTATCAGGCATTAGGAGCAGAAATATCTTCTGTTTAGATTTTCTCAGTTTAGATTCATCTACCCCCGTATGCCTTGTGGCAACATGCAGTGCCTCTCTTTGTGATCAATGGCACAAGAGACTGGCACATATTAATTTCAAGACAATTAGTATGCTGTTTTCTAAGAACTTAGTAAGGGATGCTCCCAGTATCAAGTGCATCAAAGATAGCCCCTGTCCTGCATGCCAGATGGGCAAATAGACTCGGGCTACCTTTAAGAGCATCGCAGACAAAGACTCTTCCCAATGTCTTTACCTCTTACATATGGACTTGTTTGGTCCAATGCAAGTTCATAGCTTGGGAGGCAAGTCCTATACGCTAGTGATAGTTGATGATCATTCTCGGTTTATATGGGTGTTCTTTTTGAAACGAAAGTCAGATACGTTTGACATCTTCACTAGTTTTGTCAAGCAGGTTCAGAATGAATTTAACTGCTCAGTGGTCAAAATCAGAAGTGACCATGGAACAGAATTCGAATCTGGTGCTATGACAGAATTTTGTGAAGAACAAAGTATCTTTCATGAGTTTTCCTCCCCGCGCACTCCTCAGCAAAATGGAGTTGCGGAGAGGAGAAATAGAACTCTCATTGAAGCCTGCACGACAATGTTGAAAGACGCGTCTCTCCCAGAATACTTCTGGGCAGAGGCCGTCAATACAACCTGTCATGTACAAAACCGAGCACTGATCAACAAGCATCATCGTAAGACGCCTTACGAGCTATTGAAAGGCAGGAAACCAACCATGTCATACTTGAGGATCTTTGGTTGCAGATGCTATGTACTGAATAATGGGAAGTACCCGCGTACTAAATTTGGTGAAAAATGCTTCGAAGGCATATTCATGGGCTATAGTTCCCATAGTCGGGCATATCGGGTCTTCAATAAGAAAACCCTAGTGGTAGAAGAATCAATAAATGTTGTATTTGATGAAGGAAGTTTGCTTAACAGCAATTCTTCCAGTAGTATTCTTGAAGATGCAGGTGCACGACTTGAACAGCTGAGTCTGGATGAGACCGCTAAAGATGACGCTCCTAAGTACGTCAAAGTTTCCACCTCCACGTCATCTGAAACTGTTGAAGATCAAAATGGAACAAATATCTTAGAAGAAGGAGAAGCCCTAGAAGTAGTCGAAGCTCCAGACGCCAGACTTCTTGAGCTCCGGCACGTGAGGGATCATCCTAGAGATCAGATCATCGGAGATCCTCGTGTCGGTGTCAGAACTCGAAGAGGTACTATTAACGAAGTATTGCATCTTAGCTTTCTGTCACAGGTTGAGCCAAAGAAGTTCGACGAGGCGAACAAGGATGCGGCATGGATTCTGGCCATGCATGAGGAACTACATCAATTCGAACGTTGCAATGTTTGGACGCTAGTTCCCAGACCATACAAGCAGAATGTGATTGGCACGAAGTGGATCTTCAGAAACAAGCTGGATGAACATGGTGTCATCGTAAAGAACAAGGCCAGGCTGGTGGCTCAAGGTTACAGACAGGAGGAGAGAATTGACTTCGACCAGACCTTCGCACCAGTAGCAAGGCTCGAGGCAATCAGGTTGTTCCTGGCGTATGCTTCACACAAAGGATTCACAGTCTATCAAATGGATGTGAAATCAGCATTCTTGAACGGAGACCTGAAAGAGGAAGTATACGTCGCTCAACCCCCAGGTTTTGTCGATCCTACTTATCCCAATCATGTTTATTTTCTTAATAAGGCCTTATATGGGTTGAAACAAGCTCCACGAGCTTGGTATGAGACTTTATCTAGTTTTCTTCTTGAGAACAAGTTCTCTAGAGGTAAAATAGATAAAACATTGTTTCTCAGGGAAGTCAAAGGCAAGATTTTGCTGGTGCAAATCTATGTTGATGACATAATATTCGGCTCAACGGACAACAATCTTTGCAAAACGTTTTCTAAACTTATGCAAGGAAAGTTTGAAATGAGCAGTATGGGAGAGCTCAAGTATTTCTTAGGACTTCAAGTGAAACAGTCTGAGGATGGAATCTTCATCTCTCAGACGAAGTTCACAAATGAACTCCTTAAGAAATTCCGTATGGAGAGTGCAACCTCTATGAGGACTCCAATGGGATCCACTATGTCTCTGGATAAGGATGAGAAAGGTAAGCCTTTCGATGAAACCAAATACAGAAGCATCATTGAATCCCTGCTCTACCTTACTGCCAGTAGACCGGATATTATGTTCTCCACATGTGTCTGTGCCCGATATCAGGTGAACACTAAGGAATCTCACTATGTCGCTGCAAAGCGAATTCTAAAATACCTTAAAGGTACTCCTAATCTTGGCTTGTGGTACCCGAGAAACAATGATGTCGAGCTAATAGGCTTTTCAGATGCTGATTTTGCAGGGAGTAGGGATGACAGGAAAAGCACTTCCGGGATGTGTCAATTCCTCGGAAGAAGGCTTATCTCATGGAACAGCAAGAAGCAGAACTGTGTGGCTACCTCCACAGTAGAATCTGAGTACATCTCAGCAGGCAGCTGTTGCGCACAACTCCTATGGATCAGAAACCAGTTAGCCGACTACGACCTTCAGTTCAAGGAAGTTCCAATGTACTGCGACTCCTCCAGTGCAATTGCCATTGCCAACAATCCGGTATCGCACAGCAGAACAAAGCATATTGAAGTGCGCTACCACTTCATTCGGGAGCACGTGGAGAACAAGGACATCTCTCTCTGTTATGTCCCCACGGACAAGCAGATTGTTGATATATTCACAAAGCCCTTAGACGAGGCCATGTTCAATCTTTTCAAGACTGAATTGGGGATGCTCAACTATGAGGAATGAAGACTACAGAAGCTCCAGGCTCGTGCACGATCTGAGGGGGAGCAAGGAAATCAAGTGTGAGCACAGACGCAAGAACTGAGGGGGAGCAAGGGATAAAATACTACCGACCCCGATTTGCAGAAGCCGAAAAGGGGGAGATTACCCTCTCGGCCAAGGCTAAGGTGGCTCCAAGCTTGCTCCCAAGAAATTGGTATTGGTAAGGGATAACTCACTCAACTCAATTTTAAGTTTCTGGTTTTCATTCCCATTTGCTCTATTCGCCTTAGCTTGTAGGGTTTAGGCTTCTTCAAATAGGGGGAGATTGTTGGGTATTGTATCCACAATGTACCTGATTTGAAGAAGCCCCTGGACAAGCTAAGGTCAATAGACTATGTATTTGATAAAATCTTTCTAGTTGTGCTTGCAGTTTTTCCACGCTAAGTGCACACCAATGTCAGGGTGCAGTAGGTCAATATACACGGGTCTGCACGACGTAATCCCTCGTTGAGCAGATCAGTGTGTTGGCCTACGTGTATTCTCTCTATTGGAGTGCACTTATTTTCAAGCACAGGGCTGTAAATATGCAGAAGCAGACAAGGAGCAAGGATGGGTCAAGGAGCACCTCATAGGTGGAAAGACGAAAATTCGTCTAAGTTTAAATCGCCGAGAATCACCAAGTGATTCTCGCCGATTCGGCGAGAATCACTTGGGATTCTCGCCGATTCGTCGAGAATCAGAAGTTGATTCTCGCCGAACTCGATCCAGCCACTTCTAAGCGAGCACCTCTGCTTCTAAGTAAGAATCGACGAGAATCACCAAGTGATTCTCGCCGATTCGGCGAGAATCACTAGTGATTCTCGTCGAATCGTCGAGAATCACTGGTTGATTCTCGCCGTCTCGACCTGGCCTAAAGCAGTGCGTGCAACCAAGGCAAATTCGCCGAGAATCATCTTTGATTCTCGCCGAATCGTCGAGAATCACCTTTGATTCTCGGCGACTCGGCGAGATTCACTTTCGATTCTCACCGATTTTGACTTGGGCGTTTTTCTGGATCTTCCTGAACCGGATTCTGCCGCTGTCAATGTTCTGGACCGGTTTTCGGGATTTTTCTTGTGGGTCCCACAACGGTCAAATTAGTAGTATCTACAGTATATATACGGGTATTTTGAACTGTAGAAAAATAGAGAAAGAAGCCGAGCAAGAGCAAACCCTAAAATCGCGAAATCACTCCGCCGCCGTCGCCGTCGCCGCTCGCGCTATTTGAACGCCGCTGTTGATCGCTTCTCTTCCCGATCTCCGGCGACAGAAGCTTAGCAAAGCTCTGAGTCTCATGTGTCTATCCAGAGATCCCTTGTCTCTCGATTTGTTGATCGGGAAAAACTTCCCCGTCCGAATCGATCGAGACGATCGATCCTCGAGTGACCGTTGGTAGACCTAGCTTGCTTCTCTACGAAGATTGGATCTCTAATTTTAGCAGCCGCTCATCATCATAGCCGCCGATCCCGAAGCTAGCCGCCGCTCGTGTTGCCGCCGCCGGTTCCGGGGAGATCCTCTCCAAGAGAGACCAAGGTTGTAGACTCTTCGTTGACTTCACGAACACGTCGTCGAACGAAGAGGAACACCGTAGTCTCCAAACGAAGTTTGTATCTCGTGTACATTCTATATTTACTTTTGTTGTAAAGGAACGTTTGTTCCGTGTTGTAAGGGTTGGGTGCAACCCGTTTTGTGGGAGTGTTGACTCTCACGTGTGGAAGGGTTCCTTCCGATAGTGTAGGGATTGGATTTCAATCCTGTTGGAGAAGAGACCGAGTCGTCCCTTGTTGGGAGATAGGTCGAAGGGGGAAAGTGGATGTACCCAAGTCGGGGAATCACTATAAATTGCCTGTGTATTCTGTGTGCTGTGCTTTTTAATTTTATTGTGCAGGTACATTCGTAAATTCCGCAAAAGCGCTACACGTCACCTATTCCCCCCCCATAGGTGCACATAGTTGACACTAGGTGGACTTTCAGTTGTGGATTACTTGTTCTCTGGGAGGATTTATGATAGGAATGCATGTTAGGTATTTTCAACTATAAAACCTAGCAGTACTACTTCATGCATTGCATAATTTGAAACTCTAACTTGTTATTTTTAGCGACCGTAAAAGCTATCATCCCTACTATAATAAATTTAGAGTCTTGCATAGCATGAGTTGTCCTTTAGGGACGTTTATACTCATGTAGGATGTTTGGGTTATTCTAATCAAGTATTTTTCCGCAGCGTATAATATATTTTAATTCGTGGACTAGATGAGCCACTAAGCCGAGGGATGCGGCTAACTTCTGCTCGTAACTGATTTTCCTTAAAATAACTTTAAAAGAACCTTTCTTCTTGTTTAGTTGGTGTCTGCCTGAGCGTCCGCAGTTATCCCCTGCTGACGTGGCATCATGACGCGCATTTTCCCTTACTTTGATAAGCTTTAATTACGGTGAAAAATGCGGGTTGTGACATTTAGTTCCTCTTGCATTGCAATGATCCAGTGGGGATCTTGCTCAGCTTCATGGATGTAGAGAGGTTCAATCTGAGAGAGAAAATAGGCATGCATCAAGTCTTGGTTGAGTTGATGCCTTGACTGTACACCTGCTGAAATGTCTCCAATCACTTGAGATCTGGGGTGATCTCTAAGTGTGACAAGATCATTTGGTGGAGTTTGTTCAGCAACAGCTTCTGTAATTAATTCCTCTTGAGGAATGTTATTAGCTGTTGAGGGAAGTCCAGCCACTTCCACTTGAATCTCTTCTTTACTGTCTTTAGCAACCTGTGGAGAAGGATGGGTTGATACTTCTTGAGTAAGGTTTAGTCCATCCATAGACTCACACAGTTGTGGAACCTGCAAAGAGCTATTGGTAGAAATCTCTTTCTCCTTATAAGACATGTTAGCTTCATCAAAAGATACATGGACTGACTCTTCAATTTTAAGAGTGGATTTATTAAAAACCCTATAGGCCTTGCTTACTTAGTAGTATCCTAGAAAAATCCCTTCTTCAGCCTTAGCATCAAACTTTCTAATGTATCTTTTGTTGTTTGTGTGGATATAACATATACAACCAAAAACTTTAAAATATGTGATTTTAGGTTTCTTCCCTTTAAGTAATTCATAGGCGGTCTTATTTTTTCAGCTTATGTATAAGGCTTCTATTCAGGACATAGTTAGCAGTGTTTACAGCTTCTGCCCAAAAGGATAGAGGCATGTAAGCATCTGCCAATAATGTACATGCAGATTCAATGAGTATCCTATTTTTCCTTTCAGCTACCTCATTTTGTTGAGGAGTTCTAGGAGCTGAGAAACACTGTCTGATACCTTTCTTCTCACAGAACTCATGCATAAGAAGAGACTCAAACTATGTACCATGATCACTTCTGATCAATGCAACATGAGTAGAGAACTCAATCTGTATGGTCCTGAGAAAATCTGTAAGAACCTTGAATGTATCTGACTTAGTTCTCAGAAAGGCCACCCAACTGAATCTGGAGAAGTCGTCAACAATTACTAAAGTGTAAGACTTCCCTCCTAGACTTTGTACTACAATGGGTCGAAATAGGTCCACATGAAGCAAATAGAAAATCCTAGGTGAATCACTTTTATTAATGGATTTGAAGCTAGTTTTAGTTTGCTTGCCTAATTGACAAGCCCTGTATAGGTTTTCCTTCTTGTAGGGGCTAGAAGGTAAACCTCTAACAAGGTTGTCTTTAGATAACCTAGCTATATTCTTAAGGTTTACATGACCTAATCTTTTATGCCACAACTCATTTTGGTTACTAGTGATATTGAGTAAACAAACATCAGTTTTGGCAGAAATAAAATCTACTAGATATATGTTAGCTTGTCTAATTCCAATTAAAACAGTTTTGTTTTCACTATCAATAATAGAGCAAAAGGTAGAGTTAAAGTGTACCTGATAACCTTCATCACATAATTGATTTATGGATATTAGGTTATGTTTGAGTCCTTTTACATATGTTACTCTCTTGAAGGTAACTGTTCCAATCTTTACTGCTCCATATCATTCAGACTGGCCACTGTTTGAATCACCAAAGATCACCTTTGGTACTAGTTTGGACTTGTAATTGGATAGATTGGCCTTGCTGCCTGTCATATGCTTGGAGCAACCACTATCCACGTACCAGGTCTGACTCACCCTTGGACAGCTCTTCACTTGTACCTATAATGAAAAATAAAGCTCAATTATTCTTGACCCAGGTTACCTTGGGTCCTTTATTTTGTTGAAAAGAAAAACTGGATATAACTGACAAAGTAGGTTGAGATTTATAATCTAAAGGGTGATATCTCCTAGGTGGAATAACACAATCAGCTATTGGGTTAAATGGTTTATTAGTTGGCTTAGAATTTCTGTAAGAGAAATGTTTTAAGTTTGGTCCTTCTGGGTTCGACGAATTTCTGTAAGTTCGTCGACCAGAGTTCGACGAATAGGGCTGAGATCGTCGATCTCTGCTCAGAGAATGACAGTAGTCATCTTCTGTGCCCCATGTTCGTCGACCTCTGCTCGACGAACCATACAAAGTTCGTCGATCGCAGTTAGATGAATTGTTATAACTGAAGTTTGCGTTCAGCATTCGTCAATCTGGGTTCGACGAACTGGCCACATTTCGTCGATCTGAGTTTGACGAATACTGCTGAACCTTGTTTTTATTAGTTGTTTTCTGATTTTTATTTCTCTTGTCTATGGGTTTTGGGTTGTTTTCTGACATTGGTTTGTCTATTATCTTTTCCTTTCCCTTGGCAGAAACAAATTTAATGGGTGTTGTGAGAATATTTTTCTTAATTATGGGGGGCAAACCTGATGATGCACCCAAGCCCAGCTTGCCATTTAATCTGGAATTTACTGTGCTTGTTATGTCCATCAGCTTGAGACTTCTTCTATTGAGAGATTGCTCAAATTGTTTGGCCTCACATAAATCAGATTTTAATTTAATTATCTGTTCATTTGCTAGAGTTAGTTGATCTTTTAGTTTAATATTTTCTGAGTTAACAGATTCAAGATTTCCCAGTATTTCTCTAAGGGTTTTTATTTCTTTATCTGAGTTAATTAAATCTAAACACATAGTTTTAAATTCAATTTTAAATAAATCAGAATTAAAATCAAAACTTGAATGAACCTGATCTGCCTCTGAGTCTGAGGCTGCCTCATCTTCAGATTCTCCATCTAATCCTGAACAGCTCCTGGAGGCATCAATTGCCATAAGGCAAACCTCCTTGGATCTTGCTTCTTCCACTTCTTCACTTGAGCTGGAAGAGGACGATTCTTCTTCATTATCACTCCACGTCTCAGCAACAAAGCCCTTGTCTTTCTTTTTGTACTTGCTGGAGGAGGGTCTGCTGTTGTGTTTTCTCCTGGAGTCCTTTTCTCTGCTTTTCTCCTTCTTCTAGTTTTCTGGACATTCAGAGATGTAATGTCCAGGCTCTCTACATCCAAAGCACACAACCTCCTTGGTTGGTGTCTTGTCAAATCTGGGCTTATCATCCTGCCTGGATGATTTTCTTCTAAAATCCTTTCTAGCCATCTTATAGAATCTTTTTGCAAAGAGGCTCATGAGTTCTTCATTGGATGTTGAGGTCTCACTTTCCTCAGATACCGTGAAGGCTATGATGTGATCCTTTCTCACTGGAGTTGTTGCTTTCTGTTCAGCTGCTTCTCTTGACTTAATGAATTGCTCATAAGACTTTAATTTGCCTAGCAGAGATTCAGTTGAAATCTCATTTAGGCTTCTGGCTTCTTTGATAGGCCAGATTCTTAAGTCCCAAGAGCTAGGGAAGCACATCAACATTTTGTAATTCACCTCTATCAGGGTGATGTCTTTATCCAAGGTTTTGAGCTCATTGATGATTGAGCTCAACCTGTTGTACATTTCAGCCACTGATTCAGTCTGAAAGTGCAAGCTAGATCTGATATACTCTAGAGGGGGGTGAATAGAGTATGGTGCTTAAAAACTTTTTACAACAGTTGTTGTAATCTGAGTGAACAGGGAAGTAAATAGTAAATCTAAACACAGCAGCTATCTAATCACAAACTACAAAAGAAACTAATCACAGATCACAGCTAGAAACAAAAATAAAGACAAGCAACCAGAAGACACAAGGAGCTATAGTGGTTCCCCTAAACTTGGGTACATCCACTCTTCTACCACCCTAGGTAGGAATCCACTGCAGGATGAGTTGATCAGGTGTCCTGGGCACCAATGAGCTTTTGATAAGTTGCTCAAAAACCAAATCAGATTTTTTGATCAGGTGTCTTGCCACCAATGAGCTTTTTATAGGGTGCTCAAAAACCACACACAAACTTTTGAAGGGAGTTTGAAAAACCCTTTACAGAGGTGGGGATGAGAGAGTGATGGAAGTCTTCTCTTTCTCAAAGCAGCTGAGAAGGCTATGTGGATATGATGTTGTCAAAGCTCTCCCTGAGATCTGTAGTTGATCAGGAAATGAAGCTTTGCTGTAGGATGATAGGCCTTCAGAAATTGATCTCCAGCAATTGATGATTTCAGCAACACCTGAAATGTAAGGTGTCCGGAGTCTTGAGTGTTGATGGCCTTGAACACTTGAATCAAAAGAGATCTGAAGATTTCAGATTTGTTGATCTCCTTTTGGTGATAGTGTTCTTGTATGAATTCTTTTAGACAGAGAATGTCTGCAACTCTTTTTCTTTCTCTTGTGTGATTGTTGTTGAGAGATGTTGTTCTAGAGAAGAGTTGTTGCAGAGAATATTTTGTTCTTCTTCTTCTTGTGCACTCTCTTCTTCTTGTTCTTGATTGTTGTCAGGAATTCAAAAATCTTGTCTTTTATTCCTTTTGTTCTGAATAGAAATGATCCTCTGTCAAGATAGCCATTAGCCTGTCATTAAATGACTTCCTTAATTGCTTTTGTCTTCTGGGGGAAAGTCCAAAGAAACATTTCTTGATAATTCCTTGAAACTTGCTCCAGAATAAATGAAAACGGCTACAAGATCTTCTGAATTAATTGCTGACAATAACTCCTTAACTGTTCTGAATTTGAATCTTGAAAGTCATTTAACTCTTCAGAAAAACGTCGAACTGAGCTCCACTATCGTCGAACTGAGCTCAGCGATTTGGACTTAGACAGCAACAGAGATCGTCGATCTTAGCTCAACTATCGTCGAACTGAGCTCAGAGATAGAGAATCAATACTAGAGTCAAGATCGTCGAACTGAGCTCGAAGATCGTCGAATGGAGTTTGACGATTTGTTGAAGTTGAGCTCAGCGATCGTCGAATGGAGTTCGACGATACGTCGAAGTTGAGCTAAACGATCGTCGATTGGAGTTTGACGATTCGTCGTACTGAGCTCTACGAAATGACTTAGTCTCCAAACTGAAAAACCTTGGTCTTGAGGGCAGCTTCCAAACAAAACTACTAACCCTTAGACTCAATCCTAATTGACCTTTAGATCTATACAATGAGGTCAAAAACAGGTTTCCTAAAGACATAGTGATCCTGACCCAAATTAGTAATAGGGTGTTCCAACAATCTCCCCCTATTTGGGTTAGGATTACTATTTACAGAAATTAGAGAAATTAAAAACATCATACAAAGCAACAATACAGAAATGCAATAAACAAAGCATTGCAGAAGCACAGATATAATATCTCAGACAGATCAGAATTCAGAATAATTGTCACCTTACAGAATTATTCTTTCTCCTTGCTCTTTATAAGTTTAATCTCTCTATTTGGATTAAGAGTTTCCTTCTTTGATCTTCTGTCATCAGCTGCACCTAAAGAAGTTTGTTGTTTAGGCCTTGGTACCACATCTTCAGGGTGCAGCTCCATGTATCTTTCAGAATCAAAGAATTTGCTGGAGGGATATCTTTTAAGTTCCTTATTTCTTTGCTCTGACAATGTAGTAATGCTGGAGGTGTCCTTGCCTTGCTCTCTGGCTTTCTTAATCTGATATAAGGCAACTAATTCTTTCATTCTAGCAGTCCATGCAGTAGGATTATTCTATGGATCCTCAAAATGCACTGGAGGCTCATATCTGTTGGAAGGATTATCTGGAGGAGCTCTGGATGAGATTAACTCTTTTAACTTGTAGGGAAAAGGACCTGAAGTTGTATCTGATGAAGCTTGTCCTTCCCTGGAGTAAGGGTGTTGCCTTGAATAGCCTTTGGAGTAAACTTGGAATTCCCTTTGGTTTCCTCTATAATTTCCTCTCCTTGATTGAGAACCTCTGGATTGGCTTCCCCTATATTGAGATCTTGCATGAGGCTGATAGGGGGTTTGACTTCTAGTAGAAGGATGAGCAGCTGAGCTTCCACCTGCACCTGCATCAGGAGGAGGTGGTGGAGGAGGATGAGGATGATGAAACTGAGAAGATCCTTTTTCATATTTCCTCTTCTTCTTCATAGTCTTAAGTTGATTCTTGGAATATTGCATCCAATGTTCAGTAATGGGGCAATCATGAAGAATGTAATAAGGTATGTCATTTTTATCTTTGACTTCGCTGGGGGAACTCTTTTCATAGCCTTGCTCCTTGCCTTTCTTTTCCTGGCTATAGTGGCTGAGGAATCATCAGAATCAGTCCTATATTCATCACTTTCAGAGCTTTGCTCATCATATAAAGCATCAATCCTTTTCAGATAATCTTTTTGTTGTTGGGTTGGAGCAGATGAGACAGTGGTGACAGCAGTTGTAGCAGTAGCAGTAGTAACAGCAGAAACAGAAGTCTCAGGGGCAATACTCTCAGAAGATATAGCAGCAATAATGACAGCAGCAGCTGGGGTAGCAACAGATTCAGATAAAACAGTTTCAGATACAAAAATATCAGCAGGGGCAACATCATCAGTGACAGCAGGCTCAAAGTCATATGTCTCTGTCATATGTATATCATCAAAATTTTTAGCAATAACAACAATATCAACAGCAGCAACAGAAATAACAACATTTGCAGCAGTAAGATCACTGGGAACAGAGGGCTCAGCAGTATATAGAGAATTTATGTAGGAGCTTATTAAGCTGGAATCACAGCTTGAAAAGGGCACAATGGCCTTGGAGAGGTCTTCAGGTGGCTGGACTGCATTACTCACTGGAAGACAGTTGAAGTAGACTGAATCAAAAGCTGATAATAAGGACCTGAGGTCCACTGAGAAGACTGCAACTTGAGGAGTTGAAACTGGAGCTTGAGTTGAAGTAACATCAGCAGCAGCAGCAGGGACTGAAGAAATGGCAGCAGCAGGCAAACTAACATCTTCATGAGGTATCTCCCCCTGCCTAGATTCAGAGAGAGCTGGATCAAGGCACCCAAATGAAGGGATTGCCTGAGGAGGAAAGATGGAAGAGAGCCTGGCAGATAAGTCTGCAACTAACTTGAATAGTGGAGCCAAGGAGGTCTCCAACAAAAGTGAGACCTTGGGGTCTATCAGCTCATATAGTTTGTCAGCTAAGGCAGGAATATCTACTTGCTCAGCAGGGACTTGAGCAGAGGTAGAGAAGGATGGTGGAGCAACTGGAGATGTTGAAGGAGAGCTTGTGGAGGGTAGAAGTGAAGGTTGAGGTGTGGGGATTGTGGAAATGGAAGAAAGGGGAATGGAGATAGAAGGTGTGAAAGAGGGTTGATCAATGATGTCTTGTAGAAGTTGTTGGTAAGATATGGAAGAGGAGGGTAGCTCAGGAGGTGATGAAGGTGAATCATCCATGAAGGAATCATCTAGAAGATTGAATGATGGAATGTTGGATGATGTGTCAAGGTCTGGTTGAGGGTAGTGGTGTAGAGGATGGAATATTTCTTCTGTGAGAGTAGGAATTGGAGATGGAATTGATGTAGGAGATGAGCTGGAAATTATGACTGTGGATGAAATTTGAATGATGGAGGTGACTGGTGGAGGTGAAATAGGAGGAGGAGAAGCCGCAGGCAAGTCATCTGCAGAGGCAGAGACTTGAGGGGAAGAGACTGTTACAATCCTTGTGCCTGAAGTAGTGCTTGCAGAGGGCCTGCTGGGCTTCACTATCTGCCTGTCCCATTTGCCAAACAGGGCACAGGACAGCCTCTTAGAGGCATTGATATGCATCCCATTTGATACAAGAAGGGCAGGGCATCTGTTTTGGAGAAAGAGTCCTAGAATCCTTCCATAATTTACAAAGTTCTTATTTATCTTCTTCTTAATCAGGTCAAAGAAGATCTCTCCCCAGTTTAACTGTTTCTTATCCACTAAGGCTCCCATCAAGCACAGCTGATACCTGGAGATGGTATCATGTGCTGAATGCTTGGCCAACAGAACCTTTCCCACTACATCAGCTAAGAACCTGTATTCAACAGCTAAGTTCTTTTTCAGCAGCTTGCTAGGGTTTGCATCAGAATGACCCATTCTAGCAAGTAAGTCAGAAAATTCTTCTCCAGATAACTCCGCACAATCTCTTCCAGAATTTAATTGAAAAATCTCTGTCAGAATGGTAGGTGTCAGAGGTACCTGAGTTCCAAAAATGGGTCCAACAACTGTATTTTGGTCCTGGTTGTGGGCAGTATAGACCCACTCCTTAATTTCATTTGCAGGCAGTTTGATTCTGGTGGACATGATAGCAGCTAGTTTTTGCTCATTGAACAGTTGTAGAATGTCTTGAAAAGCCTGATCACTGGTGCTGAAAGACTCCATGTCTATATCAAATCCGGCATCAAACTTCATTGCGGCTAGAACGGCAACTGAGACGGCCATTGTTACCTGCAAAAATCAACAAACAAACGACCAAGTGTAGAGATGTTTGGAGGGAAAGAGAAAATTTGCAGAGAGATTGAAAGCGCAAAAGGAGAACGACGGCCGAAAAATGAATTTTATATTAGGGTTCGACGCAGAAAAGGAAAGATCGTTGAACTCAGTTCGACGATCGGGGCTTCTAAAGGAATCTGAAGGGTCTACAATATCGTCGATCTCCGTTAGACGATATTGGAGAGCGTCGAGCTCCGGTCGACGATAGTTCAGAGAACAAAATCATCGAGCACCGTTCGACGATCGTTGACCTGAAGAGATAGTTCAGACTATCTGAGAAGCGCTGAACTCAAGTCGACGATTTCGGAAAGCGTCGATCTCCGTTCGACGATCTGGGGGAAAATCGTCGAGCGCAGTTCAGAGACCAGAAATACACTCTAGACACTAGAAAAATCAAGATGTTTGCCTAGTCTTGGTCATTTTTAAAGTTTTAAAATCTTGGATATTATTTTAGACTTCCTCCATCTAACATTCCTAACTGATTTAGGAAGAAGGTGTGTTTCTTTTCATCCAAGGGTTTGGTGAAAATATCTCCCCTTTACAAATCAGTTGGGATATATTGAAGTTCAATTTTGTTCTTCTCAATATTATCCCTTAAAAAGTGATGCCTAATTTCTATGTGTTTTGTCCTACTATGGAGGACTGGATTTTGAGTTATAAAAATAACACTGGTGTTATCACAAAAGATTTTAGACTTCTCTAAGTTGTAGCCATAGTCTAGGAGTTGGTTTTGAATCCACAATATTTGTGAACAACAACTGCCTGCAGCCATATATTCAGCTTCAGCAGTTGAAGTTGACACAGAAGTTTGTTTCTTACAAAACCAAGAGACAAGTCTGTCACCAAGAAACTGACAAGTTCCACTGGTGCTTTTCCTGTCAATTCTACATCCAGTATAATCAGCATCAGAAAATTCAGTTAATTCAAATGCTGAGTCTTTTGGATACCAGAGACCTAGATTTAGACAACTTTTAACATACCTGAGAATTCTTTTTACTAATGTTAGGTGTGACTCTCTAGGGCTCACTTGGAATCTAGTACATATGCATGTAGCAAACATTATATCAGGTCTACTAGATGTAAGGTACAGTAAAGAGCCAATCATTGCTCTATATGTTGTCTGATCAACAGGTTTCCCATGTTCATCAGCATCCAATACAGCATCGGTAGGCATAGGTGTTTTCATACAGGATGCTTCAGACATACCAAATTTCTTGACCAATTCATTTGCATACTTGGTTTGAGAAATAAAGATGACTTCAGCATGTTGTTTGAATTGCAATCCTAGAAAGAAGGATAGCTCACCCATGCTACTCATTTCAAATTTAGAATGCATTAGGTTGGAGAACCTTCTGCACAAATTTGAATCAGTAGAACCAAATATAATATCATCTACATAAATTTGTACTAGTAGGGTATGGGACTTATGAGTTATAATGAAAAGAGTTTGGTCTACTCTACCCCTTATAAATTCATTTTCCAGAAGAAAGCATGCTAGGGTCTCATATCATGCTCTAGGAGCTTGCTTGAGACCATATAATGCTTTGTTCAATTTAAAAATATAATCAGGATGGGTTGGAGAGATAAAACCTGGAGGTTGTCTGACATAGACTTCTTCTTTGATGTCTCCATTTCGAAATGCACTCTTTACATCCATCTGATATACCTTGAAGCCTTTGTGTGCTGCATAAGCTAAAAAGATTCTTATGGCTTCCAATCTTGCAACTGGTGCAAAAGTTTGTCCATAGTCTATGCCTTCTTCTTGAGAGTATCCTTGAGCAACTAGCCTTGCCTTATTCCTTACAATTACTCCTTGATCATCCAATTTGTTTCTGAACACCCACTTTGTTCCAACAATGGAGTGATCCTTAGGCTTTGGCACTAGTTCCCAAACTTTATTCCTTTCAAATTGATGCAACTCTTCTTGTATTGCAATGATCCAGTGTGGATCTTGCTCTGCATCTTGAATGGATTGATGTTCAATTTGAGATAGGAAGCAAGTGTGCAATAGGTTTTGGTTGACCTGTTTTCTGGTTTGCACACCAGCTGAGATGTTTCCAATTACTTGGGAAATTGGATGGTCTCTTTATGTTACTAAATCAACATGGGGTGTTGATTGTTCACCAACCTGTGTTGTTGTTTCCTCTTGTGGTACAACAACTGGCTCTTCAAGTTGTTTCTCTTCATTATGTTGAATGCTTTCTTAATCTTCACTGCTTTCCTCTTTTTGAGTAATCTGTAACCTGTTCAAATCTTCAACAAGAGAATGTACCTGCAAAGGTTCTATGGTAGAAGTATTCTTCTCCTTGAAAGACATGTTAGATTCATCAAATGATATGTGAACAGATTCCTCAATTTTAAGAGATGATTTATTATATACCCTATAAGCCTTACTGATCATGGAGTATCCCAGAAACACTCCTTCATCAGCTTTAGCTTGAAATTTTGCTAAATATATCTTGTCATTATTATGAATATAACAAATACAGCCAAAAATTCTAAAATAATCAACTTTAGGTTTCTTCCCTTTGAGAAATTCATAGGGAGTCTTTCCCTTTAGTTTATGTATTAAACTTCTATTCAGCACATAGTTGGAGGTGTTCACTGCCTCTGCCCAAAAAGATAGAGGAAGGTGAGCATCTGACAACAATGTAGTGGCAGATTCAATTAGGGTTCTATTTTTCCTTTCAGCTACCCCATTTTGTTGAGGAGTTCTAGGAGCTGAGAAAGTGTGTCTGATCCCTTCACTCTGACAGAACTCTTGCATAAGAATAGAATCAAACTCTGTCCCATGATCACTTCTGATCAGGGCAATGTGAGTATTGAACTCAATCTGTATACATTTGAGAAACTCTGTCAAACACTTAAAGTTATCAGACTTCATCCTCAGAAAGAACACCCATGTGAATCTAGAGAAGTCATCTACAACTACTAAGGTGTAAGATTTCCCTCCTAAGCTTTGTACTGTAATGGGTCCAAAAAGATCCATGTGTAACAGATACAAGATCCTAGGTGAATCACTCTTATTAAGTGATTTGAAACTATTTTTAGTTTGCTTTCCTAATTGACAAGCCCTGCAGAGTCCTTCCTTCTTGTAGGGGCCAGAAGGTAGTCCTCTAACAAGGTTGTCCTTAGATAGCCTAGCAATGATTCTAAGGTTTAAATGTCCTAGTCTCTTATGCCATAAAACATTAGGTCTACAGACATAATTAAACAGGCAAATGTCTACATCTATTGAAAGAAAATCTACTAAGTAGATGTTACCTTTCCTTTTACCTGTCAATACAGTTGTGTTGTCCTCTGACTTGATCTTGCATAAGGCTTTGCTGAAAGTCACCTGGTAGCCTTCATCACATAACTGGCTGATACTGATCAAGTTGTGCTTCAGTCCTTCCACATAGGCTACCTTCTTGAATGTCACTATGCCAATTTGGACTGCACCATATCCTTTAGTTTGTCCAAAGTTTGAATCACCAAATATGACTTTGGGTCCAAGCTTGGCTTTAAAGGATGTGAGGTTGTCCTTATTTCTTGTCATGTGCTTTGAGCACCCACTATCCAAGTACCATTGTTGGTTAGATGTTGGATAGGTCTTCACCTGCACATAAAATAATTCACTTATTTTTGACCCAGTTTACCTTGGGCCTAGGTTGATAACCTTTAAACTCAGAAATAAAAGACATCACAGGTTGAATCTTATAACCTTCAGGATGATATCTCCTTGGAGGTATTATCCATTCAGTATAAGGGTTAAATCTTTGGGATGAAGGACCCCTAGGATTGGATTTTGATTTACCCTTGAAAGAGTTTTCAAAGCTCTGATCTCTGTTCGACGATCGTTGAGCTGCGTTCGACGATCTTGGGTCAGATCGTCGAGCTCCGTTCGACGGTCGACTGTGGCAGAGTTCAGGAATTTGAGATCGTCGACCTGAGTTTGACGATTTTGCCTGAGATCGTTGATCTGCGTTCGGCGATCGTCGAGCTCCGTTCGACGATTTCTGCTGGAACTTGGTTTTCTTTGGTAGATCAGAATTTTTCCTAGCTACCTCTACAACTCCCTTCCCTTTATCAGAAATAAACTTAATTTGGGTTGTTAGAACTATAGGTTGGCTGGATGAAGCACCCAAGCCCAGTGTACTATTGAATCTGGAGTTCACTGTGCTTGTGATGTCCATCAGCTTGATACTTCTCCCATTAAGGGATTCTTCAAGCTTCTTGGCCTCTGATAGCTCACCTTTCAGTGAAGCTATCTGCTCCCTACAGCACTCCAACTCCTCAGAGAGTTTGAGGTTTTCTGACTTTAAGGAACTATGTTCAGACAATTGATTTCTGAGAGAAATAATTTCCTTCTCAGATTTTAGTAAGTCTAAACATAATGCTTTAAACTCAGACTTAAAGTCCTCAGAATTGAAATCAAAAGAGCAAATTACCTGATTCTCTTCAAGTTGAGTCTCTGAGTCTGACTCTAACTCTTCTGCATCTGAATTGTGTTGAGAGGCATTGATTGCCATCATGCAGAACTCCTTCTCTTCAGCATCATCTTCATCATCACTGGAGCTGGATGAAGCTTCTGACTCCTCTTCAGTCTCACTCCAAGATTCAGCAATAAATCCCTTCCTTGTGTGTTTGTTCTTGCTGGAGGAGGGTTTGCCATTGCCATTCTTCTTGAAGTCCTTATCTTTTCTTCTTTCTCTCTTATCCTTTTTGTCCTTGTTTTTGTTCTCTGGACAGTTAGGTACAATGTGCCCTGGTTTCCTGCAAACAAAGCAAATAATTTCTTTATTATTTGACTTATCATACCTTGGCTTATCATGCTCTTTGTATAATCTCTTTCTGAAGTCCTTTCTGGCCATTTTGTAGAATATTTTGGCCAGTAGACTGAGCAGTTCATCATTGCCTGTGACTTTGTGTTCAGGCTTATCTTCAGTTGCTTTGAA
This sequence comes from Platanthera guangdongensis, assembly GCA_039583875.1. NCBI lineage: Eukaryota > Viridiplantae > Streptophyta > Magnoliopsida > Asparagales > Orchidaceae > Platanthera > Platanthera guangdongensis. The sequence goes on along the minus strand of CM077148.1, from coordinate 46,930,743 downwards.
AGCTATTGTCTTTTCTTTTCTTGTGGCTGGTGAGGCAGCCTTCTGCTCTTTTTCTCTGTTCTTAATGAGCAGCTCATAAGATTTGAGCTTGCCCAGGAGAGCTTCTGTTGTAATCTCATTCAGACTTCTGGCATCCTTGATTGGCCAGATTCTTGAGTCCCAAGTGCTTGGGAAGCACATTAGGATTTTATCATTTAGTTCAGTCAGTGAGATCTCCTTATCCAAGGTCTTCAGTTCATTGACTATCAGACTAAGTCTATTATACATATCTCCAACTGGCTCAGCTTCTCCCTTCTTGAAGTTCTCATATTGGGATATGAGGTGAGATCTTCTGTCTTTTCTTTCATCAGCTGATCCTGAGACTATTTCAGAGATCTTATCCCAGATTTCCTTTGCTGAATTACATTCAGCCACCTTTTGGAAATTGTCATCAGATATAGTCTGGGCTAAGATATTCATAGCCTTTGCATCTGCTACTTTCCACTTCTTGATATCAGCATCTGTTCCTGATGGAGGTGGAACAGCATTTGTGCTTGTGTTCTCTGGAGGTCTTGGACAAACTGTCAAAACAGAATTAAAAATGTCCTCGTCAATAGAATTCATGTAGAGTCTAATCCTTGCTTTCCAAAGTGCAAACTTAGACAGATTGCACACTGGAGGTCTGGTGCTGGCATAATTTTTGTTTTGGGCCATGATTTGTGAAGAAATAATCTAATAACAAAATAAAAAAAGGAAGATCTAACTAGAGGGATCTTTGGGTTTAGGTGTTAGCCTGTGCAACCATTGAGATGTGGTATTTTTAACCAACCTCGCTTTGATACCAATTGAAAGTGCAAGCTAGATCTGATATACACTAGAGGGGGGTGAATAGAGTATGGTGCTTAAAAACTTTTTACAACAGTTGTTGTAGTCTGAGGGAACAGGGAAGCAAATAGTAAATATAAACACAGTAGCTATCTAATCACAAACTACAAAAGAAACTAATCACAGATCACAGCCAGAAACAAAAATAAAGACAAGCAACCAGAAGACACAAGGAGCTATAGTGGTTCACCTAAATTTGGGTACCTCCACTCTTCTACCACCCTAGGTATGAATCCACTGCAGGATGAGTTGATCAAGTGTCTCGGGCACCAATGAGCTTTTGATAAGGTACTCAGAAACCAAATCAGATTTTTTGATCAAGTGTCTTGCCACCAATGAGCTTTTGATAAGGTGCTCAAAAACCACACACAAACTTTTGAAGGGAGTTTGAAAAACCCTTTACAGAGGTGGGGATGAGAGAGTGATGGAAGTCTTCTCTTTCTCAAAGCAGCTGAGAAGACTATGTGGATATGATGTTGTCAAAGCTCCCCCTGAGATCTGTAGTTGATCAGGAAATGAAGCTTTGTTGTAGGGTGATAGGCCTTCAAAAATTGATCTCCAGCAATTGATGATTTCAGCAACAGCTGAAATGTGAGGTGTCTGGAGTCTTGAGTGTTGATGGCCTTGAACACTTGAATCAAAAGAGATCTGAAGATTTCAGATTTGTTGATCTCCTTTTGGTGATAGTATTCTTGTATGAATTATTTTAGACAGAGAATGTCTGCAACTCTTTTTCTTTCTCTTGTGTGATTGTTGTTGAGAGATGTTGTTCCAGAGAAGAGTTGCTGCAGAGAATATTTTGTTCTTCTTCTTCTTGTGCACTCTCTTCTTCTTGTTCTTGATTGTTGTCAGGAATTCAAAAATCTTGTCTTTTATTCCTTTTGTTCTGAATAGAAATGATCCTCTGTCAAGATAGCCGTTAGCCTGTCATTAAATGACTTCCTTAATTGCTTTTGTCTTCAATGGGAAAGTCCAAAAAAACATTCCTTGATAATTCCTTGAAACTTGCTCCAGAATAAATGAAAACGGCTACAAGATCTTCTGAATTAATTGCTGACAATAACTCCTTAACTGTTCTGAATTTGAATCTTGAAAGTCATTTAACTCTTCAGAAAAATGTCAAACTGAGCTCCACTATCGTCGAACCGAGCTCAGCGATTTGGACTTAGACAGCAACAGAGATCATCGATCTGAGCTCAACTATCGTCGAACTGAGCTCAGAGATAGAGAATCAATACTGGAGTCAAGATCGTCGAACTGAGCTCGAAGATCCTCGAATGGAGTTCGACGATTTGTTGAAGTTGAGCTCAGCGATCGTCGAATGGAGTTCGACGATCCGTCGAAGTTGAGCTAAACGATCGTCGATTGGAGTTCGACGATTCGTCGTACTAAGCTCGACGAAATGACTTAGTTTCCAAACTGAAAAACCTTGGTCTTGAGGGCAGCTTCCAAACCTAACTACTAACCCTTAGACTCAATCCTAATTGACCTTTAGATCTATACAATGAGGTCAAAAACAGGTTTCCTAAAGACATAGTGATCCTGACCCAAATTAGTAATAGGGTGTTCCAACACAGTCTCATCCTTCTTAAAATTCTCATACAGGGATATGAGATTTGATCTCCTGTCTTTCCTTTCATCTGCTGAGCCAGCTACCATTTGATTGAGAGAATCCCAAATGGCCTTGGTTGAGGTGCACTCAGCCACCTTATGAAATATGTCATCTGACATAGTTTGAGCCAAGATGTTTATTGCCTTTGCATCTGCAATTTTGGCTTTCTTGTAGGCATCATTATTCTCTGGAGGAGGTGTTGGGTACATTGGAAAATGTGTACCAGATTTGAAGAAGCCTCACCCTACTCAATGATATGCATCAAGGTATATTTGATGTTATTTTGAGTTTATATGTGCAGGTTAAGAAAATGCATAAATACAGGAAAATTTCTTAGTCCATGTGTCGACACCTAAAGAAGTTGTGTCGAGACTTATGAAGACTTGTGTCGACACTGGAGAAAAGCTGTGTCGACACTTGGAGTTAATTGTGTCGACACCAGAGAAGGCTGTGTAGACACTAAAAGAAACTGTGTCGACATGAAGAGGCAGTGTCGACACACATTGAAGTATTGTTGACATCAACTGTGTCGACACCAAGAGGCAGTGTCGACACACAGGAATACTTAGTCGACATCAATTGTGTCGACACCAAGAGGCAGTGTCGACACACTGAAGGCTTTGTCGACATCAATTGTGTCGACACACAGGACTTGTGTCGACACACAGCAAAGTTTCAACAAAGTTAAAGAAAAGAAGGCTTATGTCGACACACAGTATCAGTGTCGACACATTCCAAAGAAGCAGTGTCGAGAAGCTGTTACAACAACAAAGGAGCTGTGTCGACACCACCAAGGCTTGTGTCGACACTTAGTCCACTTGTGTCGACACTTAGTCTACATGTGTCAACACATGATGAAGTTCAGTCTCGACACTTTCAGACAGAGACAGTATTTCAAGAAGTGACTGGATGACTTGACAGTTGTCATTTCAACCGGTCTACTGCAACTGTCAAAGCTGTCAGAAGTTTGTTAGAAACGGATCAGCCGGTTACCATGAAGGAAGGCTATATAAAGACTTATTCATTCAACAGAACAAAAAATTGAAGTGTGGAACATACACATATAACTAACAACACAAAAGAGAAGAAGACCTTCGACAGAAGATCTAAGAAGTTGGAGAGAGAGAGCTCCATCTAAGAAGTGCAGTTGTTGAACCAGGCTGCCAAGAAAGATTCAGATTGAGATCTGAATCTCAAGTTAGAAGCTGATTGAAGATCAACTTCATAGGAGATTCAACCCTACTGAGTTCAGATTCAAGAAGCTTTGAAGAAAGCTAAGAGAGGTTGTTCTCTGCTATCAGATTCTTCCAAGAACTGATCAAGAAGCCAGCCATCCCTTCTTTCTCTATCTGGTGGTGGTTAATTACTGTATTAAATCAATTTTCTATAGGATCTATTATAGATCTGAGTTGTAAGCCTGTGTTATAAAGGCTGAGTGTAGGAGAATATTTTCTCTGAGTGGTAGGCCTTGTTGAAGCCTGAGATAGGGCTGTGAGCCTGAGTGTAGGAGATTGTGATCTCTGAGTGTAGGCCTTGTTGAAGGTTGAGGTAGGGCAGTTTGCCTGAGTTGTAGGAGTGTGGACTCACTCTGAGTGTAGGAGTCCTGTTGGGGTTCTGAGCTACTGTAAGATCTGAGGATCTGAGGTGAAGTGAAGAAGTTACGCCGAATTTAGTACACTGCTAGATAGGCGAAGGGGGAAAGTGGATGTACCCAGACCTTGGGGAACCACTATAAAAACTGTGTGCACTCTGTGATTGAATGTTGTTGTGAATGCTGTGCTGTGTTAGCTGTAGAAATTTGCAGTTTCTTGTTATTTAACTAAGTAGATTTTCTGCCTTAAAAAGAAAAATGAATTACACCTATTCACCCCCCCCCCTCTAGGTGGTTAGACACTAATTCTTTTAAGTGGTATCAGAGGCAGGTTCCTCAAAGGACTAAACAGTCTGAGTTAGATCCATAAGGCAGATTCAAGATCAAGAAAATGGGTTCTGGAGAAAATCATAAGGAACTAGGGTCTATGAAATTACCCATATGCAGAAAGGAGATATTTGGAATATGGAAAGAAAGGGTTAGGCTGTTTATGGAGGCTTCAGATTCAAGGATCTACATTACAGTAAAGGAAGGTCCTTATATTCCTATGAAAATTTCAGTTCGAGATGCAAACCAAAGAATTCCCAAGGATTATTCAGAGATGACCAAAGATGAGATCATTTTGGCAACTAAGGATAAAAGAGCCCAGAATATCATAGTAAGTGTCATAGATGATTCAATCTTTCAAAATTTGATTCACTGCAAGACCTCCAAAGAATTGTGGGGTACTTTGATAGTATACATGGAGGGTTCTAAAGAAGTTAGACAAGATAGAAAATCTATGCTGAACCAGGAATATGAGAGTTTCAGACAAGGAAAGTCTGACAGTATAACTGAGTATTATAAAATGTTCTATAGAATAGTAAATGAGCTGATGTCCTATGGGAGAATCTTCAGTACTTATGAACTGAATGATAAATTCCTAAGATCTTTGACAAAGGATTGGTACACTAAGATTTGTGCCATTAGGGAAGTGGCCAAACTTGCAGATATCTCTCCACCAACCTTGTTTGGAAAACTATTGTCATATGAGATGTAGCAAATGGCAAGGAAAGAGGAAGAGAAAAGTGCAAAAGGTGAGCATAGAGAAAAGTCTGTGGCTTTCAAGGTTGAAGCCGATAGGAAGAATAGGAGGATGTCTCCATCACCTCCTAAGATAGTTGCTGAAATTGCTTCAGATAATTCATACAACCGAAGTTCAGAAAGCAGTGACTCAGATGAAGACTTTGCAGCATTTATAAGACAGTTCCAGAGATTCCTGAAAAAGAATCAATGGAAGTCTAAGCCTTCCACATCTCAGCCTAAGGATGATTATTATCAAAAGAGAAAGTCATCCAAGAAGGACAGGAGCAGGTCTAAGAAAAGCAAATCTAAAACATCAAAGATTGTTTGCTACTGTTGTAATAGGCCTGGACATGTTGTTGCTGAGTGTCCAGATAAAAGAAAAGAGTCTACTGATAAAAAGAAGACTCAACACCAGAGCAAGAAGGAGAAATCCTTTGTTGCTAAGAAGGAGAAGAGCTTGAAAGACCAATCATCTTCAGAGTCAGAATCTGAAGCTGAGACATACATTGGTCTATATGCAGTAGATGAAGAAGAAGAGTTTCTGCAAGTACTGAACTCTATCTATGAACAAGAAGACCATCAGTGCAATGGACTGATGGCTATGTTAGAAGAAGACAAGTGCCAGGATCAGCCTGGTCCTAGTAAGGTTAGTCCAAGTTGCCATGCCCCTATATGGTACTGGGACAGTGGATGTTCCAGGCACATGACTGGAACAAGGGAGTTGATGAAGGACTACTCACCTATCATGGATGGCCCTAAAGTAAACTTTGGTGGTTCTGAAAAAGGAATCATCAAAGGCTTTGGTAATATTTCTAGTAACCAGATTACTATCACTCAAGTGGCCTATGTGAAGGGTTTGAAACACAACCTTATAAGCATAAGTCAGCTGAGTGATTTAGGATATGACATCTCATTTGTTAAGAATGAATGTCATATCAAAAGGTCAAGTGATCAAAAGGTCATATTGACAGGATATAGAAAAAGAAATGTGTACTGTCTTAACTTTGAGTGTGGGAACAATGGTTCTCCTATTTGTCTTGTAGCTGATGAGAGAGTCTCTTATTGTGTAAAATGGCACAAGAGGCTGGCCCATCTTAACTACAACACTATTGGCCAACTCTTTAGCAAAGAGTTAGTGATGAATGGTCCTCAAGTTAAGTGTATAAAGGATGGGATATGCTCAGCTTGTCAAAAAGGCAAACAGACTAAATCCTCCTTTCATAGCCTTGAAAACAAGGATTCAGTGAGGTGTCTATACCTCTTGCATATGTATCTATTTGGTCCTATGCCAGTTCATAGTCTAGGTAGGAAGGTCTACACTTTTATGGTGGCAGATGACTATTCTAGATATTCATGGGTGTTCTTTCTGAGACAAAAATCTGAAACCACAAGTGTTTTATATAATTTTGTCAAACAAATTCAGAATGAACTGGACAGTACAGTTGTTGGGTATTGTATCCACAACGTACCTGATTTGAAGAAGCCCCTGAACAAGCTAAGGTAAATAGGCAATGTTTTTGACAAAATATTTCAAGTTGTGCTTGCAGTTATTCCACGCTAAGTGCACACCAATGTCAGGGTGCAGTAGGTCAATATTCACGGGTCTGCACGACGTAATCCCTCGTTGAACAGATCAGTGTGTTGGCCTACGTGTACTCTCTCTATTGGAGTGCACTTACTTTCAAGTACAGGGCTGTGTTTATGCAAGAGCAGACAAGGAGCAAGGATGAGTCAAAGAGCAGCTCAGAGGCGTAAGATGAAAAATCATCTAAGTAAGAATCGACGAGAATCACCAAGTGATTCTCGCCGATTCGTCGAGAATCACTAGTGATTCTCGTCGAATCGTCGAGAATCACTGGCTGATTCTCGCCGGCTATATCAGAGTGCAATCAAGTCAAATTCGACGAGAATCACTTTGTGATTCTCGACGAATCGTCGAGAATCACTTTGTGATTCTCGCCGAATCGTCGAGAATCACCCTTGATTCTCGACGATTCGACGAGAATCACAGGTGATTCTCGCCGATTTTTACTTGGGCAATTTTCGGGAAAAAGCTGGACCGGATTCTGCCGCTGGCACTATTTTGAACCAGATTTAGGGTTTCTTCTTGTGGGACCCACAACGGTCTTTAAGGTGTTTACTTGTGTATATATATACGGGTATTTTTGAACAGTAAATAGACACAAAGATACACAGAAAGAAGCCGAGCGACGATCTTGACCTAAAATCGTGAAACTGCTCCGCCGCCGTCGCAGCTCGTGCAAGTCAATCGCCGGCCGTTTGATTGTCATTTCCTCCAGATCTCCCGGCGATAGAAGCATAGCCAAGCATAGTGTCTCACGCGTCTAACCAGAGATCCCTTGTCTCTCGATTTGTTGATCGGGAAAACCTTCCCCGTCTGAATCGAACGAGACGACCGATCCTAGTGTGACCGTTGGTAGACCTTGCTAGCCTTGCTACATAGTTTGGATCTCCAAAGTACTGCAGCCGCACACCGTTGTTGCCGCCGATCCCGTGAACCAAGCCGCCGCCCATCTTGCCGCCGCCGCTTCCGGGGAGATCCTCTCCAAGAGAGATCTAGGGTTATGGACTCTTCGTGACTTTCATCGAACGAAGAGGGACACCTTAGCCTCCAAAAGTCATTTGTATTTCTTGTACATTCTAATTTATTTTTGTTGTAAAGGAACTTTGGTTCCTAGTTGTAAGGGTTGGGTGCAACCCGTGTTATGGGAGTGTTGTCTCCTACGTGTGGAAGGATTCCTTCCGATAGTGCAAGGATTGGATTTCAATCCTGTTGGTGAAGAGACCGAGTCGTACCTTGTTGGGAGATAGGTCGAAGGGGGAAAGTGGATGTACCCAAATCGGGGAACCACTATAAATAGCTTGTGTACTCTTTGTGTTGTGCTGTTTTATCTTCTTGTGCAGGTACAATTTTAATTCCGCAAAAACGCTGCACGTCACCTATTCCCCCCCCCCCCCATATGTGAAGCTAGTTGACACTAGGTGGACTTTCAAGTGGTATTAGAGGGAGGTTCCTCATCAAAAAGGTTAACACCTTGAGTTGAATCCTGCCGCTAATGTCAAGGAGGCAAACATCTACTATGGACGGGCTCAAGTTCACAGGCAAGATCCCAGTGTGCACCAGACTCAACTTTACTATCTGGAAGGAAAGGATCAGGTTTTACATGTAAGCAGTTGATCCTCGACTCTTCATGATCATAGAGGAGGGACCTTATGTCCCCACTAAGGTCTCCACCATAGATCCTACCAAGAAAGTGCCAAAGAAAATTTCTGAAATGGACAAGGACGAGATGGTGCTGGTGGGACTCGACAAGAAGGCGCAGAACATTCTGGTCAGCGCGTTCGATGACTCAATGATGCAGAACTTCTGCAATTACAGGACAGCAAAGGAGATCTGGCACTGCCTGATTATCCTAATGGAGGGCACTGATGAAGTGAGGGATGATCGGAGATCCCTTCTGAACCAGAATATGAGGCCTTCAGACAAGGGCCTAAGGAAGAGATCGGAGTCACCTTCGAGAACTTCCTCAAGATTGTCAATGCCCTCAAAGGATACGGAAGAGTGTTCACTAATGGTGAACTCAATGATAAATTCCTTAGGTCCCTTACTAAGGAATGGGACACAAAGATCTGCGCCATCCGAGAGTTTGGCAGACTAGCGGAAACAGACCCGCAAATTCTGTTTGGGAAGCTGATGTCCTATGAGCTTCAACTGAACACCAGGAAAGTAGAAGAAGAAGCAGAGAAGGCTGCAGCCAAAGAAAAGACTGTGGCTTTAAAAACCAGTCACTCCAGAAAAGGCAAGGGTGCGGTTTCATACCGTGCCAGGAAAAAGGATGAGGAGGAGGACTCCGAGCCATGCTCCTCCAGCTCAGAGCTGTCGGAGGAGGATTTCTCCCTCATCACCCGAGAGTTCAAGAAGTTCCTCAAGATGAGGAATCAAAGAAAGAAAGACGGCTCCTCCTCCAGGCATCAGAAGAAAAATTATTCTTCTGACAGGTATGCTTCTAAACCGAACAAACATCGCTCCTCTGACATTATTTTCTTTGGATGCAATAAGCCAGGACACGTCGTGGCCGACTGCTATCAAGGCAAGAGAGAAAAAGGGAGATGAGAGGAGCACAAATCCTCTAGAGATAAGAAGAAAGAGCGGAGCTACATCGCCAAAAGGCCAAAGACACTGAGTGAGTCTGATTCCTCAGACTCCAGTGATGATGAGGAAGCCTACTTCGGGCTCGTGGGTCGCTCCGACTCAGAAGGAGAATGCCCCCCATTTACTGGGAAGGTAAAAGCACACACCCCTCTCTCCGACTCTGAATCTGATCCTGAGTCTCAGGATGATGAACCTGAAGATAGCCTTTCGGCCCGTGAAGCGGAGCTCCTCGAGAAGTATGAGCTTCTGCTCAACACTTTCGAGGAGTGCCGTAAGAGATTGAAGGCTGAGAAAAAGGAAGTGAAATTCCTTAAGGGTGAGTGTATCTCCCTAAGGGAAGAGGTCACCAGTTTGATTTCTCTCCGACAGGAGCACCTTGACCTAACTTCAAAGCATTCAGAGTCTCTCAAACTCCTTGATCTTAAGCAGGAGGAAGTCGACAAGTTGGAAGAACAACTTACGACAGAAAGGAAGATCGTCAAGAGCTTCTTTATGCCAAAAACTGTTCTTCCAGTAGTTGATACCTTCTCTGCTCAGGCCAAAGGAGCTGGCTTGGGGCATGTAGGGGTATCTGGTTCCTCATCCAGGAGAAACAGGAACCAAAGGAAGAATAAGGCCGCCAAGAAGGCCTCTGCTGATGAAAAGGGAAAGGCTCCGCTTAGTCCTGTTGCGTTCAGAAAGCCTAGTTTTCCTTGCAACCAACATGACTATGAATCAACCTTTGGTCATCATTTCCGGCCCTCGGTTGCAAAGCCAAAGAGCCGATATGATGGTTGGACCTTTGCCCGGAACTTCGGTGAGAGTGCCTTCAAGGCACCTTATGAGGAAATCCACATGGGAAATTATGGTCAATTCTCTAGCGGCCATAATGGAAAGCAGGCACCAAGAGTCAAGCCTGTTATACTGACGAAACAGAAGGTGAAGAAGTCATGTGACTGCAATCACTATGAGGCCTCCACCTCCACATCCAAGGCCCCGGCTGTACCCACCATTCCCAGGGTAAGGCAGGAGACTAGGAAGAGGTACAACAGATTCGACTGTTGGTGTTGTGGCAAAGTCGGTCACTTTGCCGTGGATTGTTGGTTTAATCCAAGGTATCTCGAGACTCCCTATGTTAGCAATGCGAGGCCGACCACTCGTAGGGTTAACCAACCGAGGGGGAGTATGCTAACCAAGAATCTAGGACCCAAGTTCGATTGGGTTCCTAAGGGAAATTGATTTTGTTTTGCAGGAATGTCCAAAGGCCACCAAAACGCCAATCTGGTACTTGGACAGTGGATGCTCCCGGCACATGACTGGGACAAGAAGCCTGCTGCGTGATTACACTCTAGTCGAGAATGGACCCAAAGTCATCTTTGGAGGGTCAGATCGAGGAGTCACCAGAGGTTACGGTATGATTTCCAATGGTATAATCTCTATCACCGACGTGGCTTATGTTGAAGGGTTAAACCATAACCTGATCAGTGTAAGTCAGTTATGTGACAAAGGTTATGACGTTAAGTTCTGCAAGGATAAATGTCTGATAATTTCACGTATCTCTTCTGAGACGGTATTATCAGGCATTAGGAGCAGAAATATCTTCTGCTTAGATTTTCTCAGTTTAGATTCATCTACCCCCGTATGCCTTGTGGCAACAGGCAGTGCATCTCTTTGTGAACAATGGCACAAGAGATTGGCACATATTAATTTCAAAACAATTAGTATGCTGTTTTCTAAAAACTTAGTAAGGGATGCTCCCGTTATCAAGTGCATCAAAGATAGCCCCTGTCCTGCATGCCAGATGGGCAAACAGACTCGGGCTACCTTTAAGAGCATTGCAGATAAAGACTCTTCCCGATGTCTTTACCTTCTACATATGGACTTGTTTGGTCCAATGCAAGTTCATGGCTTGGGAGGCAAGTCCTATACGCTAGTGATAGTTGATGATCATTCTCGGTTTACATGGGTGTTCTTCTTAAAACGAAAGTCAGATACGTTTGACATCTTCACTAGTTTTGTTAAGCAGGTTCAGAACGAATTTAAATGCTCAGTGGTCAAACTCAGAAGTGACCATGGAACCCCCCGCGCACTCCTCAGCAAAATGGAGTTGCGGAGAGGAGAAATAGAACCCTCATTGAATCCTGCACGACAATGTTGAAAGACGCTTCTCTCCCAGAATACTTCTGGGCAGAGGCTGTCAATACAGCTTGTCATGTACAAAACCGAGCATTGATCAACAAGCATCATCGTAAGACGCCTTATGAGCTACTGAGAGGCAGGAAACCAACCATGTCCTACTTGAGGATCTTTGGTTGCCGATGCTATGTACTGAATAATGGGAAGTACCCGCGTACTAAATTTGGTGAAAAATGCTTCAAAGGCATATTCATGGGCTATAGTTCCCACAGTCGGGCATATAGGGTCTTCAATAAGAAAACCCTAGTGGTAGAAGAATCAATTAATGTTGTATTTGATGAAGGAAGTTTGGTTAACAGCAATTCTTCCAGTGGTATTCTTGAAGATGCAGGTGCACGACTTGAACAGCTGGATCTCGATGAGACCGCTAAAGATGAAACTCCTAAGTACGTCAAAATTTCCACCTCCACGTCATCTGGGAATGTTGAAGATCAAAATGTAACAAATCTCTTAGAAGAAGGAGAAGCCCAAGAAGTAGTCGAAGCTCCAGACGCCAGACTTCTAGAGCTCCGGCACGTGAGGGATTATCCTAGAGATCAGATCATCGGAGATCCTCGTGTCGGTGTCAGAACTCGAAGAGGTACTATTAACGAAGTTTTGCATCTTAGCTTCCTGTCACAGGTTGAGCCAAAGAAGTTCGACGAGGCGAACAAAGACTCGGCATGGATTTGGGCCATGCAAGATGAACTACATCAATTCGAACGATGCACCGTTTGGATGCTGGTTCCCAGACCACACAAGCAGAATGTGATTGGCACCAAGTGGATCTTCAGAAACAAACTGGATGAACATGGTGTCATCGTAAAGAACAAGGCCAGGCTGGTGGCTCAAGGTTACAGACAGGAGGAGGGGATTGACTTCGACCAGACCTTCGCACTAGTGGCAAGGCTCGAGGCAATCAGACTGTTCCTGGCGTATGCTTCGCACAAAGGATTCACAGTCTATCAAATGGATGTGAAATCAGCATTCTTGAACGGAGACCTGAAAGAGGAAGTTTACGTCGCTCAACCCCCAGGTTTTGTCAATCCTACTTATCCCAATCATGTTTATTTTCTTAATAAAGCTTTATATGGTTTAAAACAAGCTCCACGAGCTTGGTATGAGACTTTATCTAGTTTTCTTCTTGAGAACAAGTTCTCTAGAGGTAAAATAGATAAGACATTGTTTCTCAGGGAAGTCAAAGGCAAGATTTTGCTGGTGCAAATCTATGTCGATGACATAATATTCGGCTCAACGGACAACAATCTTTGCAAAAAGTTTTCTAAACTTATGCAAGGAAAGTTTGAAATGAGCAGTATGGGAGAGCTAAAGTATTTCCTGGGACTTCAAGTGAAACAGTCTGAGGATGGAATCTTCATTTCTCAGACGAAGTTCACAAATGAACTCCTCAAGAAATTCGGTATGGAGAATGCAACCTCTATGAGGACTCCAATGGGATCCACTATGTCTCTGGATAAGGATGAGAAAGGTAAACCTTTCGATGAAACCAAATACAGAAGCATCATTGGATCCCTGCTCTACCTTACTGCCAGTAGACCGGATATCATGTTCTCCACATGTGTCTGTGCCAGATATCAGGTGAACACTAAGGAATCTCACTATGTCGCTACGAAGCGAATTCTAAGATACCTTAAAGGTACTCCCAATCTTGGCTTGTGGTACCCGAGAAACAATGATGTCGAGCTAATAGGTTTTTCAGATGCTGATTTTGCAGGAAGTAGGGATGACAGGAAAAGCACCTCCGGGACGTGTCAATTCCTCGGACGAAGGCTTATTTCATGGAATAGCAAGAAACAGAATTGTGTTACAACCTCCACAGCAGAGTCTGAGTACATCTCGGCAGGCAGCTGTTGCGCACAACTCCTATGGATCAGAAACCAATTAGCCGACTACGACCTTCAGTTCAAGGAAGTTCCAATGTACTGCGACTCCTCCAGTGCAATTGCGATTGCCAACAATCCGGTATCGCACAGTAGAACGAAGCATATTGAAGTGCGCTACCACTTCATTCGGGAGCACGTGGAGTACAAGGACATCTCTCTCTGTTATGTCCCCACGGACAAGCAGATTGCAGATATATTCACAAAGCCCTTAGACGAGGCCAAGTTCAGTCTTTTCAAAACTGAATTGGGGATGCTAAATTATGAGGAATGAAGACTACAGAAGCTCCAGGATCATGTCTCTAGGGGGAGCCTCTGTCAGGAACTCCATTGTGAGCACAGGTGCAAGAACTGAGGGGGAGCAAGGGGTCAAATGCTACAGACCCAGATTTGCAGAAGCCGAAAAGGGGGAGATTACCCTCTCGGCTAAGGCTAAGGTGGCTCCAAGTTTGCTCTTAAGAAATTGGTATTGGTAATGAATATCTCTCTCAGCTAAATTTCAAGGTTATGATTTTCATTCCCATACGCTTTATTCACCTTAGCTTGTAGGGTTTAGGCTTCTTCAAATAGGGAGAGATTGTTGGGTATTGTATCCACAACGTACCTGATTTGAAGAAGCCCCTGAACAAGCTAAGGTAAATAGGACAGTACAGTGGTCAAAATCAGAAGTGACCATGGCACTGAATTTCAGTCTGAAAGTATGACAAGATTGTGTGAAGAATTTGGGATTTTTCAAGAATTTTCCTCACCTAGAACACCACAGCAAAATGGTATTACTGAGAGGAAGAATAGAACACTGATTGAGGCTGATAGAACTCTATTGAGTGACACTTCTCTTCCAGAATATTTCTAGGCTGAGGCAGTAAACACTGCATGTCATGTGATCAATAGGGCTACTATCACCAAAAGCCACAAGAAGACCCCCTATGAGATTATGAAGGGAAGAAAACCAAACCTATCCTATTTTAGGATCTTTGGTTGCAAGTGTTATCTCCTTAACAATGGAAAGTCTTATCTAACCAAGTTTGCTGTCAAATCCCAAGATGGGATATTTGTTGGGTACAACAACAATAGTAAGGCTTATAGGGTTTACAACATGATTACTCAAGTTGTAGAAGAGTCTGTACTTGTTGTTTATGATGAAACAAGACTGATTAACTGTGAGTTGCCAAGTAGTGCTTGCAGTTCTATATGTATAAATGAGATAATGGACAAGCTTACTATTACAGAAGATTCAACTGCAAATTAGGAAGTGGAAAATGGTGGTTGCTGTCCAGGGGGAGTACAAGACTCTCCAGATGCTGATGAAAACCAAGAGGTGCAGCATAATGAAGAAACTGGAGGTGTTCAACCTGAAGATAGACAACCTCCAGCTAATAGACACTTAAAGGATCATCCAGCAAATCAGATAATTGGTGATCCAAGACAAGGAGTACAAACAAGGAGCAGGAATCTGAACACAGTTCTATGCTCTAGTTTCTTATCACAAGTAGAACCCAAGAAATTTGAAGAAGCAGTTCTAGATCCACATTGGATTGATGCCATGCAAGAGGAGCTGAATAAGTTCAGAAGGTGTCAGGTCTAGAAGTTAGTTCCTAAACCAAAAGACAACAACATCATTGGAACAAAGTGGATCTTTTGGAACAAACTCGATGAGAATGGGATCATTGTGAAGAATAAAGCAAGACTTGTTGCAAAACGATACAGGCAAGATGAGGGTATTGACTTTGATCAAACATTTTCCCCAGTAGCAAGACTGGAAGCACTTAGGATGTTCCTTGCTTATGCAACACATCAAGGCTTTAAGGTATTCCAAATGGATGTAAAATCAGCATTCCTAATTGAAAATATAAAAGAAGAAGTCTATGTAGAGCAGCCCTCAGGTTTTGTTGATTCTCTCAAACCTGATTATGTTTATAGACTTAGAAAAGCTTTGTATGGGTTGAAACAAGCCCCAAGGGCTTGGTATGAAACCCTGTCTAATTACTCATTGAGAACAAATTCTCAAGGAGGAAAATAGACAAGACTCTATTCCTTAGGGAATCCAAAGGAAAGATAAATCTAGTCCAAATATATGTTGATGACATAATATTTGGGTCTACAGAAAGTAATCTTTGTAGAAAGTTTGCAAACCTTATGCAAGGAAAATTTGAAATGAGCAGTATGGGAGAACTTAAGTTCTTCTTGGGTCTCCAAGTAAGACAGACTGATGATGGCTTGTCCACATCACAGTCTAAGTTCACCCTGGAGTTAATTAAGAAGTATGGTATGGAATCATCCACTACCATGAGAACTCCTATGGGGACAAGTGTATCTCTTAGCAAAGATGATGCAGGGTAACCTGTAGATGAAACTTTGTATAGAGGAATAGTTGGCTCCCTCCTATATCTGACTGCTAGTAGACCAGATATCATGTATGCTACATGTGTCTGTTCTAGGTACCAATCCTGCCCTAAAGAATCTCATCTGACTACAGTAAAAAGGATTTTGAGATATCTTAAGGGCACACCTAATCTAGGCCTTTGGTACCCTAGGAATGGAGATTTTCTACCAACAGGTTATTCAGATGCAGACTTTGCAGGTTGCAAAGAAGATAGAAAAAGTACTACAGGTACCTGTCAATTTCTAGGAGGAAGACTGGTGTCTTGGAGCAGTAAGAAGCAGACTAGTGTGGCAATTTCCACAACTGAGTCTGAATATGTGGCAGCAGGAAGTTACCGTGCACAGCTGTTGTGGATTCAACACCAGCTAGAAGACTATGGTATTCAGGTAAGTAGAACACCTTTGCTTTGTGATTCTATAAGTGCTATTTCTATTGCTAATAATCTTGTTTCACATAGTAGGACTAAGCACATAGAAATTAGATATCATTTTCTTAGAGAACATGTAGAGAAAGAGGACATCTCACTAGAATTTGTCAAAACAGATTATCAAATTGCAGATATGTTTACTAAGCCTTTAGATGAAATTAAATTCAATAAGTTTAAAATTGAATTAGGCATGTTGAACATAGATTGGTTTCACAAAATTTGGAGAAATAAGTTTAAAATTGAATTAGGCATGTTGAACATAGATTTGTTTCACAAAATTTGGCTAAGTAAAATTGTGTCGACACAAGGAGTTGTCTGTGTCGACACATAGAAGTGGTGTCGACATTCCAGGGAAATTATGTCTACACATCTAGAAAAGTAGTGTCGACACTTCAGGAAGTTGTGTCGACACATCCAAGATAGCTGTGTCGACCCTGGGAATAAGTGTCGACACATAAGTTCTGTCGACTATATTGGTGTCGACACATGCAGATGTCTGTGTCGACACTCAAACACTGAGTCGTCAGTTAAGGATATTTGTGTCGACACATCATAATTGGTTTCAACACATAGAAATCAACACCGTTGTCGAGACTTAAGTAGTAAGTGTCGACACTTTTCAACAGTGTCGACACATTTAGAGTATTATGACGCTCCTTTTCAACTTCGTTTTTAGAAAGGTATAAATAGGTCATCAACATTGTCTGTAGACACACTCTTCATAGTTTCAAGACCAAAACTTTGTGTTGACAACTCTCTCATCTAAATTCAAGATTTTCCTCAACCCTAATGGCG
The DNA here is from genome assembly GCA_039583875.1 of Platanthera guangdongensis. NCBI lineage: Eukaryota > Viridiplantae > Streptophyta > Magnoliopsida > Asparagales > Orchidaceae > Platanthera > Platanthera guangdongensis. Next base: position 46,913,777 of record CM077148.1, on the reverse strand, counting down.
CCAAAAATCGAGGACAATGTCAATGAAGGATACGAACTGGTTCGGATCGCATTTGATGGAGCGGAATCAGAAATTACAGGAGTAGTAACCCTAATTGCTGAGAATTCTAGTATCTAAACCAACCAAGATTTGGAAGAAGGAGATACTAGAATTCTTTGGTGCTTCTACCCTAGATCAAACTGGACTCAAAATTAGATCCACAGTCCATGGTGTCAAGGTGAAAATCACCCAGAAGAGTCTAAGGAAAGTTCTTCACCTGCCAAGAACACATGAAGAAGTAGATATACCTGCATCTAAGCTAAGAGAAGCACTTCAATGGTGTGGACTGGATTCCACCATGAAGATTGGCTCAGCCTTGAACAGGAAAGACATGAATATGCAAGGAAAGTTCTTGTCTGAAGTGGTCGGAAAAGTGATTCTGTGCAAGCCAGGGGGGCATGATAGGATATCAGCCCATATGTTCAGCTTAATGACCAGAATCATCTATCGACTAAACACTGAATGGTCAGTAGTTATATTTGAGAAGATTAAGGAAAGTATGAAATAGCCAAATCTGGGAAGAATTGTGAGCTTGTATTTAGCTGGAACAATACCTGAAGTTATGGACCAAGCTGCTGGATCCAAGATAAATAATATGAGGATAATGGACATCATGATCATATCTAGATGGGATAGGGTCCTAACTAAGGACATGCCTGATGAGGAGAGGCAAGAGGTTCCTGACAAATCTCCAGCACAAGACCCTGCAGATGGAGCACAAGTGCAGGGGGAGCCACATGTTGAGGAAGAGCCTACTCACTTGGACAGTGAATTGGCTACACAAACAATCCTTGAGGTAATACAAGAGGTGAATCAATCAAATCTTAATGATAAAGATGAGACACTAACTGAATTTTGATTGATGTTGACCAGCCAACACAACAACACAGTCAAGTTCAAGATGTAATCATGGAGGATACATCAGCTGTTGCTGATGCTCCAGAGATAAGAGACTCTCCAGTGCCTACTCAATAAGAGTTTACCTTAGAAGAGCTGTTTCCTGATTTAGTGCCAGCTAATATTGAGGGGGAGCATGCTGGTCTTGAGGGGGAGAAAACTGCTTTTGAGGGAGAGCAAGCTAATCTTGAGGGGGAGCAAGTAGAATCTCCAGGGGAGAAAGCAAGAGTTGAGGAGGAGCAAAAGACTCAGGGGGAGCAACCTAGAATAGAAAGGGAGTTGCCTCCTAGTCCTAAAGAAAGAGTTAATATAGCCAGTACCTCAGATCTTGAGGATGAAGAAGCTACAAGGGCTAAAAAGAGGAAGCTAATGGTCTTCAAAAGGAGAAGCCAAAGCTACAAGAAGGCATTACAAACTGCTGCTCCACAATCTACCCCAGCAGCTGATTATAGCTCATTGTTGGTAGTCTTGCAGATCAAGTTAGATGAGCAAAGGATTACCATGGAGAAGTATCTGGATGAAACTCATAAGGATCTCCAATTCTCCTTGGCTCAGGATATAAAGTCAATATGATTTGAGGTGAATCAAAATAAGAAAGAAATAACTAACTATTTCCACAAGGGTGGAAATGCTGTGGTTTTCCTTGCAACACATCAAGAGAAAATCAAGACTCAAGTGGATGATATGGCTGTAAAACAGGGATATGTTCTAGAGAATCAGATTAGAATGAATGAAAATCTGACAGAATCACATAATGTGATTGTCACAGAAATGAAGAATATTGCTACTGCCCAAACTGAAGCAAGGACTACAGCCCAAGTAGAGTTTGATATGCAATTACAAGAAGGAATAGCTGCTGTAAAAACTGCTATTACAGATTCTCAAAAGACTATTTCTGCCCAGCTGCTGAAGTTAAAATCTTTTCATAAAGATGGTGTCAATTTTCTGGATGAACAAATCAGATTTCAAAAGGATGATCACAGGGATCATGTTGTCAGTGAAGTCATAAAGGGAGAGAGAGTATTAGTCAAAGCTGGCTCAGACCATGCTAAATGGATTTCCAATAGCATTAGAGTCACACTTGGATATCCACCCCTTTATGATGATGATAATGTGGCTGAATCAGCAGTGCATCCTGCATATTTTGGAGGAAAGCAAGCTGAAGTTGCTCAAGTTATTTATCCTCCAGCTGATTTTGAGATGATTCACCAAGAAATACAGTCTATGTATAGTCCTCCAGAAGGTGCTCACAATGTTATCATAGAGAAAGTAGACATGCCAGTGTCAGAAGCATTTTTGAACAAAGAGCAAGAAGCTCTCTTGTCTAAGAGAAGATTCAGAGAACAGGCTGAGTTAAAGCCTGATTTTAAACAGTGGAGTCCTACATCCAGGAACATCATACTAACTGCTTGGAAGGCTGTAAAAGATAAGACCCATGATAGGGGTAAATGGTATTCTGAACAAGAATGACAAAAACATGAAGCCAGGCAAGAGGCCATTGTGCAATATAGAAGAAAGGCTAAAGCTGGGAAGCTACCTCCTAATGCTCAGGAGCCTAGCAAATATTTCCCTAAGCCCTTTCACTACTTTGAAAGGCAAAGAATAAGGGCTGAAGAACTGAAGAAGAAAGATCTAAAGGGAAAGAAGCCTGCTGAAGATACTGATGCTCCTGTGCAAGCAAAGATCAAATCAGGTCAAGGAATTGTCATCAATGAGCCAGATCAGCCTTAGATTAGTTTACTTGATAACATTGTAAACCTTAGTGTTTAAAATCTATGTAAACTTTTAGTAAAGAAACTTTTGAAGTTTAAACAAAACATGATTAATGCTTATTCTGTGTTAGCATTATTATTTTTTCTGTGATGATATATTCTATATGTTTTGTTTAGTAGTTACCCTGTCATATAATGCTGTTATACATCATAATGTGTATTTGTTATGAATGGTGTATATCATTGACTAAGGGTTATGACTTCTCCAAATAGGGGGACATTGTTGGGTACATTGGAAAATGTGTACTAGATTTGAAGAAACCTCACCCAACTCAATGATATGCATCAAGGTGTATTTGATGTTATTTTAAGTATATATGTGCAGGTTAAGAAAATGCAAGAATGCAGGAAAATTTCTAAGTCCATGTGTCGACACCTAGAGAAGCTGTGTCGACACTTATGAAGACTTGTGTCGACACTGGAGAAAAGCTGTGTCGACACTTGGAGTTAATTGTGTCGACACCAGAGAAGGCTGTGTCGACACCAGAAGAAACTGTGTTGACACACAGTGAAGTATTGTCGACATCAACTGTGTCGACACCAAGAGGCAGTGTCGACACATAGGAATACTTAGTCGACATCAATTGTGTCGACACCAAGAGGTAGTGTCGACACACTGAAGGCTTTGTCAACATCAACTGTGTCAACACACAGGACTTGTGTCGACACACAGCAAAGTTTCAACAAAATTAAAGAAAAGAAGGCTTGTGTGGACACGCAGAATCAGTGTCGACACATTCCAAAGAAGCAGTATCGAGAAGCTGTTACAACAACAAAGGAGCTGTGTCGACACCACCAAGGCTTGTGTTGACACTTAGGTCACTTGTGTCAACACTTAGTCTACATGTGTCAACACATGATGAAGTTCAGTCTCGACACTTTCAGATAGAGACAGTATTTCAAGAAGTGACTGGATGAGTTGACAGCTGCCATTTCAACTGGTCTACTGCAACTGTTAAAGCTGTCAGAAGTTTGTTAGAAACCGGATCAGCCGGTTACAATGAAAGAAGGCTATATAAAAGCTTATTCCTTCAACAGAACAAAAAATTGAAGTGTGGAACATACACATATAACTAATAACACAAAAGAGAAGAAGACCTTCGACAGAAGATCTAAGAAGTTGGAGAGAGAGAGCTTCATCTAAGAAGTGCAGTTGCTGAACCAGGCTGCTAAGAAAGATTCAGATTGAGATCTGAATCTCAAGTCAGAAGCTGATTGAAGATCAACTTTACAGGAGATTCAACCCTACTGAGTTCATATTCAAGAAGCTTTGAAGAAAGCTAAGAGAGGTTGTTCTCTGCTATCAGATTCTTCCAAGAACTGATCAAGAAGCCAGCCATCCCTTCTTTCTCTATCTGGGTGGTGGTTAATTACTGTATTAAATCAATTTTCTGTAGGATCTATTATAGATCTGAGCTGTAAGCCTGTGTTATAAAGGCTGAGTGTAGGAGAATATTTTCTCTGAGTGGTAGGCCTTGTTGAAGGCTGAGGTAGGGTTGTGAGCCTGAGTATAGGAGATTGTGTTCTCTGAGTGTATGCCTTGTTGAAGACTGAGGTAGGGCAGTTTGCCAGAGTTGTAGGAGTGTGGACTCACTCTGAGTGTAGGAGTCCTGTTGGGGTTCTGAGCTACTGTAAGATCTGAGGATCTGAGGTGAAGTCAAGAATTTAGGCCGAATCTAGTACTCTGCTAGATAGGCGAAGGGGGAAAGTAGATGTACCCAGACCTTGGGGAACCACTATAAAAACTGTGTGCACTCTATGATTGAATGTTGCTGTGAATGTTGTGCTGTGTTAGCTGTAGAAATTTACAGTTTCTTGTTATTTAACTAAACAGATTTTCTGCCTTAAAAAGAAAAAAGGAATTACACCTATTCACCCCCCCACCCTCTAGGTGGTTAGGCACTAATTCTTTTAGGAGGTACTGCCATCATGTTGGTAGAGGTGCTTGTAGAAGCTGCAGGTGCTGGAGGTACTCCTATCAAGATAGAGGCAAAAATATCCTCATCAATAGAATTCATGTATAATCTGATTCTTGCCTTCTAGATGGAAAATCTGTTAAGATTGCATACTGGAGATCTGATGCTTGCATAATCTTTGTTTTGAGCCATGTCTGTGAAGAAATAAATCTAATATGGGAAACAAAACAATCAGATTTAACAAGAGGGATCTTTATGGTTCAGGTGTTAGCCTATACAACCAATTAACCTCTTAAGGTGTGGTAGTTTTAACTAACCTCGCTTTGATACCAATTGAAAGTGCACGCTAGATCTGAAATACTCTAGAGGGGGGGTGAATAGAGTATTGTGCTCACTAAAAACTTTTTACAGCTTTTGTTGTAATCCTAGGTGAACAGTTTAGCAAATAAAGAGATAAGAACAGCAACCTAATCAATCACAGAACAACACGACCAAAATAAAAGAAAAAGGGCAACTAGACGACACAAGAAATTTATAGTGGTTCTCCAACCTGGGTACATCCACTCTTCTACCACCCTGGTAGGAATCCACTCAGGTTTTTGATCAGGTGCCTGACACCAATGAGCTTTTGTTCAGGTGCTCAAAAACCAAAACCCCAAGTCTTTTGGTAGGAGACTTGCAACCAGGAATAATTTTGAAGGGAATTAAAACCCTGTACAGAGGATGAAAAAGGGTGATGGTGTCTTCTCTTTCTCAATAACAACTGAGAAGACTTGTGGATTGATTTCAGCAGATTGCTCCCCCTGAGATCTTGAAGGGATTAGGAATTCTGGAGCACTGCTTTAGGTGACAGGTCTTCAAAAGCTTGAGTGCCTGGACCAGAGATTGCTTTAGGAACTTCTTTGACAGATAGAGTAATTTGTTGTCCTTCTGAAGTTGTCCTGTAGGATTGAAGAAAGAAGACTCTTGATGGAGATTGGATGTTCTTCTTCTTCTAGATGATGTTCCCTGGCCTGGGCTGATTGCAGAAAAGAACTTTCGATTTCTGTAAGACTGTTCTTCTTTGCAAAGTCTGTCTGTGTGTTTGTATCACTGTTTCTGGTTGTTGTACTGCTTAATCTTTTTTTTTCTTCTGACTTCTGACTGACTGAAGATCATCCAAAATTTGAATGTTTGAGCAGTAAATGCAGTCGGCCTGGGAAGGAAGTGACAATCAATGAATTTCATAACTGTCACATGGAAAAACGGCATGTAATAATCCTTGATTAATGCTCGTTCTAATGGTAACATTCCGAGAAGATTGAGCATTAATTACTCAGGAATCATCGCCAAGAAAAGGGATAGAAAACTGGAGAATACCTAGTCTGGAATTGTCGAATGAAGAACAGGAATCGTCGAGCTGAGTTCACAGTTCGTCGAGCTGAGCTGATGAGTTCGTCGACCAGACAATATCAATTTGTCTTCAAGTGGATCCTGTCAATTCTGCTACAATCTTCGTCGAACTGATAATCTTCATTCGTCGAACAAACAAACAAATTCGTCTAACAGACAAACAAATTCGTCGAACAGATAATCATTACTATCAATCATTATTCGTCGAACAGAGATCCAAATTTGTCGACCGAAGAATAATTGTGGACTTAGAATCTGAGAAGTCTCTGATTGAGAAGGATTCAAATAGTAGACCAGAAATCGTCGAGTAGAATACTGAATTCGTCGACCTGAGAAGTTGTGAACTTGAGGTCCAAGTTCGTCGAGCTCAGAATCCCATTCGTCGACCAAAGCCTGAAGTTGGACTTAGAAAAATTCTGAAGTTACTCTGACTTTAGTTTGTTGAGGTATCTCAGTCTTCGTCGAACAGAGAACAAAGATCGTCGAGCTCAGCACAGAGAAATGTCTCAAGATCGTCGAGCTCAGCATGCCTTTTGCCGACCTGAGTTCGACGAACGTCGAAATCATTTTACTTAGTCTTGAAATCTTCTAAGTCTGGAGTCTCTCATGGTCTTGTTGATAGCTGGTCCATCTGAAGTTGAACTTAAGGATTTGGCCTAGACTCTAGGACACAAAATTGACCCTGGCTATACATGATGGGTCACACCCTAAGCTAGTGAACCTAGCCCAAATCAACTAGGGATCCAACAGAGTGGTTGGGTTGAAGTACTCGAGTAGTTGGGTTGAAGTACTCGAGTGAAGTTATATACTCGAGTAAGTGATTCTGCTACTCGAGTAAGTTACTCGAGTGGCTTTTCGAGTACTTGAGTAGGTCAAGTTTCATTACCCGAGTAGGTCTTTTACTTACTTGTGTACTTTACTTCTTACTTGTGTCAAGCAGTTGGCAGATTGTAGAATTCTAACTTTTGACTGATCCTTAATCTATGGGCCTCCTTGTGAGTCCATCTTCTCTAATCTTCTTTGTTTAGCATTCCAAGTTCCGTTTTGAAGAATGAGAACTTGGTCTCGTCTAGTGGCTTTGTGAAAAAATCTGCAATCTGCTTGTCTGTGGAGACATATTGTAGATCTGTCCCCGTGCTCCACATGCTCTCGGATGAAGTGATACCTTAGCACTATATGCTTTGTCCGGCTGTGCGAGACTGGGTTGTTGGCTATTACAATTGCGCTGGAAGAGTCGCAAAACAATGGGATATTCTGGAACTTCATATTATAGTCTTCAAATTGATTCTTTATTCATAGCAGCTGTGCACAGCAACTGCCTGCAGAGATATACTCTGACTTAGCTGTTGAGATTGCAACACAGTTTTGCTTCTTGCTACTCCAGGAGATATGCCTTCTTCCAAAGAATTGGCAAGTCCCGGAAGTGCTTTTCCTGTCATCTTTTCTCCCTGCAAAATCTGCATCTGAAAAACCTATTAGCTCGCTATCATTACTCCTTGGGTACCATACGCCAAGATTTGGTATACCTTTAAGGTATTGCAAAATCTACTTTGCAGCAGCATAGTGAGACTCCTTAGAGTTCACCTGAAATCTAGCACAGACACATGTTGAGAACATTACGTCAGGTCTACTTGCAGTAAGGTAGAGCAAGGATCCAATTATACTTATGTACTTGGTTTCATCAAAAGGTTTCCCTTTTTCATCGTTGTCCAGAGACATTGTTGAACCCATTGGAGTCCTCATCGAGGTTGCGTTCTCCATTCCGAATTTCTTAATCACTCTTTGGTGAACTTGAATTGTGAGATGAAAATTCCATATTCAGATTGTTTCACTTGAAGCCCTAAGAAATACTTCAGCTCGCTCATACTGCTCATTTCAAATTTCCCTTTCATAAGTTTTGAAAACTTCTTGCAGAGATTGTCATTAGTAGAGCCAAAAATAATATCGTCGACATAGATTTGCACTAGCAAAATCTTGCATTTTATTTCCCTAAGAAATAATGTCTTGTCTATCTTTCCCCTTGTGAACTTGTTCTCAAGTATAAAGCTAGACAGCGTCTCAGACCAAGCTCGAGGAGCTTGGTTTAGACCATATAAGGCTTTATACAATAAGTAAACGTAATTAGGAAAGTTAGAGTCAACAAAACCTGGAGGTTGTTCCACATACACCTCTTCCCTTATGACACCATTAAGGAAGGCAGACTTCTCGTCCATTTGATAGACAGTGAAGCCTTTGAGTGCAGCATATGCTAGGAATAACCTGATGGCCTCCAGCCTTGCCACTGGAGCATACGTCTGATTGAAGTTGATTCCTTCTTCTTAACGATATCCTTTAGCGACGAGTCTGGCCTTGTTTTTTATGATCGTGCCAAAGTTTCCATACTTTGCAACGCTTGAACTGATTTAGTTCTTCTTCCATTGCCATTATCCACGATGCATCTAAGTTTGCTTCCTCAAACTTCTTTGGTTCAACCTGTGAGAGGAAACTTAAATATAGATTCTCATTAGTTATACCTCTACGAGTTCTGACACCATCCCAGGGATCTCCTATGATCTGCTCCATTGGGTGATCCTTCAGATGTCTGAGCTCTAGAGTCCTTGTATCTGGATTATCTTCAACCACCGGAGTGACTTTTTCATCTTGGATGACTTCTTCATCTTGATAATCAACCTCCAATAGGGGTTGGAGTGGTGATCTTCATGAACTTTTCACCTTTATCTTCAGATGAATCATCCAAGCTGGGTTCTTTTAACTTTGTACCTGCATCTTCAATGAGCACACTAAAGGAGTTGCCTTGCAGCAAGCTTGTCTCATCAAATACAACATGTATTGATTCTTCTACGACCGGGTTTTTTCTATTAAATACCAGGTATGCCTTACTATGACTATTATATCCTACAAAAATACCTTCAAAGCTCTTTTCGCTGAACTTGGTAGTATGATACTTACCATTGTTAATCACGAAGCATTTACAACCAAAAATTTTAAAATATGAGACAGTTGATTTCCTTCCCTTTAGAAGTTCGTAGGGTGTCTTATCGTGGTTCTTGTTTATGAGTGCTCGATTTTGCATGTGGCATGCAGTGTTGACGGCTTCAGCCTAGAAATATTTCGGGAGTGAGGCATCACTCAACATGGTCCTGCAGGCCTCTATGAGTGTCCTATTCCTTCTCTCAGTCACTCCATTCTATTGTGGAGTACGAGGAGAGTAAAACTCATGAAAGATTCCCAAGATTTCACAAAATTCTATCATGGCCCCAGACTTGAAATCTGTTCTATTGTCACTTCTGATTTTGACTATGGTGTAGTTGTATTCATTCTGGACTTGCCTGACAAAATTAGTAGAGATGTCGAAGGAATCTGACTTGTGTTTCTGAAAAACACCCACGCAAAGTGCGAGCAATCATCAACAATTACTAATGTATAATCCTTACCTCCCAAACTTCTAATTTGCAGTGGACCAAACAAGTCCAAATGAAGCAGATGAAGACATCTATTAGAATCCTTGCCAATAACGCTTTTAAAGGTAGCCCTTATTTGCTTGCCTTTTACGCATGCATGACAAGATCTATCATTGATGTACTTGACATTTGGAGAATCACGTACTAAGTTCATTGAAAATAATTTATTAATAGTTTTGTAATTAATATGTGCTAGTCTCTTGTGCCATTGGACACCAAGAGATGCACTATCTTTTGCTAAAAAGCATACTGGTGTAGAAGAGTCTATACAAATGAAATTCAAATAAAATATGTTTCTGCTTCGAGTGCTGGGTAGAATTGTTTCTATATTGTCAACGGATTTTATCAGGCACTTATTAGTGTGAAACTCAACTATTTATCATTTATCACAGAGTTGACTTATGTTTATAAGGTTATGTTCCAAACCTTCGACATAAGTTATATCTGAGAAGGATACATTACCGTTCTTAATCGTACAGTAGCCTTTGGTGATTCCTCGGTCTGAACTTCCAAAGATGACCTTTGGTCCATTCACGACTGGATAAAAATTCTGAAATAGGCTTCTTATCCCAGTCATATGTCGAGAGCATCCACTGTCCAAATACCAAATTGGCGTTTTGGTGGCCTTTGGACATACCTGCAATCATAATCAGTTTGCCTTAGGAACCCAAATATGTTTGGGTCCTTGGTCTCGGGTTAGAACACTCCCCCTACGAATATTAGCATTAGGAGTGGTCTTTCTCATATTGCCAACATGAGGGGTTGTAGTATTTCTAGGATTAAACCAGCAATCGATGGAAAAGTGACTAGTTCTACCACAACACCAACAGTCAAATATGTTGTATCTTTGTCTTATGTTTGCCTGCTTGACCTTTTGGAATTGTGGTCTAGAAGGGGCAGCATTCTTGAGGAAGAAGCTTCATGATGATGACAATCACATGTTTTCTTCTCCTTCACTGGCTTTTCTACAACAGGCTTTGCCTTTGGTGCCTTCTTGATGTTTTGACCATGATTGTAAGGGCCATAGCTCTGAAGAATCACTTCTTTATAAGGTTCCTCAAAGGCACCTTCACCAAAGTTTCTGGGGCGAGTCCAACCTTGATAACGGGACTTTGGCTCTACATAGGTAGGCCTAGCAAAGTGTCCGTAGGAAGAGTCATGATCAAACTCATTTGAAGGAAATATGACCTTTTTGAACGAAGTCTGATCTTGAGAGGCTTTCCCCTTTTCTGTCGCTAAGGGCGTTTTGGCAGCCTCATTCTTTCGTTGAGCCTTATTTCTCCTAGAAGACGTACTAGGAGCTTCTACATGGCCTAGCCCAGCACCCTTGGACTTTGCTGAGAATTCAGCAACGAACGGAAGAACTGTCTTGAGCTTCGAGAAACTTTCAACAAGTTTCTTTTCAGCAGCAAGTTGGGCTTCCAGCTCTTTGATGATTTTCTCTTTTAGGCCGAGGTGCTCAAGAGCTTTGTTGTATTCTTCAATAGCATTATTGAAGTTCTCTTTGATTGAGTCAGTCTTGGCGACTTCCTCTCTCAAGTTGCTCTCTTCAGCTTTAAGAGACATTATCTCTTTTTCCTGAGTTTTCATGACTCGGCGACATTTGTTGTAAGCCATGATCAACTCCTTATACTGGGCCATGAGTTCAGACTCGTCGTCGGAAGAGCTGTCCTCATGATCATGCTCAGAAACTTCAGAATCTAAAAGAGGAGTGTGAGAGTTTACCTTCCCAGTAAACTGGGGCTCTTGTTCGTCATTTGTTTAAGCCATGAGCCCAAAATAGGCTTCTTCTTCATCACTCGACTCTGATGAGTCGGAGTCACTAAGAGTCTTGCCCTTTTTGGCTATTAGGCTCTTTTCTGTCCTCTTCTTGTTGTATGAGGACTTCTTTTCTTCTCTTATTCCGCCCTACTTCTTCTTATGGGGGCAGTCTGCAATGACGTGTCCTGGCTTATTACAGCAGTAGCAAATAATGTCACTGGAAGTATGTTTATTCAGTTTAGGAGTATACCTGTCGAGGCTACTTGAGCCTTTTCTTTGACAATCACCATCACGTCGTGATCTTCTATAAGAGGCATCCTTGCCTTTCCAGTGCTTCTTCTTATTCAAGAATTTTTTGAACTATCATGAGAGTAGTGAGAACTCTCCTTTAGATAGCTCAGAGCCTGAGGTACTTGGCTCTGATGTTTCTTCTTCACTTACTTCTTGATCTAGAGTAGGAGGAACAACCTTTGACTTCTTAGAGGTATCTACCTTTAAAGCAACAGATTTCTCTCTGACTGTAGACCTGCCTTCTCTTCTTCAGCCTTTCTGGTATTAAGTTTAAGCTCATATGACATAAGCTTCCCGAAGAGATTCTGTGGATCTGTCTCAGCTAGTTTTCCAAACTCCCTGATGGCACAGACCTTGTTTATCCCATTCCTTAGTTAGGAATCTCAAGAACTTGTCATTTAATTCTTCGTTAGTGAAGACTCTGCCATAGATCCTTAGGCCATTTACTATCTTGAAAAAATTCTCAAATGTGTCTGTAATGGTGTCCTTGTTTCCTTGTCGGAAAGCTTCATACTTTTGATTTAGAAGGGACCTTCTATCATGCCTCACTTCTTCTGTACCTTCCATCAAGGTAACTAGGGACTGCCACATCTCCTTTGCAGACTAGCAGTGGATCAGGTTTTACAGTATGGAGTCATCGACAGCACTTGCTATAATGTTTTTGGCCTTTTTGTCTAATGACACAAGTGCAATCTCGTCCTTATCTAGATCCATTAGTTTCTTTGGAACTTTCTTGGTTTGATCTATTGTGGAGATTGTCATGGGAATGTAAGGACCTTCTTCAACTATCATGAAGATCCTTGGATCCACAGCTTCCATAAAGAATTTGATTCTCTCTTTCCACATGGGAAAGTTATTGTTGGTGCACAAAAGGAAGCTTGACAAAATCTTTAGCCTTATCCATGTTTGGTAGATCTCAAAAGACAACTATAGAAGGGTCTGATCAAGGTGTAAACCTTTTAATGATCAATCTGGCTCTGATACCAATTGAAAGTGTTTAGTTGCCTACCTAAATCACCTAGAGGGGTTGAATAGGTGAGATGTGTGTCTATTTGCAAAATAAAATTTCAGATCTAAGCACAGAAATATCTACCAATCAATCACAACGAAGCAAGATTTATAGTGGTACCCCAACTTTGGGTACATCCACTTTCCCTCACCGATTTAGCAATACACTAGACTCGGCTACTCCACTATCTCGGAATGAAAAACCAATCCTACCCCTCGAATAACGTTCCTACAATCTCGATCCACAAAGCAGATCTACACTCGGAAGATAGAACTTCCTACAATCTCGGAGGCAAAATCTCCTACACTTGGAGAAAAATTCTCCTACAAGAATGAAATATAATGTATATAGAAATACAAACAATGAAACTTTGTTAGATCTGCAAGTAATCGGCCAGGATCTTCCTCTTGTAGACTTGCGGCGTTATCAGAGAGGTGAAGAAAATCTCAGCAAAATCAGATCTGGATCTTCTTGGCTTCACACAATCGAATAGAAGATGAAGAGTTGTGCGACAATCTCAATTTGTAAAACCTTCTTAATCTGAATCCTCTGAAAACGAAAACCATAGCCGGATGAGAATCGGCGTCGTGGGCTTGCTTCCTTGAGAGAGAGAGGAACAGAAAACTTAGATATTAATCGGCTGCAAAAACTTCTGATTAAAATTCTTCTTAGGGTTTGTCGGTTTGACAAGACCTTATATAGGATCGTGATAATCTGTTATGATTAATCTATAATGAGGTACACGTGGACCAATCACGTCAAGGCTCATTAAGGAATCTGTTAATCTGGACTTAACGAAATATTTCAGAAAACTGAAGTAATATACTCGAGTGAAGAAGTGACTACTCGAGTACTTTACAGAACTACTCGAGAGAGATGGAGATAACGACTCGAGTACTTAGAGACAGTTACTCGAGTAACCTGAAGAAAACTACTCGAGTATATTCTTGAAGAAAATTGAGAAGTTGATCAGCTACTCGAGTACCAAAAAAGACTTACTCGAGTACTAAAGGAATTACACGTGAAGTGGAGTTAGACTACTCGAGTACAAGTAATACTACTCGAGTAAATGAGAATAAGCTACTCGAGTGGTAGATGAACTACTCGAGTCAGGGACTAAGAATATTTTCTGGAATAGAATTCTGGGTTACTCGAGTAGTGAAGTTGAACTAATCGAGAGGATAAGAACTACTCGAGTATATAGAAATGACTAATCGAGTAATTGACTTAGAAATTTTGAGGGAAGAGAATTCCGGTTACTCGAGTAACAGTTTGAGCTACTCGAGTAGTGGGTGAACTACTCGAGTACTAGACTTAACTACTCGAGTGAGAAATAATTACATGAGGTGCAGACTTTTGTAACTCGAGACAGAAGGTATAAAGTACTTGAGTACTATAAAGTACTACTCGAGTAATTTACTTAGAATATATCTGGAGAAGAAAATCAGTTAACCAGTGAATAAGAGGGAATCTACTCGAGTAGTTGTCTTAACTACTCAAGAGCATAAATTGACTACTCGGGATCTATCATTCTTGCTCGAGTAAGAATAATTTTACTCGAGTATTAACTAAGTTATTCACCGAGTAGGTATAGAACTACTCGAGTAAAACACATTAGTAAATTCTCTTTGACAGAATTCTCTTCTTCTTTGGTGAGACCAGTATCAAGTCTTTTCCAATTAGTCCTAGAGCTTGAATATGAAGTGTATTCCAATAGAGAGGCTACACATAAGTCAACACCATGGATCACACAATGAGGATTACATTGTATGCTCCAGTGTTTGGTGACCCATTATAGAATGACATTGGTCTACACTTGTCATTAGAATCCTGCAAACACATAACTTAAACAAAGCCAACTATGTGATGAAGGTTAAGTCAGACCTGGTACTTGGACAGTGGTTGCTCCAAGCATATGACAGGCAGCAAGGCCCATCTATCAATTACAAGTCCAAGCTATGACCAAAGGTGATCTTTGGTGATTCAAACAGTGGCCAATCAGAAGATATGGAGCAGTGAAAGATTGGGACAGTTACCTTCAAGAAAGTAACATATGTAAGAGGACTCAAACATAACCTTATATCCATAAGCCAACTATATGATGAAGGTTATCAGGTACACTTTAACTCTACCTCTTGTTCTATTATTGATAATGACAACAAAACTGTTTTAATTGGAATTAGACAAGGTAACATATATCTAGTAGATTTTATTTCTGCAAAAATGATGTTTGGTTTACTCAATATCACTAGTAACCAAATGAGTTATGGCATAAAAGATTAGGTCATGTAAACCTTAAGAATATGCTAGGTTATCTAAAGACAACCTTGATAGAGGTTTACCTTCTAGCCCACAAGAAGGAAAACCTATGCAGGGCTTGTCAATTAGGCAAGCAAACTAAAACTAACTTCAAATCCATTAAAAAAGTGATTCACCTAGGATTTTGTATTTGCTTCATGTGGATCTATTTGGACCCATTTGCAGTACAAGCCTAGGAGGGGGAATTCAATGATTGTTCCAATTTTCCAGATTCAGTTAGGTAGCCTTTCTGATGTGTTCTCTCGGATCTACAGATTTCCAGTAAGAGTGATAGCACCATGGGGGCGACTTTTCTTTTGAGTCTCTTTCATTACTGAGAAGGAAGGGTCAGAGTGCTTTCAAGCTTACTT